>PVJH01000119.1:0-178811 GCA_004026705.1 Nesogale talazaci
TCATCTTGACAGTTCCAAAGGGCACCTTTATTTCACTCCCACCCCAGCCCATGCAGCAGCAACTCAAACTCAGCAAAGGAAGGGCGTCATCTGTATCTCAGAGTAAAGGGATGGTTGCTGTTCTGTAGAGAGAAAGGTATTGGACTTAAGCAGCATATTGTTGTAAAAAGCAATGTCATTCTTTGGGATGCTCCTCTTAGTCTACAGTTAGAGCTGCTGTACGAATTCTGCTTTCCAGCCATGTCTCATGGGATAGATGAGAAGGGAAACTAAAATAAAATACACAAAATAAAATCCAGTGCATCCATATTCCTGAATTATTTTCAATCCCTCAAGGACAAGGATTAAGTCTTATATTTATCTTTGGGAAATAGGATTCCAGGATGGTACCTGGTATGTATAAAAGCTCAAAAGGAAACAGAAAAATATCAAAACCATAGGATGATGGATGGGGAAGTGGGCTAACTTGCACACATCTATCCTTAGAAGTCCCAGGATGTTGGATGACATTACATTATTCCCATTTTATAGATGAAGAAATTGTACAGAAAGGACCATGTCTAAAGGTATGTAACTCTTCACAAGCTGGTGTGCTTCTTCCATGTTGGCTTTGTTGCTTCTGAGCTAGATGGCTGCTTGTTTACTTTCGTGCCTTTAAGACTCCAGATGCTACATCTTTTGATAGCCAGGCATCATCAGCTTTCTTCACCACCTTTGCTTATGCACATATTTGTCTTCAGTGATCGTGTTGGGTATGTGAGGATCATGGAATGCCAATTTAATAGAAAAAAATTCTTGCACTGAGGAAGTACTTGAGTGGAGGTCCAATGCCCATCTGCTGTCCTAATACTAACCTTATAAGTATATGCATGTTGATTCTTTTTCCCCATCATGATATATAAATATATTCACCTATGTAAATGCCTGTATTTAGACCTCTATAAATGCCCTTTACCCCCCAGTCCTTTCTTCTATATCCTTTTAATTTCCTCTTGTCCCACTATCATGCTCAGCCCTCATTTGGGTTTCAGTATTTTCTCTCTGTTACATGACTCTTGATCAATTCCTATTGGACCTCTCACACCTACCTTGTCATTGATTTTGAATCACTTGTTGTTCCCTTATCCCTGGGCCGGTCAACACCACCTCCTTTCCCCCTCCTCCCCATCTCCCCCTGGAACCATCAGTTCCATCATTTTTGCCTCCAGATTTTTCATCCAGCCTATCTTATTGAGATAGACCTGCAGAAATAACAAAATGCGCAAAAAAAAGCATCCTAAAATCAAGCAACCAAAGTAAATAAAACAATGATAAAAAAAACCCAACATCCAATGAGTGTTTGTGTATGTGTGTATACACTTAATATAAAATCCTGAAAATAGTTCAAGATATGTTTGTTAACCTCCAGGATTGTCCCCTGTTGAGTCAGAGTGGTGCCACACCCTGGCCCCAAAGTATATCCTTGACACTCCATCGGGAACTTAATGCTCTGTCGCACACCCTTAGTGCTTTGCCATGGTGTGGTTTGGGTCAGTCAGGGTATAATCCTGACCCTGTTTCTCCATTGTTGACCCCGAAAGGCCTTGGGTCAGTGAGGATAGCTGTATTTCATATTGGACCTGGCCATATGTGCATTGGCTGTTCTGAGTAGAAATATCGTCTTGAAGGTTCTGTGGACCAGGGTGCACTCCATTATCTTCCTCCCCCTTCATTTGTCTTCCTGTGCTCTGATAAGAGATATTGAGATGGTTTTCTTCAGCTGTTAAAGTGAAGGCAGTGTTTAGGAGAAGGTTTCCCCCTTGGTCTCTCACATCATTTCATCTCCCTGGTTCTGAAAAGGTTTATACCCAATCATAGCTTGGTGAACTATATACAAGCATTCACACACATATCTGTATAGACATATGAGAGAGAGAGAGAGAGACAGAGAGAGACAGAGAGAAACTTTAGTCACCTTTTCAAGCAAACAGCCCATGCCATCTATAATTGTCCCCGAGTCTGGCAGGGAGTTAAAGTGGCTGTGCTGTCTAAAGGACTGATTTGGACTTGCAGACATCTGGGTCCACAGACCCATATGTTCCATCCCATGTCCAGACCACAGACTTTGCAGGAGTAAGCAATAATATTTACAGCCCCTCCCCTTTGGAAAATAGACAGGCAGAGAGAACCTGGCAGTTGTCATAAAGAAAGTGCAACCCTGGATGGTGACTTTTTCAGAGATTGTGGAGTGAGCCAAAGAAATGTGATTTTAATGAAGACCTGAAGGAATAACAGAAATGAGTGTCCCTTCAAAGAAGGGACTGGAAACATTGAAATTCTGAGCCCCAAGTCAATGCCATTGGGGTAAACTATTGAACCTATCATATCCCCAGTTTCTATATCTGTAAAACGGGGGTGAAACATTTTTTCAGAGGCCAGTGTTAGGATGACATCAGAATATGTGCAGTCTTTGTCACTGAGGGTGTCTGTCACTCACTCACTGTTTCTTTTCATTCTCAGTGCTCTGGATGTGCTCACGGTTTTGTAGAGATGCTTGTTGTTGGGTATCAACAAGTCGATTCTGACTCACACTGACCTTGGAGGACAGAATAGGACTGCCCCAACGGGGTTCTAATGTTGCAGATCCTTACAGGAGCCATGGGTGGGTTCACAGTGTTAGCAGTTGAACCCTTAACCGTTGTCCCGGACCTTGTCTATTAGAGATAAAGGGAGAGACATTATCCCAGTTTTGTGCTGTTGAATCAAGTCCAGTTGATGGGGATCCAATAGGGACAGTGTAGTGTTGTCCCAGGGTGTCTCCCAAACTTTATCCCCACGGAGTAGCTGCTGGGCTTAAACTGCCAGCCCTCTGGTTGTCCTCTAAGCATGTGGCCATTGTATCACATATGTTCCTCCTTGACAAGAAGTGGGCATTCATGAGAAGTAAGAGCTTGTGTGTCCCCTAGCACGATGCACCCTCAGCAGATGGGGAGTGTTTCATCACAGGCTGTTGAATCCAGAAATCAATTGGTATGTTCTTATAAAAAATTCAGACATCTCTATCAAGGAGAACTAGACTCTTAATGCCCATCAGTTTTTCCTAAAAAAAACCCACCAACAATAACAGAAGTCTATTTGAGTCACCAGTGAGAGGAATGTTAAAAAACTAGTTTCTCTGAAATATGCACATTTCAAAGTTATCCAGGTCAACAAATAAAATTATTTTTATGATCAATTGAATCTGTAAAACTGAGAGCTGCCATTTGTAGGAAAGTGCTGGACATTGGCAAAGTGCTGCCTGGCATTCACTTTTCAGCTTTTTGGTTTTCTTTGGGTGTTCTGTTGTTAATTGGGTTTGCTTGCTAAGTGCACTCTTCTGATGAAGTGATGATTTGCATCAGAATTTGTTCCGGTGCTATGTTGGGTCCCAGGGACGAATGGATCTACCAGCATATTGATATTTATAGTCTTCATAGCTGGAATCAATAGCAATAACTGTCAGTACTTCAAATGCAAGATGTTGGTTCATTATACAGTACCAGGGGAATGTCTGAAGAGGTTTGCTTAAATTTAATGGGCTTGAAGTTCAATTTGCCAAGTATTATACATCCATAGAAAATGCATACACAGAACAAGTCACTAAAAGATAAAATCCAATATCACTAAATTGGTTTACTTTAAATACCTACATGCACTCAGCTCGAATTTCCAAAGATGCCAAATCTTTGAAGAGGTACTTGGCCCCTTGTGGCTCTATTAAGTGGTGATGTTTTACATTATGTGTCTATATTAAGTGGAGGTGGTATGTATTTGAGCCTGCAATTTTGTTTTAATTAATTTATAATGTTAGGGAATTATATATGCAAGTTTATGGTTTTAATAGACTAAACAAAGTCTAGTCCAGAGAGCATGCTGTCATATTTCAATCATATTTCAACAGTTACCACCAACGCCTAGTGTCGAAAACTCATGGCATGACACATATCTCCACCTCCACCCTCTCGATCAATAGCCAAATGTTTTCATGACGGTGTTATGCATTAAACCTGAGCACTGAGATTGCAGAAGTATATGCCCTATAGTGGAAACCCAACCCTTTGATAAGTCTATCTCTGAATGCAGCCCCATTGCATTCCTTCGGACCCTAAGCCAGCAACTACAATAGCTGTGTCCTCGGGCAGACAGAGTGCCTTAGGAAGTGGGTGCCTGTGATGCGTCTCACCAGTCCAGGGAGAAGAGGCGTTGTTTTTAGGGGCTTCAGTGGTGGTGTCCTTATTGGAAATCAGGCTGCTGGGTACCCATGATCATGAGTTACAAACTGAATGCCTTGATTGGAGGGCCCTGGAGCAAGCTTGTAAGTTCTTCTGTGGAGCAGCATGTATGTGTCCCAATTACAGTCCCATTCCTGCTTCTGTGGTCCTGCCTGTAACTGCAATGCAATCTGCCACCCCTACCCCCCAAAAGCAGACAAAGAAAAACCATTGTTGTCAAGTTAATTCTAACTCATAACAACACAATACACCCTGGGTAGAACTGCCTGATAGAGTGTCCAAGGCTGTAGTCTTTGCAGAAGCAGACTGTCCCATTTTCCTCCTGTGGATTGGGTCATTTGAACTGCCAATGTTTTGATTAGCACTCGGGTGCTTCATAATGGTGCTTCCAGAATTCTTCTGCCCCTATAAGTCCCAGTCTATTTCCTCTCAGGGGATGTCTTCAACAATTCTAGGACCTCATATTTGGCAGAATATAGCTAAAGAATATGCTGTCATGTCACGATTGCCATTTTTCTCTATGGCGTGCTCTCTTGGCACCCTGCATTGATAAGGAGATCTAAGCCAGCTGCGTGAAGAAGTGCCATATGATTGCATCTCCTCTCATCAACTGTCTTGTCTCATGTTGGGACTCCATCCAGCAGCTTGACATCGGAACATGGCCTCAGGGTGAACTATCAAAACCCGACCAACAGCATCTTGGAAGGCAGGCCTGGGGATTTGTTAGTGGTAAGATGACAGCCAAGAAAACACAAGGGGGCATTTCCACTTTGTCACATATGGGGTTGCCCAGAGGTGGGGGCAGGCTGGATGGCAGCTAGGAACACTTGTTCATTGCCTCTCCTACACACCCACGCAAAAATTTAAATTTCTCATCATTGCCTTTTGGCTGACACATTATAGAACAAGTTGGTTTTCCATTCAATGATCCTTAGACGTTTTGGGTGGTGAGATTGGTGAATACCCTACAGAGTAATAGCGCTCACCCCGTGTCCTCCCATGCGTTAGTCTCTTTCACTTGTCCTTGTTTCCTGTCACCTCTTGTCTTTTGAACTTTGTCTCTGGACAAACAGTGCACTTTGTTCCAATGAGTGCTGAGTGCGTAACGCCTTGGTGTTACTGCTCCTGGGCTTGAACTCATTCCTGTGGCTCAACTTTCGACCAAGTGACAAATATTCAAAATGTGAAGACATTTAAATAACATTTAAATGTTAAAACTTAACCCCCTGTTTGCCCTTGGAATGCTCTCCAAGTCCCATCCCCATCAGATCTAGCTCTTCTGCTGCCTAGCTGATACCCATCAATTTGTCTTGATCAACCCCCTCTCCTATACTAGCTTCTGATGTTAGATCTTCTGGAGTCAGAATGCTATGTCTTCTCTTTCCTCTTTTGCCTCCTTGTGTTGCTGATGTTCCCCCTAATACCTCCTCAGGAGAGGTGGAGGGTAAACATGTTTTTAAGTCTTTGCATGTTTGGGAATGTCTTCTCACTCCTTTCACATTGGATGGGTGGGTTGACCGGAGAGGCAACGTAATCTTGTAAGTAATTTTTATTCAAAGTACCAATGATGTTGCGGTGTTGTCTCAGAGCTCCCAGTATGATTATCAAGAGGGTGACTGTCATCAGTACCCTGGCCCTTGACATGTCCCTAAATAGGGACTCCTTCATCTGCTGCATCTCGACCTGCTGATTACTTTCCAAAATCATACAGTGATTCCTCTTCCACTGTACTCTCATCATCTGCTCTCTTTGTCTTATGGCTGCACATTTAAGCTATCATCTAAAGGAGCTTCGAAGCCAAAAGGAAGTAGATTGATGTGCTTAATTCTGCATATTGAAGTGGAAACCTATCTTTTATTGAAACTGCCTGTGGATAGAATGTCAGCCCAACAGTGTCAAAGATTTAAAGAACAACCTTTTGACAATTTACCTTTTGCACTGGCAAACAACAACATCCTGCCTTCAGTGTGATGATTCTTTTAGCATGTCTTATCCACATTCCCACAAAGAAATACCTTGATTGATAAAATGACCCCAAAATCCCTAGAGATTAAAGAAGGCACTCAAGCTCCTGCATCTAGGACTAAGAGCTCAGTCTGATTAAAGGTAATTAGCTTTATCTTCTGCTCTATTTAATACTGGGTAACCCAGTAGGCAAATGGGATAAATGTGCGGGAACCAACCAAGCTGGAACATTGGGTTAGGCCAGGTTGACTAGAGAAACAAATTCAGTGTTCTTACAAATGTGTAAGAAAGAGCTTTATATCGATAAGTAATTGTATCTCAGAAAAACATCCCAGCCCAGTCCAACTCAAGTCCATAAGGTTGATATTAGTCCATAGGTTCCTTTTAAGACTGCAGGAAGCCACATGCATGGCTGCAGAATGCAGGAGGGTCACAGGCTGGTGGGTGCAGATTCCTGTGGATCCAAGAGCCCTGTGGATCCAATGGCAGTGACTCTGGGAGTAATCAGGGTCCACCAGCAGGAAGGTGAAAGCAAGGAGAGTGGGGAAGGTTCCCAGGGTTTTCCATATGAGAAGGCCAGACCCACGAGGAAGCATTATCAGGCTGAACCCTGACCGATAGGTTGAATTTCATCCCCATGCTTTTCTGTATCGTCAAGTTGACATGAAATTACATAATAACCATAAGCATGTCCACATGCCCCCACACAAACACTGTGTCCCTTTGTGTCCTCTGGGAAGCAGACATGATTGAGCATGCCAGAGTATTATTGTCAGAAGCACCAATGAAGGAGAAAGGGGTGGGATGCAAAGCCTTTGGGCTGTGGTGCTGCTCTGACATTTGGGAAGAAAAGGGGAAGGAAGGAGTGGGAGGAAGCCCAGAAGCAGTGACCTTTCTCTGAAAGTTCAGCCAAGTTGACGGTGTCCTCAAAGTCAAAGTTGACCACTGGAACACCTGCTTACCTTGACTGGGCTCAGTCATTGACTAAGCTTAACCCTGTTCAATCAGAGTGATGAACTGAGAGGGGCAACAGGGGGTCCCCAGTCACCTATGTTTCCTGTAACAGGAGAGCTAAGGAGCATGGTTGTCCCCCCAAATACACAGTTACATTTGATAGTTGATTTGTCACATATGTAGAATGTATAATTACCACCCAGAGACATCAGGAACTGTTTGCTGCACTTAGTAGTCTGGTATAGTTTATCTTTTAATTTACATCATGTTGACTCAGTGCTTAGCAGCTTTATATATGGTAAAGAGAGCAAGAGTCACTTTGTTTCCCATTTCTCCTGACTTGGTCTTATCTCACAGCATTTGCTTGTTGACAGCAAAACCCAGCAATAAGCCTTGTATTCAGGTCAATTTAACAAATGGTAGCAATCTCTCTGTAAGATAAGAGTATGTGGGGTGAGCTTACTCTTTCTATAGTTGATGATGCTTCACTCAGAAACCGGAGTGAAAATATAACTGCTCTTGGTTACAAAAGAAAGAGAACATACATCTTATTCAGGATGAGCATGACAAAAGGGATAATTCATTCTACTCCTGAGTAGGTGCTTGTCCTGACCCGTGGAACCATCTGGCTCTTTTTTTTTTTTTTTTAGAGATTGTTGAAATAAAAGCTGATTTCTTGTTTTATTTATTTAGGTGAAAATTTAGGAAACATATTTTTTTCTCCAAAAGGAAATCCCAGAAAACTACTCATTAAATAATAAAGTACTTTTTTTAGAGGTGAAAAAATTCATAAATCATTTTATTGGGGGCTCGTACATCACTTTTCACAATATATAAATGCATATACTGTACCAAGCACCTTCACATGCCTGCCTGTCTGGCTCTTAACCTCCTTACTGATGAGAAGAAAACAGAATGTTGTTGATTCTCTTACATGTCTCTGAGCTTGAATGGTCTCAGGTCCCACTTAAGACCTGGTTAAGCACTCGGCTGTTAACTGAAAGGTTGGTGTTTGGACCGATGCTGCAGGAAAAAAAAAGATGGGGGAGCCTGTTGCCAGAAAACTCTCAAGGAACAGTTCTTTGCTGTCCTATAGAATTGCTATAAGTTGGAATTGGTGCCATGGTCTGGGTTTGATTGTCTTTCTTTCTGAGGATGAGCTGCTTTTCTCACTGTTGGCTTCTGTTTTCTACACTGACCACAGCGCATCTCCTGCTTAGTAGTTCCATCTTAGAGGCAAAGCAATGAGCCAGAGAACATCTGGCGCATGGCGAAGCAGTGCTTATTTTTAGTCAGTAGCAAGCTTCAGAGGTTGGCTTTTGCTAAAATCTCTGCCTTACCCAGCACAAGGGAATTTCTCCTCTTTTCCACCCTTCCTTTTATGTCCTCTCTTCTCCCAGTGAGAGGACTGTAAGCATTGCCTGTAAGCTCATAGCTAGAAAATTTAGCAATTAATCTCTCGATAGACAATTTGGACAACAATGTTCGAAATTGGGCCTTACAAGGGCTACCCAGATTGAGCAGGTAAGTTACCAGCCTTACATCTGCACATTTTGTTTCTTTCAGGGGAGGGAATAGAGTCCTCTTCAGTGATGCTGAGAGAAACCATCATTTCTCCTTTGGCTCTCATTACTTGCCTTGTATTTGTTTGCTGCTTGCCTGTCTCCCTAACTAGGACTATGTCTTATTCATCATGGAATTCATAGGTCCAAGCCTGGTGCTTATCACCTAAGAGGAACTTGGTTATGCCTACTGAGTAATGGGATAGGTGGGTGGGTCATTTTTATGAGCAGCTAAAGAAACACAGAATCACCATTCCACAAAGGTTCCCAAGAGGGTAACTCAATGTTTCATTATTCTCTGGCCCTTGTTTTCCAGGACATGCCTCTCTTTCTTTCTATTTGAACACACCCAAAGATGCAAACTCACTGCCACTGAGTCTATTCTGAGTCACAGTGACCCAATAGGATAGAGTAGAACTGCACCTTTGGGCTTCTAAGACTTTGGATCTTTATAGGAACAGACTTTATCCTTCTCCCCCAGAGCAATCAGTGGGTTTGAACAGCTGACTGACTTTGCAGTGAGGAGTTCAATGTGTGGCCCTGTATCTGACCAAGACTCCAACAGCATAGATATTGATTATTAGAAAGTTCTTTAATCTCAATAACTTTCTAATAATCAACAAATATGCTGTTGGTTAGGAGCTGAGTGCATTAGCCATTTGCGTTATGGTCATTGTGTCCTATTGAGTCAACACTGATTTACAGAGACCCTCCTATAGCAGACTAGAATTGTCATCTTGTGTTTCCTGAGGGGAACAGATCACTCTGTCTTTTCTCCTGTGGAACCACTGACCACTACGCAGCGGTTCAAACCATTGGGATAGCAGCCACGCAGTTTTCTGTTGAGAGGTCACTGTTTCTTCTATTTGCAAGAGAGGAGACTTTTCTGAGCTTCTCTGACTTTGAGTCTGGCATGTCTGCCATGTGTTGGGTGGCCTTGAATTGATTCTGACAAAGATACTAAGTCACAGGGTTTCCTAGGCTGCAATCTCTATGGAAGCAGACCCACAGGCCTTTCTCCATCCAAGAGGAAGCTCTCTTGGCAGGCAGCAGACAAGTGCGTCACTGTTGTGCCACCAGACCTTCTGGTCTCCATCACTGTTGTTGCTAGGCACTGTCAAGTTGGTTGTGACTCATAGAGATCTGATGCCCAACAGCAGGAAACACCGCCTGGTCCTGTGCCACCCTCACAATCATTCCCATGCTTGAGCCCATTGTTGGAGCTGCTTTCTCAATCTAACCTCCTGGGTCTTCTTTTTTGCTGCCTCTCCAGTTTACCAAGCACACTGCCCTTTTCCACGGACTGGTCTCTGCCAACGACATGCCCAAAGTACATGAGATAAAATGTCACCATCCTTGCCTCGAAGGAGCCTTCTGGGGGTGCTTCTTCCAAAATACAGCCCTTGGTCCTTTCAACATTCTTTGCTAGTGTGGTTATTCAAATGCATTCATTTTTCTTTTGCATCCCTTTTTTAACATCCAACTTTCACATGCAGATGAGGCAATTGAAAATACTATGGCGTGGCCCAGGTGCACCTCAGTTTTCAAAGGAACATCCTTGATTTTCTACACCATAAAGAGGTCTCGGGCAGTATTTTCTACCACTACTCCCCTGTAAAGCAAACCCCTTTCCCCTCTTCTTACCTCACTGTCTTTGTGTGCCCCTCTCTCTGTCTGATCAGTCAAAAACTTCACCAAGTGTCCCATTCTTCCTGCCTCTTGACGGCCAAATTAGCCCACTCACTTCTGACTCAGGGTCCAGAAGCACTAAGGCTGCACTTCGCCAGCTTTCTATTGAGAATATCTTGTTTGGAAACAGTTGCCTAATCCACCTAAATAAAATGGTTTTATTTATTATTTATTTATTTTATTTTATCTGTGGGCTGCAGACAGTTAACTGTTTATGGCTGAGACAGTCGATGTCACTCAGCCACAGTTGATGTTCAGAAGGTAGGTCTGCCTGCAGTTTGTCACCTAAAATAACTCATATCCAAAGAGAACTGCCACATCATGAGCTTCATCTTTCAGACCCACAGAATCGAGCAAATGAAACTTGTGGAAAGTCACCTAGCTTTGAGGGAGGATGGGACAATCAAAGCATGCAACTTCAGTCAAGAGTACCATGATACCATGAGGAACCATGACACTACCAGCACTCCAATTCATAAGTAGAAAGCATCACTATTCTGTATGGTTTAGTATCGAAAGACTGACATCTTGGCCTGCCAGGAGTTCATAGCTCAGGAGGCAAGCAAGTCATGGAAACCAACAGAACCCCTAGTGATATGTCCCACACTAGATGTTCTTCATAGAAGGGGCCAGCTCTTTCCTGGAGTATACCTATAATCATCCTGTCACACTTGGTACAAATTTTGACAACTCTCTTATTTTTTATCTTCAAGGAAAATTGCTATGTCCTAGGCCCCCTCTGGGACTTCCTGCACTCAGGTGAAATTTAGGAGGAGTGCTCCTGCTGCAAGATTATTTTAAGAAATTTAACAAGCAGAAAATAGTCAAGGGCACCCTGTGAAACACGACCTTGCAGACAGCTGGAGGTATCTGGAGACTCAGAGTTTAGGGGCACCCCTTGTCTGCATGCTGATGTTTTATCCCTTCTTGTGGTGGTCCTGCCTGGGAGAAGTGGACTTTGAGGTTTCATTGTGCAGTCTCCCATGCCTCCCGAGAATATCTTTGGCATGACGAGTGATTTTCCATCTTTCACTCAAGTTCATTCAGTCAAAAGATTTTCTTTGTTCTCCACCAGTGGTGGCCTCATGTCATCATCAGGTGTCCTCCATTTACAGCAGAATAAAATATTCCTGATCCTGTGTGACCCTCACATTTGCTACTGTGCTTGAGATGGTTGTTGTAGACATTGTGTGGTCTATCTCCTTGAGGGGCTCCCTCAGTTACACAGACCTTCTATCAAACATGAGGACTTCCTCCTAGGAATGGTCCCTCCTGATAACATGATTCTGAGGAGCATGCTGGCTATACTCGCAAGAGTTGTGTGTCTTCTGGCAGTCCACAGTACTTTCTATCTTCTTTGAAAGCACTACAGTTCCAATGCATCAATATTCTTCACCGATGCTATGATATGGAAAAAAGTTGAGTATTATTTTACCATTTGCTCTCTCTCGGGTCTGAGGAGTGACTTTGTGTGCATGTTGACTCTCTAGGACTTGACTAGTCCAACTCCCTATGCCAAAGTTTTAACCAGTTGCTGTGGAGTTGATTCCAATCATAGTGACTTCAAGTGTATCAAAGTAGAGCTTCCCTTTATAAGGTTTTCAGTGGCCTTTTCCTCCACCCCTGATGTCCAGGCATGTCTCTCAAGGCACCTCTGGATGCACAGAGACCTCTAAACCCTCTGTTATCACTGGAGCCATTAACCATTTATAGTGTCTAGGGACAGTCTTGTTACCTTGACTTGTGGCTTACCATGACATGGACTCTGCAGATGGTCCAGTGCTCCAATGGTGCATTTCTAGAAGCAGATCAGTGGAGCTAGAAGTAGTTAAAGTGAAGTATCACATGGGACAAAGCCTGCTATAATAGATATTTAATTGTTCTTGAAGTTGTGTTATGTGTTTTTCTATTTTTCATTACATGAAACCTAGGATTTATGAACGTATAGGGACAGCAAGTAGAATAAGGGTTTGGGGTAGATGGAGCTGTAAAATGGGGGAAGAGGTATAAAAGAGAAACTATGTAAAGGAGTCCAGAAAGGAAAACAACGTTTGGAAACTGATTGTGGTAGCAATTGTACAATACTGCTTGGCATGATTGAACTATGCAATGATATATGTATTAACTCCCTATTAACAATAATGTTGAAAAAAACAAAACATAGGCTGAGGTTCTGGCCTGTGGGATTTTTGAAATGTAGAAAACTATTTAGAGGAAATCTCTGGGTTAAAATGTCTGTCTTATAGACAATGCCTACTTGCCCTATACTGTTAGATAAATGTGCTCTATTTATGTGTCTATTTTCAACAATTTTATTGAAGTAGGATTCTGATAGCATATAATTGATCTTATCATGTGTTTTCTTTCTCTCTCTTTATTTCTTTCCTTCTTTCTTTCTTTTTGGCTTTTAGTGCAATTTGGATAACGATGTACAGAGTAAATTGGTTTTCTTTTGAGAAATCCATACATATTTCAATTGATGACATTGTCTGTAATCCCCACAACGTAATTTACCATTCCCCCATGTTTACCATTTCTCGTCATTCGTCTCTTGCATCTCTTCCTGCCTTCTGAGTTTTGTCTGGGGGAAAGACTGCTCTTCTGATCTCCAATTGGCAGCTGTTAGAAGACACACATCTCCCCAGGTGCTCTTGGTCACCAGAGACTGGCCTAGTGTTTGGCTGAAAGCTGAGCCTCTGATTGCAGTCTTAAGGGCAACTAAGGGTCCTAGTCTCAGGGTTTCCACACACAAGTCCCTATCCATCCAGGAAGCCTGCTCTTTTATATTATTTTGAATTTTATTCTACTTCTAATCCAGCTGCTCTTGGGGCAAAAGATAAGGTTTTCTATGTCCAGAAAAATGTACAGTTTCGGCAACTCAGAGGTACAATTTTATGTTGCCCTATAGGGTCATTGTGAGTCAGAAGTGACCTGGTGGTAATGAGTTTGATTTTCTATGCAGGGACTCCTGCTGCGTTCCCATATAGAAAAGTCAACAGAGATAGCTGGGCACTATCTCGTTCCGAGGTTCCCACACTTGGCTAATCATTGCAATAGCCTGGGATGTAGTGAAACTACAGATCTACAACTTAATTAGTCAGAGTCTCTAGACCCAGTGGTTCTCAACCTGTGTTTCATAATCCTTTTGGGGGTTAAATGACCCTTTCACAGGGGTCGCCCAATTAATAACAGTAGCAAAATTACAGTTATGAAGTAGCAATGAAAATAGTTCTATGGTTGGTGGGTGGCCACGATATGAGGAACTGTATTAAAAACATTGGGGGGTTTGAGAATCACTACAGTAGAGAAACTCAAAGATGCACCTGTTTTGACTTATCTACAAATTCTGTTTTAAGAGTTAAAGACCCAGTTAGGTATGCATCTCATTCACAACCTGGAGCTGGCCAGCAGAGGGAAACAATAGCAATATCCACTCCCTCCTTGACCAGAATAAATTGGTATTTCCTTTGGCCCTATTTATTTCCAGACAATTTTTTTCCACATAGCACTGCATTTTAAACTACAAGAAATTCATGCAGATATAGTGCTTGCCATTTTAAAAAATATCTAGATAATTGCAATTAGCAATAAAAGTTCCCTGTGGACCTCTGACCCTGCATACAACCTTCTCAAACATCACCCCACATCAAGGCCATAAGAACTCCTTGAGAAATAACAGTATTTTGAGTTTGGGTGAATCCCTCCAGTCTTTTCAATACTACATGTATAATCATAGATAATATCTAGTCGCATTGTTTTCATTTGTTTTAAAGCTCCACTTTGTAAGATTCTGCTGCTTGATGGTTAAAAGTTTAAAGCTTGACTTGAGGATCTTTTCATACTGTTACTAATAAACGTCACTCACTTCTCTAAAACATCCATCGATTGCTCATTCTTTTCTTTGTGCTAAACACTGAGATTGTTTTTAATGAAACCACCAATGTCAACAATGTTAGCAAGAGCATTTTCATAGAATTCTTGGGCTTCTTTCCCCACAGTAGACATCCTGAAGTGAATTGACTAGGGTAAACATAGGGTTTTGTTAATACTGTTTGAGAATGTTATTTGATAGGGAATTCAACAGTGGGGTCACTGAATCAGGTGGCAACAAAAACAACAGCAGTATTGTTACATAATCTCCTGTCAACTTGTGAAGGGAATCAGGTTGCCGCTGAGGACCTCATTTGGAGACACAATGTAGATAAATAGTTCATTGGAGGCCAGACATACCTTTCTCTGCTTTGTATTCCTGATGATAAGTCACATGGAGCTATGCAGATGGAGCCAGAGCCCTGGGGCTAAAGGAACGACATGGAGACCCATGCCATCTCAGAGATGCTTTCACCACCACTGGATTCACAAGACTTTCCACCCACTGGCCTGTGATCTTCCTGCATTTAGCATCATTGCATGGCTGTGTGAGTCTAGGAAGAATTTATGGACTAGTATTGACATACAGGGTAATATCAGACTTATGGACTTGATCTGGACTGAGCTGGGATGTTTTCATAATATACTATTGCTCTTTGCCATAAAGTTCTCTCATACACACATAAGAGAGTCACTTGATTTGTTTCTCTAGTTAACTTAGTCTAACACAAGTATCTTACAGCTAGAACACTTGACTCCCCATGAGTTCAGGAACCGCTTCAAGGTAAACAGAGAAGGAGAGATGATGAATGATGCAGGATCACATCCTTCTACTCTGAAGTCCGTGTCCCTTTCACAACATGCTACACTTCTGCTTGACACTGGGGCAGTGCTCGGGGTATCACCCTTATAATTATCTCCTAACTCCACCCCCTGGAAGTTGGCCTAAGTGACAGAACTCCCCAACCAATCAGTCCTAATCATCATTAATGATGCAATGTCTGTCTCAGCTGAGTGCTGGCTTTCTGACTTTGGTGGAAGAGGTCCACGTGTAGCCCTCTGAAGTTACCAAATGATCCAGCATTGTTCAGTCTGCCTCCACCCCCTCCATGGTCATGTGTGAGTTTCAATCACTGTCTTGTGTTGGCTGCCCCAGAAGTTTTCTTTCTGGTTGTCAGAGGATCTAACTTTCACTCTGCACTCCACCCACCCATGCAGGCTCACCCCAGAGTCTTAGCAAAGGGTCTTGCCCCAAATCTCTTCATTCCAACAAACATTATTTAGCTCTATTTCTGTTGACGCTTGCCTTTGCATCGCCATTTCCCAGTGCTGTTCATTCTCCACAGATGGAAAGTTCTCTCTCCATCTGGGGCTGGCACTGGAGAGATTTCTGGCTCTAGAGTTAAATGAATGGGAACAACAAGGGGAATTCTATGTCTATCCATCATTGTATTTCTTACCACTTCTCATATTTCCACTCCATTCATCCCATCTGCTTTGACTGCTGTCAACTTTCTATCTCCACAGATTTGGGATCTGTTAACTCCAAGGTGACCTTCCTGGAAGTTATCTGGGCTGCGAGCTTTACAGATGGAAAAAGTCTTGAGTGGCTGGTCCAAATTCTCACCTGCCTTGAGTTTCATGTTATTGCTGCTAGCAACTATCAAGCCAAACTCACTGCAACCCCACACAAAGAAAAGCTTTCAGGTAATGTGACATCCTTATGCTGGGGTACAGAGCAGACCATTATAAAACCCAGCCACTGTGGATTAGGCTAATCAATTACAATAAAAATAAATGACATCTTGAATTTTATTTGATTTTTCACAGAGAGGGATCAAATACATCATTTACAAGACAGCACAGATTCAAGGGATTTTTAGGGATGGATCATAGCCACTGGATCTTCTAACAGCTCTAACCAATGCTCAATGAATTTGCTCACCTCCCGAAGAGGTGAAGGAGCAAAGAAGATTCAAGACCAACAGAAAGGCAGAAGATTACAGATGAGGGACTGATGGACTCTCTAATCCAAGAGCAAGGGATAGAAGACAGAACGGGAAATACTGGAGAGAAGAGCTTCCAGTACAATTCAAGGGATGACCATGAAGTTACCCAAGATGGCCGTTGAACACCAAGAGAAGGTAGAGGAAAGAATTGGCTGGCACCTCGACGAAGGCTTCTGATTGGCCAGACTTTGGCCTTTTTCTTTAAGATTTTGGCATGCCATAGTGGAAATCCCAGAAACCTTCTAAACCACCACTGTAGCTGAGGGCTGGTCATTTGACAGAATTTCCTGGGGCATGACCTCTCACCTTTTAATGCCCGGGCTGTTTCCTGAGCTTTGCAACCTACTTAGATGCTCTAATTCTCTCTAGTCCTCTACATCTGGCATCATATTGGCGAGGTCCCTGCCTTTTTGACTGGCTGCTCCCTCAAGATGCTTCTGTCTGGATCCCTTTCAGAACAACAGGTACCTTATTGCAGTGTCTTATCTAGATTCTAGCAGGTGGTGGCCTAAAGTCCCTGGAAGGAAGGAGTTTGGAGGCAGGAATACAGAATTCACAATTGGTTGAGGAAAATCTGAAACAGACCAACACCTGGAAGAACAGAATGAATCTGGGCATGATTCGTCAGTTGATGTAAGGAGTTCAGGATGAACTTGTGCTTTGTGTCCCTAAAAGCAAATCAAGGACTTTGGCACCTTCTCAATGCTTTTTAAGCACAAAAGCAGATAGCTTCTTTTCTTTACTACTTTATTACACTTGGACTTCACCTCCTTTGTCACCAAATCTTGTGGAGTCTGTGGCTATAGTAGGAATTGGTGGATCCCGCCTGTTTGATAGTCTTGGCATACAGCTTGCTTTGAAAGCAACTAGCTGGGCTAAAATGTGCTTGTATTAAATACACAGGCTGATTGTGCTTCTGCTATTTGTCAAGAGAACACTCTCTCCATAGCTGCTGGTTTGAAGGAGAGTGGAGAATGGGCATACCTGGATCTTACCTGCGGCTTAAGCAAAGCCCAGATGAATTTAATTGATAGCTACTGAATCCCAGCCAACCCACAGACCCGGTGGCAAGCAAATTCAGTGTTTGAAGTTGTACGCTACTGAGATTATACATTTGTTGGACATAAATCACCATCCAATCCAACAAGCTGCTTCTGATCTAAGAAGCAGTTATGGTGAGGGCTAAATGCTTAGCTCTGGAGGTGAACTGCTGCAGTTTGGCTCTGTAACTTGTGGGCAATCTAACTTTGTGAGAATGAGTACTGAACTACTCTGCTGAGTGACAATGGTGTTGCATTTACCATAGAAGGTTCTGGAAAAGACCCTTGTAATTATAATGAGTATGAGGTCGTAGGAAGGTGCTGATTGTTGTTTGGTACTCTAGAGTTGATTCCAACTCCTCGTGACAGTAGGGAAGAGTAAAATGACCCCATGGAGCTTCGTTGGTTGCCACTTTCATGGGAGCACATTTCCAGCCTTTGCACACTTGCCAGCACTTAAGTGTTGGGTCATGAGGACTTGTAGCAACCTCCCACCCGAACCCAAACCCTCTGTCATGGTGTTATGCCAGGTGGACTAAGGAACAAACCCATGGATACTCATATTTGTGTGAGAGAGAGCTTTATATGAAAGAGCAATTGTATATTGAGAACTCTTCCTGACTCAGTCCAGATCAAGTCCATTAAATCTGACATTAGCCCATATGTCTTTTACTAGTCCATAAATTCCTCTTTAGATTCCCACAACACCTGCAGTACACCTGGGAGGACTGCAATCTGGGCCAGGTGAGCTGAATTCAGCCAATAAGGTCAACCAGTACCGTCAACTATGCCTCCCAAGGTGGGGTAGGGTGGGCAGAATTTAAAGCCAGAAACTTTGTGACCACTACTCTCTCTTCCAGAGACTCCTCTGTGAGCCAGTCTGTAGTCCTGAGCAGTTGTCCCGTGATCTCCTCTTTTTCCAGCTGCTCTAAGGGTTTCTCTGGCCTCAGGTTTCCACATCTGGGTGCAAAGTGCCTAAAGGTGCCTGTGTAAAACCTGAAACTTCTAGATTTTATAAAACCCACTCGGATCGAAAGCCAGACTTTGGCATGAATCCTTTCTCATGGGAAGCCAATAACCAAGGTATTTCTCAAATGAGAAATCTGGCAGTCACAGGCCAGTGGGTGAAAAGTCTTATGGATCCAGTGATGGTGGCAACATCTCAGCACTTGTACTAGCCTCTATGTGGTTGCCACAGCTCTCTGAGTGTGCCCCCTCAACAAAAGGGAGCGAGGAAGTTCCCAGAATCCTCATGAGAAGACCACACCCACAAGGAAGCCTCATCAGTCTGTGACATGATTGACAGGTTAGACTCCAACCCTATACTTATTAATCAAGTTGGTATGAAATTGTGGAACTACCACAGCCATCAAGCCAATTCCAACTCACAGCAAGCATATGGAGGGACTCTGAGACTACTTCCTGATGAGAGCAAACAGACTGATCTTTCTCTTGAAGATCGACTGGTGGGTTTGAACCATTGACATTGCTTTCAAGTGTTCCCTGAAAAAAGATGACAGGACTTAATTATAAGTGGTTAGAAGGCCTGTGTTAATCTGGGAAGACTAGAGAAACAAATTCATAGATGTGCATATGGATATAAGGGAAAGGTTTATATACAAGAGGAATGGCACATTGAGAAAGTATCCCAACCCAGTCCAGCTCAAAGTCATAAGTCTGATACTAGCCCACGTGCCTGATACAAGTCTATAAAGTCTCCTTCTGACTCACAAAGTCACAGGGCAGTGGGTGCAGAATCCCGGTGCTGGCAGGGATCTCCCCATGGCTCCTCGCTTCCAGGGCTCAGGGTCCATCAACAGCATCTCGTGGTGGTAGAGACAACTCAGTGCTGGCAGGGGTCTCCACATGACTTCTCCAGCTTCAGAGGTCTGGTTCCATCAGGGTAGGGCCGTGTGGCTTCTCCTCCAGCTCCTCGGACGCTGCCATCTTGTCTTGTCCGTAATTCGTTGTCTCTGAGACTAACTCTCAACAACTGGGGAGATAGCTTCTCATCTCCATGAGGGAAATATCACGAGATTTCCCAGAGGTCTCAGAAGAATGCCATGCCCACACAGAGGCCTCCTTGGCTACTCAATGGCTATCTTGAGATGAACGGGCTAGACTCCACCCCTACATCTCAATCATGAAATTTACATAAGCACATGACTGCCACCAGCCCCTTATTATTAACTATTATTAGCCACTATTAGTTATTATTTTCCCCTTAGAAATCTAGATACTACTCATGAGAGATGGACACAATGGCTGCAACAGTGGGCCCAGGCACGGGAACCATTGTGAGGAAGGCATGGGACTAGGCAATGCTTTGTTCTGTTTTGCATAGAGATGCTATAGGTGGGAACCCACCTGGTGGCATCTACCAACAACAGAAGCACTCTTAGAAACTAAGAGCATGATAATCAGTGTCCATTGAAATACAGTGAGGCAGGCACTTCTCTAGTCATATCCACACATGGGACTTTCAGGAATCTTTCCAGTTTGGAGAGACTGAGACAAAGTGCCCTACAGGTGGGGCCATAGATAGAAGAGAACAGGTTGTCTGAAAAGTTCATCCAGAGATCCAAAAAGAAACTAGAAGACATTTGGAAAAGACTTGTCTGCCTGCCATCATTGTGGGTAATCTGAAACATGAAAGGGTTTGGTCCATGGACTTATTTCCTACAGACTGTGACACACTGGAGGATGACCCTTAATAAATGATCTTGCCCTCCCTGATGTGGCAGCTACATAATCTACTGTCAACTTGAGTGAAGGGGTAGTGTCTATCCTGTCAATCAGATCATAGCCAATGAGGCCTCTATGTAGACCCGGCCTTTTCCTGAGGATTCTGGGAACTCCTGCCTCCCTCCCTGGTGGCAGGACACACACTCTCCCTGTGAAATATTCCTGTTGGCAAACCATGTGGAGCTGCGTGGATAGAACCAGAGCCCTGGAGCTGGAGGAGCGATGTGGAGACCCATGCTAGTGCCAAGATACTTCCATTTAGCACCACTGGATCCACAAGACTTTCCATCCACTGGCCTGTGATCTTCCTGCATTTTGTATCATTGCATGTGTTGCATGATTCCAAAGAGACATTTATAGACTGGTTGTGGGCATATGGGCTAATACCAGACTTGTGAACTTGATCTGGACTGTGCTAGGATGCTTTCTCAATATACATTGCTCTTTGATATAAAGCTCTTTCTTATATACATAAGTGTCTATGAATTTGTTTTTCTAGTCTACCGGATTAACAGGTCTGCATATCATGGGGACAGAACTGTTATTACAATGAGTTCCCGGAGACTCCAGAGACCGAGGCAAATAATCAGCATGCTGCTCCACTTCTTTCTGGGTTAGACTTTATGTCATCTGTATCACAATGTCTTCCAGGTGACAATTCTTCCTACAATGTGTCTTTTGGCTCTAACCCATCTTTAGTCCCATTCAGTGCATTTATTTTATCCTCATACTTCATAATTTCACCTCAAGAAGTTCTACTTGGAATTTTTAAAAAGTTATTTTGTATCTACTCATCTTTGAATATGTGGGATACTGTTATAACAATGGGTTTAATGACTCTGCCTGTCAATCACAAGGGCTGTGCCGGTTTTGACTGAGTGATTGTCTCATAGTTGGGTCATATTTTCCTTCTCTTCACCATCCTTTAAAGTAAATGTATAAGAAAATGTCTAACAAAACCTAGACTGTAAAGTTTTTGATAGCATGAAGCTTGTCTCTTCAAATTGGATACCTGAACTTATATCATAATAATAGGCACTCAGTAAATGCTTGCTAAATTAAATTTTTGCAACAATAAAATCTTCCCAATGCTCTGCCAATGTTGACAGCAGAAAATCATAAGTGGCTGCTGCTGGAGGCTATGTCCATTGTTGAAACAGAAACATAAACAAGCTGGAATGAAGATTGATTGTGTTGAAGAGAAAAACTCTAAACATGTTCAGCAAAATTTTAAGGAAGATTTATGGAAGAGAACCCAATAGAATGGGGAAAATGACAAGCTTGCACAGTGTAACCTAATGAGTCACAGAGAAAAGCTTTTAGGTGGGGATAGCTGTTGGTCCAAGCAGGACCTTACAATGAAATTATTGATTGGTTTGTCATCAGTTGAAGTCACAAAGGGGAGGGCTCAATGAAATAGCCAAGTGGGCACAAAGAGAGGTGGGACACAGAGCTGGGTTACAGGAATTCATTATAGGAGTTCACATGGGCGCAGAGATTTTCAAATCACAGTAACAACAGGCTAATTATACACACCTTCCAAAATAGGCTGTAGAAATGTTTAGTTTGATATAAATACCATTCTTGAAGATATCTAGGTACTAGGACTTCAAAGCAAAATGCCTTTCTCAGAAACTGCTTGGTTAAGCAGGATTCTCCTCGTTGCCTGGGGATTTTAGTTGAGAAGTAGGTGCTCTCCTTGTTTTCCTCAGACATTGTTTATATATCACTATTCTGTGAGGTGGGGGGGGTCGGCTGGTGGTGTGGTGGGTTATGCTTTGAACTGCTAACCTTGAGGTCAGCAGTTCAAACCTTCCAGATGCTCAGTAGGAGAAAGATCAGGCTACATTCTCCTATAAAAAGTGACAGTCTCAGCTCTCCAGAGAGACCATTGTATCCTGTCCTACAGGGTCATTATGAATTGGAACTGATTTGATGGCCGTGAAAGATGACAAAGCAAATATTTCTGAAGCTCATTTTACTCAAGTTTATTTTTGTTCAGACTCCCTCTTTAGATTTAGACTTTTGAAAAAACATTCCTTTAATTGCCCAGCATTGCTTTCCAGAAGAAGAACCCAAAGGCCAGGTATTGGTAACTTCTGTTTGAATTCTGCTGAATTCAGGAGAGGCAACTGTTTAGTTTAGACATTTCAGATTGATCAAAGGTTCTGGAGAATTGCTCTTCCAATTTCATCACTCTGTGCATTGCTTGTGATATTTTATTAAATTTCAGATCTTCTGAAGTGTACCTATGTGCTCAGCATTTTTGTAGTCTATAAATTGTTCTTATGTTTAGATACTAGAAAGTGTAAATCCTTTCCCCCCTAGCTTTCAAGATTTCTTTCTTTTAGTCCTTGAGACTACAGGTATTCTTAGACCTTTTTTGGGTGCCATTGAGCCAATTCTAATTCAGAGAACTCTCTAGTAAGAGTACAGCTATTTCCCAGGCTGCAGTCTTAACAGTAAGAGATTGTCAGGTCTTTTCTCATGGAGCTAATGGTGGCTTTGAACTACTGGCCATTTGGCCAGCAGTCAAGCTCTTAATTATGCCACCGGGACTCCTTAACACTTAGATTAGTGCTAATAATTCATGGTGACACCATGTGTTTCCGAGAAGAACTGCTTTAGAGTGGTTTTGTTTGTTGTTTTTGCATAATCCTTACAGCAGTAGATCATCAGGACCTTTTGGGTGGTCCTATTGAGTCAGTTGAAATAGTACATTGTCAGGTTAGTACCATTGGTCTTCCTGAACCAGAATTGACTTTATAACACCCAGTTTGGGGTGTACTTTTAGGGGATAATACTGGGTGACGTTTTGTTCCTATACATATTGAATTCTGTCCAGAACAGATTGAATTATCTCAAATTCCACTTGTAAGACCAAATGCTCAAGAAATAAGAGAGTAGGTTTTGTTTTGCTTTAAATCTAACTCTCCATGCCAGAGAGAGAGAGAGAGAGAGAGAGAGAGAGAGAGATATTGATATCTTGACATTAAGGAAGTTCACTGGCTTTGTGTATCATTGAGAATCAAGAATCCAATTACGCCAAGCAGTTTCCAAAGCTCAATTAAACGTAATTTTAATTACTGACCTTTTGATAAGAAACTAAGGGCTGAGCTGTTGTGGTGCCACCAGAAATACTTAACCAAGTCACGTTGCTGCTCTTGGTGGATGCTGTTGAGTCAGTTCTGACTCAGGGAGGACACTTAGTATGCCATCAACACTGGTGGGTCCTGCCTCACCCAACAATTACCTCACCTGTGTCAATTGTTGCAGCTGCTGTGTCAACCCATACAAAGTTTTCCTCTTTTTTGCTAGCATTTACCTTACTCGAAGAGGCCTGGTGGTGTGGCAGTTACGAGTTGGACTGATAACTACAAAAGCTGCAATTCAAAACCACCAGCTGCTCCCTGGGAGGAGGAGGAGGCTGTCTACTCCAGGTCAATCTCAGAAACTAGCAATCAGCATCAACTTGATGGCAGTGAGTTTTGTCTGCCTTATTTGATCAAGTAAGTTGTCATTTGCCAGGGACTGATCTCTCCTGATAACCGTTTTGGAGTTCTCACTATGCCCAATGGGTTAGGCAGGGCTCTCTAGAGAAACAAAACCAGGACACTTATGAATATAGACACATATATATTTATAAAGCAAGAAGAATATAAAAGCTAATTAGTTCACACAGTAGTACAGAGGACTCAGGTTAACTCACTTTCGTAAAACAGTTAATATACTGGCAGTCCTTCAACTCACTTGGGCTGCCAGGTCCAAGACCAAGGAAACAGGCAGTGGAGTCTTCCCTTAAGCAAGGGGCCGGTCTGTCCACAGGCAGCAGAAATCAGGCTGGGTCAGTACCAGTCTGTAGCTTGGAAGCTGAGATAGTTAAAGTTTACTGTGCCAACCTGATCAATAAGCTTAATTGCAGGAGAGAGAGAGAGAGAGAGAGAGAGAGAGAGAGAGAGAGAGAGAGAGAGAGAAAAGGCTCGGTGAGTCTTACCTGTCTAATTCTCGGGTCTCTTGCTTTCTGATGACTGCACCAGGGTACAGCTACCTTAGTCAGTTCTCAGCTTCAGCTGGCAAGGCTTAGTTCCTGCAAGACATCCCTGAGAAGAAATCACATAGACCTACCCCAATGCAGCCCTGGGTGCTAGAACAGCCATGTGAAGACCCCTGCCAATGCTGAGAAGTTTACACAGTAACCGATTCAGCTTTCCTCCTGCAGTCAGCATCATTGTGTTTATTCTGTGAGATGGAGGACGACTCTGTAGATTGGTGTCAGGCATGGGTCAATGTTGGACTTGTGGGCTTGAACAGCACTGGGTTGGGACGTAGTCATGATGTGCACTTACCCTTTATATAAAACTCTCGTAAAAGGAGTTTCTCTGGATTCATTTCTCTAATGTACCCAGACAAATACAGGAACTTAGTGAAGCAGGCCTGAGGAGATAGTGAACTCAAACACAGCCACAGGATCCACCAGCCTCAAGCCCAAGCAATGTACATCCCAGCAGCCTGTTGAAGCCGCCCTTGAAGGAGCCTCAAGCTCTAGTGACAATATCTACTGGTTGGGTTGGGTTGGGTTGGGTTGGCTCACCCGTAGTGTAACGTACAGACTGAGGCAGAGAACTGGCCGAAGCAGCAGCACGATGGCCTGATCACCAGGTAACAAGAGGGAGATGAGGTGCTGGCTCTGTTTACTTTCTTTGAGCATCCTCCAATCAAGCTGTGACCTGATTGAACTCTGCCCTCACCTTCCCATTGACCTAGTTGGCACAATAAACTTAACGATACCACCTGCTGCTAACAGGAATTCTGACTGTCTTTCACAGGAGGCAGATTTGTTTGCATTTCAGAGAGATCATGATACTGCCTATCTTCCTTGAAGCATAATTAACAAGGTCCTACTTCAAAGAGCACTAACTAGAGAATCTCACGTTCAAATCATTTTGAGTTTCTCAATGAAATGACATTGTTCTTGGGGCTCTAAAATACTGTCTAAAGAGCCCTGGTGGCACAACATTTAAGCACTCAACAGTGAATCAAAAAGTAGGTGGTTTAACTGCACCCAGCAGGTCTTTAGGAGAGAAATCTGGTCATCTGCTCTATAGAAGTACTTCTGTTCAAACACCATGAGTCAACATTTGTTCTCCACTGTGTGATCTGGAACCATTCTTAACTGTCATATGGGCAGTAAGCCCCACATGGAATGATCTGTTGAGATTTTTCTGTTGATATCAGTTGATGGCACAATAATAATGAAAAGCCAGGGTGGAACACATTTCTCAGCTCAGCATTCTTCAGTTTGCTTAGTGGTGTGTCATTTAGGATGTGGGGAGAAAGGGGAGAGGAAAACCATTTATAAAGTTCATATTTCTCCTCAGGCTGTGCCCTTCAGACCCCCATTTATGCATTTGGGTCCATATTTTTTTTGTACTACTTCAGTCAACTTAAAAAATTTTTTTTAAATTTTGTTGATAATTTAATCCCTCTCATGTTGACATTGTAGCATGTTGACATATATGACTTTTATAGTTAGTGGTTGCACACTGTTCTCTTGAGTGTGTCATTGTTTATTAGACTGAACCATGGGACACTGCTGTTCTTATAGATTAAAAATGATCAGCAATAGCAATTTCATAAAGAGAGCTAGGGGAGCAAATGGCTAAGGGTTTGAAGGCCAATTGAAAGGTAGTGTTTCACCACCACCACCATACACACACACACTCACATATACACACATATACCACACATACATAAAGGTTCTGCAGGAGGAAGGCCTGGCAGTGGGCTTTCATGAGGAAACCCGCCAAGAAAACCATATAAAGAAGTCCGACTCTGTCACACTGTGTTGCTATCAGTGAAAATAGGTCAACAGTGACAACAAACAACAGTGACGACAAAAACCGATTTCATGGTTGGTCTTCTGACTGGAACTAGCCATTCCATGTTATGCAATGTGTTGAGGGTTATAAATTACTCACAATGGATATCCTGAGGAACTTTGGTATTTAACCTGTTTAATTGTGCTGCAAAGTTCACTTGTGTGCAAGGGGTGAGGGATGGGGGTAGCAGTCACGCAGACAGCTGAGGAGACAGCCTCTAGAATGGCAGAGGGAACCCAAAGTTATAGTCTGTATACCCAGACCAGTCCCAGAAATACTATGGAGGAATTGTTCTAAAAACCCTGACAGTCTCGTTACGCCCAGTATTTCTATTTATAGGGAAGTACTTTAGTGGTGGTCTTTAAGGGCAGAAGACTTAGCGCTTTCCATTTGAGTGCTGCTTCATCCACACTCTGCAAAACTATCTTTGTCTCCGATTGTTGGGAACACTTGGATGACTCAAATGGCCAACATTCTTGACTACTAATTCAAAGGTTGGCAGTTCAGGTTTACCTGGATACAACTTAAAAGAAAAACCTTAGGAATCTACATATAACCTCCTCTCTGGGGAATGGATAATGGGGAAATGGGGAAATATACACATCAGATAGTATACTATATGAAAAAGTAATAACAATATGTAAATTATTAAGGGTTTGAGGGGGTTGGGGGACGGAAGGGAAATGGGGAGCTGGTACTGGGGGCCTAAGTGGATGGAGGATATTTTGAGAGTGATGATGGCAACAAGTGTGAAAATGTGGCCTGCATACAACTGATGTATGTATGGATCATGATGGGAGTTGTAGGAGCCCCCAAGAAAATGATTTATTAAAAAAAAAGCAGGGAGAAAGAGGAGCTTATACCAAGGGCTCCAGTAAAAAATATGTGGAAATTAATAGGGCAACATGTGTACAAATATGCTTGATACAAATGATGTAAGAGCCCCCAATAAAATCATTGGGGAAAAAAAAGAAAAACCTAGGGACTACTTCTGAAAATCCATCCGTTGAAGTGCCATGAAATACAGTTCTAGTCTGACACATATGAGTGCAGGGCCCGTGAATTATTGAATATGGCTTTTCTAGCCAAAGTCTATAACCTTCACCAAGTGACCTTTTCCTGCATGTGTTTATTAAGAAGGTGGGGGAAGAAACAGAAAGGATTCATCTGTGAGTCATTGTGAAAAGGATTCCCTAGATTGTAGGGTCCTAGGAAGGGAACCATCATGGTGGTAAAGGCTGAAAAACTCTTTCAATGTATCAGGGTGCTTCAAAGTGTCAGCACAAAAGTGAAACTAGAAGATAACGGAATGTTTTCCTACATATTTTTTTGAAGTTCCCCTATATTTCCAACTTTCCCAAAGGGCAAGGTCAATATTGGACCTACTGAGCAGTCAACCCCAGGCTCATTCCTCTGTGTTTACACCAGCACTGGGTGACGCCAGTGAGAACAAGTAAACAACAAAAGCCCTTGTCGGTTTTCTTAGAGACCTATTATTGGTTTTCTTAGAGACCTACTCAAACACCCTCTCCCTGGAATCAAGTTACTTAAGTTCAAATGGTAATCCCATCTCCTTTATCCCCACCAAATCTGTCTTGACTTTACTGAAGACTGAAATTCTGGATGGAACAAACACACATTTTAATAAAAATTATTTTATTGAGGGCTCATACAGCTCCTATCACAATCCATACATATACCCATTGTGTCAAGCACATTTGTCCATTTGTTGCCCTCATCATTTTAAAACCTTTTCTTTTCTACTTGAGCTCTGGGAATCAGCTTTTCATTTTCTCACTCCCTTCCTTCTTCCTTCCTTCCCCACCCTCCCTTCCCTCAGGAACCCATGATAATTTGGAAATTATTTTTCATGTCTTAAACTAGCCAATGCCTCACTTCACCCACTTTTCTGCTGTTCATCCACCCTGGGAAGAAGTGATGTGTGGATCATTGTGATCTGTTCCCCTTTCTCCCCCCACCTTCACCTTTCTCTCCTGGTCGTGCTACAAACATTATTGGTTCTGAAGGCTTTATCTGTCCTTGTTTCCCTGTGTCTCCAGGTTGTATCTGTTCCCGCAAATACACACTTTCGAGGAGTCCATAAAGAACAACTCTACAGAGAGACTATTTTTAAATGATTGGAGATAATGTTCCAAAGCAAAATAATAGCTTGAATTTTTACTTCCATGTTTGACTTTAGCAATGCTGAATGAGCAAAAAGACAGTAATCTTGTTGCTAGAGTGGGGATAGTTACCATCCTTTTGAGGGTTGGAAAATGGTTGGTTATCCTTAATAGTGATGGGACATTATTGAGAGTATTACTTAAGATGGATCTAAGTATGGTCAATCAGGCACACACATTTCTCCACCTTTAAGAAGTTACAAGCCAGCCTTTGTAACACAGCAGTTCTAAGGCTGCGATTTTACCCAAAGATCAGTGATTGGAACCCAGGAGCCACTATGCAGGAGGGTGATGTGGCAATCTGCCTCCCTACAGATTTACCCCAACTCTCTCACTGCCGTTGACTTCTTCCTGATTCCTGGTGACCACTGCTGGGTTCCTGAAACTGTGAGTTTAGAGGAGCAGAAAACCTGGTCTTTCTCCTGTAGAACTTGTGGTGGTTTGGAGTCATCAAAAAAGTTCTGCAGCCTTGGACCCCCTGTGGGGCAGCTCCGCTCCAAGTTAGTCTTCACCTGAAAGTAGTGAGTTTGGTTTGGGCTTGGGTTTAACATGTTGTTGGAGTTTGGGTAGCATGTTTAGTTAAGCACCTCTGAAGGCACACCTGGTAATCCACTCCTGAAAGACCACGGACTCGTAGACCCTATTGAGCAGTTCAACTCTGCACTCACAGGGTCATCCTCCATTGTACTCTCCTGCATGGAGACCAGCTAGCACAGCACAGAACTGTGAGAGGACGAAACCGCAGACAGAAGTGACCAGTGAGTGGGAACTAGCTGCGCCCTCTAGCGAGACTTGCAATGAGACTGCTTGGGGGCTTCATCAGCCCCTGCCAATGCCTCACTTTCTGGCCCCAGCAACACTTCTTTGTCACTGAGCGAGGCTCTGGGTTCTCAGGAGAGAACAAGGTGTTGCTCACAAGATTCCTGGGACGATAAACAGAATGCCCCTGGTCCCCGCCACACAAAATCATGGTCAAGTCTAACTAGGAGGCAAGCAGAGCATCAGCTGTGAGTGCAGGATTTAAGTAAAAGAATCTGAATTCAAAATCTACACCCATTAGATGAAATGTTTTAACTCACCAGGTTTCTGTACTGGCCTTTGATAAAATAAGAGATCTGCACTTTAGGATGTTGGGGGTGGTTACAACAAAGTAGCTTGTCGACAGTGTTGATCCCAGAGTCCCTGGTGGAGAGAGTGCTGAAATGTCTGGCTACTCTCTGGCTGATCCCCAAGGACCAAGAGTATCAATAGCCTTGCCAGCAGATGGTGGGTCAATACAGACATGCTCTTATTGTTAGGTGCCACCGAGTCAGTTACGACTCACCGCGGCCCTACGGACAGCAGAAGGAAACCCTGTCTGGTCCTGTGCCATGTCAATCATCCTGCCAAAAGTCCTCCTTTTGTTCACCAACCTTCTACTCCAGGGACTGGTCTCTCCTGAGAACATGTCCAAAGCCTCGCCTTCCTTGCCTCGAAGGAGCATTCTGGTTGTTCTTCTTCCACGATTGATCAGTATGTTCTTTCGGCCGTCCATGGTACTTTCAGTATTCTTCGTCAGCACCATGATTCAACTGCATCAATTCTGCCCTGGTCTCCCTCATCCAATGACCACCTTTCACATGCAGATGAGGCAATTGAAAGTTACAGTGAAGGTAAAACTTAACACATTATCCGGCGTTCTCCCTTTTGACCCATTTTAAATTTGTTCTAGTTTTTATTATTTTCTACTTCTTTTTAACTGAAGTTATGTTACTTTTTTTTTTCCTGTTATGGGTCTTTTTTGTTGTGTTTTTCTTTATATTGGATCCAGGACAGGGAAACCTATTAGAAACAGTAACTGGATTAATAGTTTCTTAGGATTTGGGCAGAGAGAGGTGTGTGTGTGTGGGGGGGGGGGGAATGGGAAGCTATGAATAATAATTACAAAAAAGAAAAAAATGTTCCAAAATTGATTGATTAAAACTGATTGCACAATTCCATTTAATACATTTAAATCATTGAACTGGTGATATGTGAATTCTAAGCCAATAAAACTTTTGAAATATGTATTTTTTAAAGTATGGTTATTAACTAACCAAGGGTTGATGACACAAATCCACCCAAAGTTACCTCAGAAGAACGGCCTGACCATGTCCTTCTGAGCCATCATGCCCTTTGAAAGTCCTATGGGCACACTTCTCATTGCACACACATGGGGTTACCATGAGTCACAATCAGTGAATAGCCAACAGTGTCAGGATTTGCTAGAGTCTAGTGCGCCAACTGTGTGAAGTAAAGGGGGACGGATCTCTATTACGAGAGAATCACTCTCTCCTCCACCAAGCACTTAGAATGCAGTCACAGGTGCCCCCTTTCAACCCAGATGTTAGTATGTAGCCCAGTGAGCTCTCCAAGCCCCAGCTGCTTGTCAGAAAATGAATCCTTGGTGCCACTTTGATCTACTGTTCTTCTTCAAGTGGTGGCTGTCTGGTTTTCTAGATGTGTCACAGAGACACTTAATAATAGATGCTAATCCCCAAAACAGTCTCTCTATTAACAACCGTTTTCTGCTTCTAGATGCTCTTTATGGTACAGTCCCTGTTCTTCTCGGATGCTTTAAACTCCTAATCAAAATCTCATTCTGAGGAAGCATTGGACTACTGACCATGAGGTTGATGGTTCAAACTCACCAGTCACCCTTCAGGAGACAGATGAGGCTGACTGGTCCTGTAAAAGTATTCACAGCTTTGGAAACCTTATGTAGAATTGATATTAGTCTGAAATGACCCAAAGACCACATGCCACTTATAGAACAGAGGATTTTTTTTTACCTTTACCTGAGGGTTTCTGAGATAATAAATCTTTAAAGGAGTGGACAGCCTCGTCTTTCTGTCCCACAGTAGCTGGTATAATTGAACCACCAAATTTCAGATTAAGATCCCAATACTTAACTGACTATGCTTTCAGGGCTTCTTCACACAAAGACTGAGGCATGTAGATTTAGGTGAAAAATGAATGGTTGAAGATAGATAGACAAAGATAGATAGAAGGATAGATATATTGGCTGAGCCTTGGTAGCGTAGTGGTTGTGCGTGGGTCTGCGGCCCACAGGGTTGACAGTTGAAATCCAGCAGCAGCTCTCCAGGAGCAAGGCTGGGCTTCCTACTCCCATCAGGGCAATGATGCCATAAAAACAAAACAAAACAAACAAAGAAGGATAGATATATAATTGATAGATAAGTAGGAAGATAGATGGTAGATGCTCAATAGAAGATAGACATGGAAACCAACATTTAATCATAGAAGATGTTAAATTATTCATATATAAAGCTCTAGTTTTTTAAGTGTATTGATTATTTAACCAAGAGAAAGCATGACCCCTTTCCAATTCTGCTTAGGTACTAACCTTTCAGGGAAGGTTTGAATAGTTCACTTTGATCTCATGTGGATCAAATTTATATAACCTAGCAAAAAGCAAATAACAGTTCTAAACACCCATCATACAAATACACTATTTAGTATTTTAATTAAAAGGGTGTTTGTTATAGCGAGGATTCCATTATATCTCAATCAAGAATAGACATTTCCCACAGTTCAGCCTTATCTATGTCATTCAGTGCAAATCTGCTTTTCAAAGTCAGAATTCACCGACTGTGTTGTTGTTTTTTTTGTTGTTGGATGCAGTCAATGCCGTTCCAACTCATAGCACACCCAGGTACATCAGAAGAAAACCCTGCCTTGTCCTCAGCCATCCTTACAGTTGTTCTGATGTTGATCAGCCCCTCAGGTCAGAAAGTAGTCAAGATAGTAGAACCCTCAACCTCTACACTACTCCATTCTTGAAGGAGTAGTGATGGGGTCAAGTTCCAAATGAATTTTTCCCAGAAGAAATAGCAAACTGAATCAATCCATTCTTGACCACCAAGTGTTTACCCTAGCCTTGCCTTTTTATACAAAACGTTGCACATCAATTTCAAAGTAATTAAGTTCAGAGTTAAAGAATATAACTTCAATAAGAAACATAATGGAGAATCCCCTTCCATAAAATCAACTGGTAGCTGCTTTTCAGAAGTTTTACCCCTGTCTTTTTTCACTATGACCTGCTGGCTTTCTCTAAGAAAAAAGAAGAAGAAGAAGAAGAAAATCTGTTTAATGTGGTCTGATATTGGTATTTTATTGACTGCTATCTAAAAGGGTCTACTAAATTATCATCAGCAACATAGAAAGCACGGTTAACCAGTTCCTTATCATGATGACTTTTTTCAAGAAATTCTTTCTTTGGACCCACATTTATTATCTAAAACCAGTACTAAAAGCCATAAAAACTAGGGGAATACAGTCACAAAAGGTTTAAACAATGCATATGAATAACACCAACTAATATCGAGTGATCAAAAATCATTTTTGTTTACAAAAATCATGTGCATAGAGTCACATTCCAATGTTTTGTTCAATTTCTAATGCAGAATTTTCTTGACATTTCACGTCGAAATCCGATTATGTTGAGCACTGCCATGGTCAAGAACTGGGGTTCTACTGTGAAGAGGTGCCGTCTCAAAGCAGAGTCAACCCTTATGGTAGTTACGTAATTTCAAGTCAACTTGAAGGTAATATAAAAGTGGAAGGTTAGAGTTTAGCTTGTCAATGTGCTGACAGCCTGATGGTGACTCCTTGTGGGGGTGGCCTTCTCTTAAGAAGGATCTGGGGGTGCTGAGCCCCGGTGGCGTAGTGGTTGTGCGCGGACTGCGGCCCACTGGGACAGAGGTTCAATTCCAGCAGTGGGGCTGGGTCTCCTACTCCCGCCACCGGAAAGCAGTGATGCCTCCCCTCCCAAAAAAATAAAACAACAACAACAACAAAAAAAGGATATGGGGAACCTGCCCTGACACCCCCAACCCCTGCCTTCACCTTCCTGTTGGTGAGCCACACTGGGACCTGTCACAGCCCTAGAGATGAGTGTCCTGCCATTGGATCCATGGAATTTTGCATGCATCAGCCCATGATAAGCTTGCATCCTGCATTTGTGTGTCTGAAGAGGGACTTATGGACTAGTATCAGTCTTGTGGACTACAGTTGGTCTGGGCTGGAAATTTCCTTGCTATACCATTACTTCTTGATATACAGCTTTCTTTCATGTATAGGACAGTCTCTGGATTTGTTTCTCTAGTTAACCCAGACTAACAAAATGCTAATGATGTGGCTAACGTAAAACCTGTGGGAGAAAGCCTTTAGGACCTTCATCTGTTGATGGAGCATGACTCAAAATGAGAAGAAACCACTTCTAACACTTATTAATAATTGGAATATGGAATGCAAAAAATATGCATCTTGTAAAAGTGGAAGTCATCAACAAGGAAATGAAACAGATAAGGATTGAAATTCTATGCGTTAGTGAGCTGAAATGAATGGATAGTTGCCATTTTGAATCAGAAAAATCATATGACTTAGTATGCTGGTATGATTCAACAGGAATGGCCATACATTCATCATGAAAAAGGATATTTCAAGTTGTATATTGAAGTACAGTTCTATGGTGGGATAATATCGACCTGCATCCTAGGAAATCTAGTCAGTACAACTATTATTCAATTTATTTATTTATAATTTTATTTTTAGGCATCATTGCCCTCTGGTGGTGGGAGTAGGAGGCCCAGACTTTGCTCTTGTGGAGCTGGAATTGACCTTCCATCCCAGTGAACCGCAGTCCCGCACACAACCACTATGCCACCGGGGCTCAGCCAATTTTTTAATTTTTAAAAAAAACATTTTATTGGGGACTCGTACATCAATGATCACAATACATAACAATCAAGTCCCTTTATGATTCAAATTTATACACAAGCCACGAAAACGAGGGATACAGAAACTGAAGAAGTCTACCAAGTTCTTCATATTGAAATTGATCAAACATGAGATCCAGATACATTGATTATTACTTGAGGTTGGGATGCAAAATTTGGAACCAAAGAGGAAGGAATAATAATTGAACCATACAGCCTTGGTGATAGAAATGAAGGCCAAGATCACATGTTATAGTTTTGCTAGACCAACAACTTCATCACAAATCATTTTTTTCAACAACAATGGTGACTATGCACATGGGCTTCTTCAAATGAAGTACATGGAAATCAAATTGGCTCCCTCTGTAGAAAGAGATGGTAGAGACTCTCACATATCAACAGCCAGGACTGTGGAACAGACCATCAACTGCTTAAATGTTAGTTCAAGAAAATCAGTGTAAAATATGTCAGGGGGGGGGGGAAATTAAAACACGTCCATGGTAACTGAACTATAACCCTAACTCTTTCCCACATGACATTCCAGAACATCTCAAGAACAGATTTGCTGCATTGAACACTGATGACAGAAGACCTGAGGATCTGCAGGATGACATCAGATATGAAGAGAGTCATTGAAAAGTCAGAAAAGGAAGAAAATATCAAAGTGGATGTCAGAAGAGACACAAACTTGCTCCAAATCATAGAATGTAACCTAGCACCACAGGAATTCTTGAGGTGCTTGATTGAAGAAGGAAAAGGTGACATGGCATGAATCTGGCAATCTCCAAATGAATGCTGAAGTCGGAGCTGTGAGTGTTGACTGGAGTCCTCCCCTTATCGTCCTACCACCCGGTCTACTCAGATACCTCTAGGTATCTAGGCAATTTTTTTTTTCACTCAAGAGAAATTCAATCTTCTTTTTTTTTTTTTAAGTAAATCTTTCTGGGTAGGTGTATTTCCATTACGTGCCGCCAAACTCAATTGCACTTGATACCATTTGCTTTCCATGATGCAGTCTGATGTCAGAGACAAGAATTGCCTCTTTGGTTACAGCACACCATCCATGTGGAGCTCTGACTGTGAGATGAATTATAAGACAATTCATAGATCCAGAACCAATTTACCTTTGCAGAGTCTCAAGAGCTTAGCATCCCTTTTATAGAGAGCCTTGAACACATTTCAAAGCAAGTGGTGAATCTGAGCCTTCCAAATAGAGAGTATTGCTGCAAAACACTCAAGTCGTTGTTTTGGTTTCTGTTCAGTTTAACGCAATTAATAGATGATGGGCTGCCCTGTACCTTTAATGTCATTACCCCTTTCATTAGAGGCACTCCTGGGTTATGTTAAATAGGTAATTAAACTGAAGTCACTGTTTTTCAGGACTCAGGTCCAGACTTGTTATGTTCAGATAGAGGTGCTCCTTAGAGGTAAGAAATGCACAAACAGGAACAGAGGAAGAGAGCCACTGATAGATGAAGCCAGATAAAGTCCCAGCACCTCAGCCCATCAGTTGTCTTGCAGCAGAAGCCATTCATCAAGCATGCCTGAAGGGATCCGGCATCCTCAGAGCCCTGTTCCATGTCTTTGCTTCCAGCTGCCTCAATAAACAAGACAGCCTCCATCTAGCCCAAGTGGCCAACTCTCTGCATCTCTGGCTGATCTGAATGATGATGAATGCTTTCATTTGAGCCCTGGTGAAAGGCTGTTTGCATTTCAATTCAGAGGTGGTCAGAAGTCCCCCGCGAGCAATGTCCTGAATACAGTGAGTGTAGGACACCTGGAATTAAATGGCTTGAGTCCAAATCATGCCTAGTCACCTACTGATTGTGTGAGACTGTTTATCAGTTTCCTGGGTGGCAAGGCAGTTACGTGTTCTGCTAGCTGAAAGTTTGGCAGTTTGAACCCACTTGGAAGTTTACTGAGAAGACGGGAAAACAGGGCATTACTTCTGGAAGGGCACAGTCTTGCAAATCCTAGGACAGAGCAGTTCTCCTCTGCAGACAGGGTTACCACGAGTCAGAATGCACTGGATGGGGAGAAACACAACTCCTTCAGTTGTTACCAATGACGTGTATTTGCTGAATAGTTTATTAGCTCAATGTCGTGGTGCTTGTCTGTGACGTTAGGAGTTACTTTTATGGATGGTGTGATAGCGTGTCATTTTGAACCTATGTGAAAGTAGAGGTCAAGATCTACCTATGATGCCTCTTTCGGGCTATGACCTTTCAATTTTATTTATTTATTTATTTTTTATTTTTATGGCCTTTTTATAAGAGAGACACTGAGAACTTCTCTCTCTCTCTCTTGCTCTCTGCCTTCTGACTTGGATGCTGTTGGCTCCAAGACCCATGTGACTTGCTGTCCCTTGTAGCTGTTCCTGCTGACCTAGGTTGGGTCCACATGACTCTGCACAAACTTTTTTGCGAGCTCCCAACTTTCCTCTTTGCCATTCTGCTTTATCCACTGGCAGCTTGGATCTGAGATCCTGACCTGGGAGCCTCCAGCTAGCTTCTGGCACAAGGCCTTTGGCCTCTGTCTTGACATAAGATTATTTCTTGATATAAAGTTATTTCCTACCCATGTAGGATTATCACTGCTTTTGTTTCTCTAGAACATTCAAGCTGACATAGATGGCCTGGGTTGATCTATGACCTGCAACCTGTCTCCAGGGCTATGGCTCAGATCTGGTGTGGCTGCCTGTTGCCTTGATCCTTGGTGGAAACTAGACTACTTCTTTATCATGGTGGCTCTGAGGTGAGACTTCTCCCAGTTCTACTATACTGACAGTAGACACTGTCTGAGCCTTACAGATAGTTCCTATGTGCACCAAAGAGTCTGTGGACAAAGGAGCTTACAGACAAGTGAAATAATCACTTTTAATGAGCATTATTACCTTCCTATAGGGATATTGAGGAACATCACATGAGAGCATCTATATAGATGAATTAAAAGTCTAATTTCTTGCCATAAAGTTGATTTTCCTTTATGGTAACCCCATGTGTTACAGACCAGAATTGCTCCATGAGCATTGCTTAACTGTACAATCTTTATGGAAGGAGATCGTCAGTGCCACTGGATAGGTTAGAACCTGCTAACTTTGAGGTTAGAAGTTAGTAGGTCACCCAAGCCCCAAACCCACTGCCTTACCTTATAAGGCAGAATAGAATTGTCTCATAGAGTTTATAAGACTATAAATCTTTATGGGGGCCGTCTCATATTTCACCCTCAGAGAAGCTGATGGGCTTGAACCTCCAACCTTGAAGTTAGTAGCCCAAGGCTTGACCTACTCTACCACCCAGTGATTATAAGTTGATGCTAGTTTCATGAAATGTGTCTTTACAGGTTAGTAGGGGCAAACTCCATGGAAAACCTGAATGTATTAGAGATGCTTTAAGACTTAAAGTGTAGAGAAATCTCTACTAGTACTTACTTACAGGTGATTTTTCTTTTCTTGCCAACCCATAAGGGGAATCCACCCTTTCCCTCTCATAGTAAGCTCAGTCTCTGTGAGGAGTTGTGGCCAATGGGTGTTCTGAAGACTCTTTTGATGAGAAGACTTCATTATTCTGGCGATCAAGGGTCTGCTCATTTCCAGGTGCTGCAAGTACAGGATGCAGGGGTCTTTTCAAACCAGAATTGCTGAGATGCTACATGGCGTACACTTGCACAGGAGAGATTTCTGAACCTGTAGTGGACTTTTCATATGGGTTTTATTCGTTGAAAAGGAGCTCTGTAGGTGTAGTGGTTAAGCATTCCACTGCTGACCCATGAGTTCACAGGTTGAGCCCACCAGTCACTCCTTGGAAGGAAGATGAGCTCTGCTTTCATAAAGATCGACAGCATTGCAAACCCTGTGGGCAAGGGGAGCCCTGTCCTATTCGGTTGTTAGGAGACAGAATTGGCTTGATGATCATGTGTTTGGTTTGGTTCTGTTCCATTGACATGTGGATTTCGTTTGCTACCTCATCATAGACTCACAACTTTCATGAATGTGTTTGGTAGCTCCCAGGTCCTGTCTGGAAAGCTGGATGACCACAGTGCTTCCTTTGAGGCAAGAAGGGCGAAACTTTGTCTTCTCTACTTTGACCACGTCGACAGGAGAGACCCGTCTCTAGAGAAGGATATCCTGCTTGGTAAAGCAGAGGGGCAGCAAAAAAGAGGAAGACCCTCAAGGAGGTGGATTGACACAGTGGCTACGCCAATCGACTCAAGCACAGGAGCTGTTGTGAGGATGGTGCCGGACTGAGCAGTGTTTCATCTGTTGTGCATGGGGTCACTGTGGGTCAAAAAAGACTTGATGGAACCTAACAATAATAAGTCTTGGCTTGATGAAAAAAATTATACCTATCCTGTCATACTTAACAAGTTCAAATTGGCTGTGATAAAATCAGTTACTTTTATGAATGGTCTGAGTTCTTCTCTGACTTGCAGCCAGGCCAGTGCGGCATCTCAGGCCTGATGAGGTTGTCGGTTACTTTTGTGTTCAGTGCAAACTAGACTGGGACAATATCACGGTGGTCGTGGTATGAGGCTTCCCCCAGTGTACCTGCCAGAGAATGGTACAAGCTGATGACCCCCACTCCCCCAGGTCTCTTTGCTGCTACACAACACAGAACAGAGAGGTGGCTTGCTTCTTCCCAGGAGCAAGGAATGAAGAATCATGGTTTTGAGCAGGATAGTTATTTTCTTTATAGTTCCTTTACTTCCCACTCTACCAAATCTTCTGACATCTTTAGCTTTGTTGAACACTCAGCAAGGAATTTAGTGTAGATGGTCCCTTTTGTGTGGCTGGCCAAGAGCCCTCAAAACTCAATCCTGTTTCATTTGAAGTCCTCAAACCTATTATATACTGACCTCCATTCACTCCAAGTGCTTTATGTATGTGCAGAAAGACAAGAAGAGACAGCTTTAATTATGTGAAGGGCTCTTATGCGGAAAAGAACCCAGGCTCCTTCTGTGCAGCCCTCCAGGACTACAAGAGAATCGATGGAGGAAGTTTAGTGAAACACAGTTTGGGTCGATATTGGAGTATTGTGGACTACAAAGTACTGTGGCCACAGAGACAAAACAACCCATTCCCTGCCCTCCAGGAAATTGGAATGGAGCCGGAGAGGTGGGCACAAAAACAAACATAAGGAACAAATATAAGAAAATACTACACTGGCAATATATACCTGTATATAACGTTGCAGTGCACATCTGAAAAAGAATGGTGACAAGTCAAAATGCCATCCTTCTACTTTAAAAACAGATCCAGAACGCAGCTCTTTCACCATTTCCACAGCTAGTGTTCTAGTTTAAAATGCTGTAATCCTTCGTGGATGAGTGCATATTTATTTCCTGTTTCCAAAAGTTGTGCCCCAAAAATCAACCTCATTGAGTGGATCTCATCATGGGCCATCAAGCCCCAGGGATGGCACCCCTGCTCAAAGCCACCAGTGCCTAGAGAGGACCATAGGACCGACGCCACCAGAAGCCAGGACATTCCCTGATCGACTCATGGTGCTATGGAGAACAGCACTGTGCAGAAAGTGTGCCCAACCACAAAGGAAGTGCATCTTGGCAGCAAGGGGAGCAAAGTAATGAAGTTTCATAGGAATCCTGAAAATAGACTTCTGACTCAGAGGACAGGGGTGGAATCTCATCAGACTTGACTGGAAGACATACATAAGGGTCAGCAGACAGAACTGGAACTATTTTTCCCTCTTGTTCTAGTTTGTTTGTCTCATTATGTTTTCTTTTTCTTTTGCACTTTCTCATCTATATAAAATAGGCAGGACAAACAACCCCAAGGAGAAAACTAAGAGACCTGTACCTCCAAAGCAACATGAGAGTGGAGGGAATGGGGAGAGGGAGCCAACAAACTCAGAGAAAAGGAAAGAATAAGAGATATAAAATTGATAGGGAGGAGGGAGTAATCTGCCTGGTGGGGATGGATCAAGAGCAATGTATCTGAGAGGAATTTTTGAGAGTTGAATGGAGGGTAAGCATAGAAGGATAGGAGGAAGGTGAAAGGAACTAGAGGAAAGAAATAGAAGGCAAAAACCATGTATAGAGCTATAGGTAGAGGCATGTATATATAAATATATTAATTTATAATGAAAGGAATAAAGAACAATGTACATATAAAGATAGCAGACAGACTTTGAAACGCTACTCAAGGTCTCTCTTAACATAAGAAAACTTTATTTTGATAACCTGGCACTCTTTGATGCTCATCTTCCTGACATGATTGCTGAAGACAATATGGGTTTATAAGCAAATGTGGTAAAGAGAGAGGATAGTGCCTGGCTATCAAAAGATATAGCATTTATGGTCTTAAAGGCTTGACGTCAAACAAGCAGCCATCTAACAGGTTAGCAAATAAGCCCATGGGGAAGAACCACACCAAACCTGTGTGATCTTGAAGTGTTGATGGGATCAGATATCAAAAGATCCAAAACAAACAACTATATTAATGTGAAAGAGAAGGGTTGGAGATAATTGGACATCCCCACCCCACCCCAGAAGTAGTATAAGGAAGGGATAATTCTACCAAGGTGAAGTATAGCACATAAGCACTTTCAACACATGGAAGCCAGGAAAAGCCCCTCAGAAACAGAAATGTGAATAATGATTCCATGAGTGTATAGGGGAGGGAAGGGGGTTAGAGGAGGAAGGTTAATATAATATATATTAACCATATATATATATATATAGTTAATGAGGGTAGTAGTGTTGGGGTGGTTATCAAAGGGCTCAAGTAGAAGGAAATGTTTTGAAAATGATAATGACAGCATCTGGACCAGTTTTCTTGATATAATTGATTTATGGATTATTATCATATCTGTAAAATGATCAATAAAAGTTATATTTAATTAAAAAAGAGAGGTAACCTTAATATAGTAAGATTTAGAGTGCTTAAAGAAAGAAAAATATAAAAACCAAAAAAGAAGGAAAACAATTTTCCTCAACACAAATTTACTGGTCTTTTTCTCACAAATGCTGTTTTCAATTAAAACACACACACACACACACACACACACCTTCCTATCATTCTGCCCCATAATTATCCTGTGTCCTTCAATAAAATCTATCAAATTTACTCTTGTGGACTCCCCCCATCCCACCCCAAGACAGTCGCCATTAGCTACTGAACTGACCAATTATGCTTTGAACAGTCCCACTAGATCCCCTTGAAAGACATCATTTTGATTGGTCCTTTTTTAACTAAAAATTATGCAATGAGACTAAGGCAGGTATCTTATTGAGGAAGAGCTATATGCAGCCACCCAATGGCAGTGAGTCCGTGTTTAAACATACTTTGTTGGAATAAAGCCACGCACATGCAAACTGGAACCTCAGTGGCAAGGAGGTTTATAAAGCATCTTCACCAGAAGCCCTCTCTCGGAGTTTAGGTTATCAGGGATAATCTATTGATACATCCTTCAGTCAATAAAATTGACAGAGCATATACTATAGTTTCTGTTGACTTACATATACTCAGAAGCAGCTCTGGTACCATCATGGGTTATAGGTTGGGCTTGTAATCACAAGGTGAGCTGTTCAAAACCACCAAGTGATCGTCCAGAGAAAGCTGAGGCTTTCTACTCCTGTACAGAGTTACAGTCTCGGAAATTGCAGGGGCAGTTTCATCCTGCCCTGTAGGGTGGCTGTGTATCAGAATCGACTCAATGTTATTTAATAATAGTGAATAATGCACTATAAATGATGATCATTATTCTAATATATATGTCTATCAGTTCCTTCACCATCGCTAGATATTAAATTGCTACCTTATGAGCTAAATACATCCTTCTGGTTGTTGTGTAGAGATGATGTTGATTTAAAACATCATTTTATTGGGGGCTCTTACAACTCATAACATTTCACATATCAGTTGCAGCAAGCATAGCTGCGCATATGTTGCCATCCTTATTTCCAAAACATCTTCCACTTGAGCCTTGTTATTAGGGCCTCTTTTTCCCTTCCAGCCTCCACTCTCCCACCCTCATGCATCCTTGAACAATTATATATTGTTATTGTTATTTTTGTATCTTATACTGTCTGTTGTCTCCCTTCACCTACATTTCTCTTATCCGTCTCCTGATATCCAATCTTCTGATGGGTCCCCCCCTTTTTCACCTCTCCCCCTCCTTGACCGCCCCCCTACCCTTATAATACTCCCACCACTGTTCCCGAGGGGTTTGTCTTGATTTCCATGTGTGGAGAGCTCTTATCTGTACCAATGGGTGTTCTTTGGTCTAGACAGAAGTGTAAGTTAGAAGTGGGTCATAGTCGTGGGCTAGAGGAGGTAGTCAGCAACTACAGCGCTGGTGCTCAACTTGGGGGCCCCGACTCCTTTGGGGGGTCAAATGACCCCTTCACAGGAGTTGCCCGATTCATAACAGCAGCAAAATGAGAGTTATGAAGTAGCAACAAAAATAATTTTATGTTTGGGGGGAGCACAGCCTGAGGAACTGTATGCACATAAGTCAGTCTAGCAGGATTTTTGAGATTGAACTGGGGCTAAGAAAGAGGAGAGAGGAATCATTAAAGAACTAGAGGAACTTTGGGTGTTTCATTGGTGCTTCATCGCACCCTTGATGAGTCATCCCTTCCGTGTGTCCCTTTTGTGAGGGAATTTTCAATGATCAACAGATGGGCTTTGGGTCTCCATTCTGACCCCTCACCTTCACAATGACAATCCTATCATTGTTTTTGATCTTTTGATACCTAATCCTGTCGAAACCTCATAATCACACAGGCTGGTGTACTTCCTCTATGTGAACTTTGTTGCTTCCCTGCTAGATGACTGCTTGCTTTTACTTCAGGCCGCTAATGTAAGACTCTAGACGCTGTATCTTCCACTGGTCAGGTACGATCAACTATCTTCACATTTACTTATATACATGTTTTCACTTCTGCGATCCTGTCAGGAAGGTGAGTAATCACAAAGTGCAAGCTTATTAGAACAAAGTGTTCTTGTGTTGAAAGAAGACTTATTTCGAGGCCAAAAGTCCATCAGTTACCTTAGTGCAATACCCCTTCTTTATATATTAATATGTTTACATGTGTACATGTCTATATTTATTCCTCTATGCACAGCTTTCACCTCCTAGTTCTTTCCTCTATTTCCGTTTACTCTCCTCCTGACCCACCATCATGTTCACCATTCATTCGGCTCTCAGTAATTAATTCCTTTTGGCTACATTACAATTGATCAAACATCACCAGGCATTCTACATCCTCCTCACTGTTGATTTCATCCTAGCAAAGCACCTGTTCATTCTTTCGGGCTAGCAAGGGATGTCCTGTGAGAATGGATCAGGGAATCTTCACCAAATCCACCCTACAGCGTTGGTAGTGCCACTTCAGATTTCTGTTTGGTCCCTGGTCTTAGAGGACATTTGAGAGATCACGATTTCAGTTCCTGGAGGATGATTAAATTGCTGCTTTGATATGGTGTCAATCAAAAGCACAGGATTCTTCAAGGAAGGAAAAGAGAATTGAAAAACCACCCTCAGAAGGATATAGACTTTGGTAGAAGACAGATCAAGAAACAGCAGTTTGGCATTTTGATATTTTTGTTTAATAAAATGTTTTTGCCTTCCTATTAAGAGGTTGTTCTTCATCATCATAATTCATAGAGTGGGGTTATGATTAAGTTATTTAATAAAGCTCAAGACCAGACACCTAACAGAAAGTCAATATGGTGGTACCTATGAGAACATCCCTTTGAAGAAGGAGAATTTTGGAAAGGAGAACTTAGAATATTTCATAAGTCACATGGATGGACTGAGGGCAGTTCTGTAGAACTGCATGCCATTGAGTAACCCTTCAGCGAGGCACTAAGTGAAAAACTATGCAAGGGGGTGATAGTGGTTATGAGAGGGAGGCCCCTCCATATAAGTGGTAGGAAGGTCCAAAATCCTGGAAAACAGTTATTTTAGCTTTTGTATCAGAAAACTTGGTGTGTCATAATCATTGTTCTAACTGGGTTTGTGACTAATAATGAAATACAGTATATATCCTTTTGCAAGCTTGATCAACCAATCCTGTTGTTCTCACTCACTGGCCTTTTGAGATTTTCTCTCGGATGATCAGAGAAGTTGGACGTTTAAGTATGATGCATATTGAATCTGCAAAGGAGCATGTGGGGCAGATGGTGGCCTTCTAGCATGATGTCTTCCCCATTCTACAGGTGAGGCAGGAGGTTCTGCACAGAATCTCAGGAGAGATCAAGAAAGGGCTAGCTGGGCTAGATCCAGGTCCTTGGGACAGCAGTAAAGGTAGTTTTTCAGATGTGATCAAATTTAGGCTTGATTTTCGGATAATCAGCATGTTCTCCAATTGCCTGCATTGTTTCTTGAGAAGTTCTAGAGAATGTAAAGTGTGTGAGGCTGGGTTCCCTAGAGAAGCAAAATCAGAGAGACAGAGAGAGAGAGAGAGAGAGAGAGATCACCCACAAAATAGGAGAAGTTGATAAATTTAGTTGAGTTCAAGTCCATGCATATGCATATACATACCCCACCAAATTGATATTTTTCAAAGCTATGTATTTATGTATTTTTATAAAACAATCTATCACCTTCAAATTACTCTCTATTGCACTTAATACATATGTCAAATCTGCAATTCCATTCTTGGAAACATTTTTCAAACTCATCTGTTTGGATGACTGATAGCACCTCCCCCTCCCCTTTTTTCTTTGCCTCTTCTATGTCATCAAACTGCTGCCCTTTCATGTCTCTCCTCATTTGCAGAAACAGAAAGAAGTTGCACAGATTGAGATCAAGTAAGTTAGGTGTGTGGAGCAAATGAGGCATGCGGTTTTTGCCCCAAAGTGACGCAATGTGATGGTGGTGGGAGCAAGGTGTCATGATGTGGTGGCAAAACCAATCTGCCGTAAACAGGCCTTTTTTGTGGCATGTTGTTATACAGTCTCTACATAGAAAGTTTGATTAACAGGCTGACTTGGTAGAATGAATTCCAATTACATAATTTCCCTCACATTAAAACAAAGAGCATTTGTCTTGGTCTTCGATTTCACTTGACGGGTTTTTTGGGGGGGAGATGAAGATGGTGTCTTCCATTGGTTCCACTGATGTTTGCTTTAGGGTCCTGAGAATAGTACCATGTCCCGTCACCGCTAATGGTCTTGGGGAAAAGGTCTAGGTCACTTCATAGCTGTTCTTTCACAGCATGTTTCCGCTTGACAACTTTTTCCTGGTCAGTCATAAACCAAGGAATACATTTCGAAGCTACCCTTCTCATTCCCAAATCTTCCATTAAAATTCACTAACCTGAGCTCCAAGACAGTCCAGATAACATCCCAATCCTTTAAATGTTTCTTTTGTTGGTCTTTAAGCACAAGTGCATACATTTTGCCAACCTCTTCATCAGTTCTGGAAGTTGATGGGCATCCAAAAGGAGACTTGCCATCAATTGGCATTTCACCTTCTTTGGAACGAGAAACCACCCCTACACTTGAGTGTTTCCCATAGCACTGTTCTTGTAAGCTGTGATCAACATCACAACACTTTCTGTGGCATTTTCCCCATGCAGGAAGCAAAATTTCACAGTCATATGCTGTTCTTTTAAATGGGCCACCACAAAAAAGTGGTTCAAGAGAACTGTTTTTATGAAAAAATTCACTGTGATCAGAGAGTACCTTCCCAGGTGACACCACTGGGTACACTAACTCAGAGAGAGTTGCTTGATGCTTGGCTCGTGGGGAAAATGTGCACTACAAAAGCCCAGCAAGCTTTTTCAAATTGGTACCCCCTCATAGGTCAGCACCCTATAGCTGAGCAGGACTGATGAACCAGCAAGAAGAAAGGCAATCTAGGATTATCACAGACTGAAGGATGCAAAGCAAATCAGGTCTTGGGAAGGCAGGCCAGTGTTGTAAGTCCAAAGACCCAGAAGTCAATAAACCTGATCCAGCAAGAAAAGCTAGTTCTCTTGAGTTGTCCGCTTATCTAGGTAGTAGGCCACACCCCAGGAAAACTTCCTTTCAATTGCATCAAGTCTGTGATCTGAGTAAGATGTTGCACTACCCTCTAATCTTCCCACAACTGCTTGGCTGCTCATATCAGATCATATGTAGAATTTATTATGTTATGTTTGGTCACATCATGGAGGATTGCTGACAAGTACTGAGACTCCTGGACCAGCCAAGTTGACACTGAACCTGACTATCGCACAAAGATTAACTGGAATAAAGACTTGGCTCCCAAGGGATCCTAAATATTACAGGGGATCAAAATTTTCCCACAGGTTCAGGCTCATCTTTTAAACTCCTTCCATGAAGCATGACTTCCCAAGGACACCACCTAAATACGTAGTGCCTCATTGTTCTTTCTTTAAATGCTCTTTTCCACAATCAATATGAATATCAGGATGCCTTGTTATTAGCTGTCACCACTTGTCTGCCACTTGTAATACTGTGGTGGATTGTATTAATGCATTTCTAGAAAGTATGTCACTGGTATTTCCAATATTAGCAGGGCCACTCATAGTGACCAAGTTTCAGCAGAGCTTCCACTCTAAGAACAGGCTACAAAGAAGGAATAGCTTACCCACCTCAGAAGAATTAACAGCTGAAAAATCTTATGGGTAGTGTCAAAACATTGTCTGATACTGAAAACCTTGTGAATAAAAGCAGAACATTGTAAGAGATGATAACAGAAGATGACCTCCCTCAGGTGAGAAAACACATAAATTATGACTGGAAGAGATGCCTTCTCAAAGAAGAGTTGACCACAATGATGGGGTGGAGTAAAGCCTGCATGGGTAAAGCCTTTGGAACTTTCATTTGCTGATAGGTCACAACTCAAAAGGAGAAGCGACAGCTGCAAACATCAATTAATCACTATTTGGAATGTAAAAAGACAACCAATTGCTCATAAATGAAGCAATTGGTATGTGGTAGTTATATAATCATTTGTCAATTTGAGAGGATTAAGAATAAAGGGGTGAAATCTAGCCTGTCCTTCAGGGAGCAGTCAATGAACCCACTGGATGAGCATGGTCATCTTCTGAGGATTCTGTTAACTCCTGTATTCCTCCTTGGAGGTAGAAGACTCTCTCTTTGTTCACTCCCTGCAAGGCAAGCTTGCTGACAAAACACATGGGACTATGCTACTGACTCAGTACTGGAGAAGCCATGTGGAGACCCCTTCCAGTGCTAGCCTGTAATCTTCCTGTATTCAGTGTCATTGCATGTGTTTTGTGAGTATGAAGAGGGCTTATAGATTGGGATCAGACTTATAGCTAATATCAGACTTGTGGACTTGATCTGGACTGGGCTGGAGTGTTTTCTCAATGCTCAATTTCTCTTTTATTTAAAGCTCTTTCTTATAAACATATGGGTGTCCTTATGAATTTGTTGCTCTAGTCTACCCAGACCCACACAAGGAAGCATCCTGATAAACAGAGAAAAGGTCAAAGTTTTTAAGTCCTTCATCTTGCTTGGAGCTACAATCAATTTTCGTGGAAGCGATAGTCAAGAGACCAGAAGTCCCATGGAATGCCCAAAGAACAAACAAATCTATCTCAAAAGAAGTACAACTTCTTAGAGTCAAGGATGGCGAGACTTGGCCTCGTGTATTTTGGATATATTGTCAGGAAAGACTAAACCCTGGAGAAGGACATCAGAATTAGACAGCAGAGTGACAGTGAAAAAGAGGAAAGTGTTAGATGAGATGATAGTAGCAGCCACAGTGGGCTCAAACATAAGAAGAGTTGTGAGGGAGGCCCAGAACTTAGCAGTGTTTTCCGTGATTTATTCCTTGAGATGGACATGACTTGATGACACCTAACAATGGCAACAAGAACAAAACAGCTGACCTCCACGGGTCTCAACTCAAGACAACATTATGACCAGGATGGAAGCCAGAACCATACCCCAGCTCCATGGTACACAGCTAGAACTGCTGTGATCCATAGGGTGTCATTGGAAGAATCTCAGAAGTTAGATCAACTGCCTCCCACCCATCCATCCTAGTCTGGAAGCTCTGTTGAAACCTTCTGAGCACGGGAGCAATACACATGCTTCCCCTGACAGACAAGTGGTGGCTTCACATGAAGAGTATTAGTCGGGAGCTGCACTTAGATCTACCATACAGAGAGCCAGAAGTCTACCATGAAATGACCACAGCCCTTATATAAGAAAGGAAATAGATTTGTTTCTTGAACACTCTATTTTGTATGTGCGCTGAGACCCAAGACTATTTTTTCTTTTAATTCACCAGCATATTCATGCCCTGATACTATACCTGGCTGAAGCATATGCTCCATAAGCAATTGCTGAATGGATGTGTATATGGATGGATAAAAAGTGAAAACACATTCATAAAATCTGGTATCTTTTTAAATCGCAGGGAAATCCTGGGAGGAAGACAGGGGTTATTTTCAAAGCTGTTCTCAGAGGGTGATCAGAAGTCATTTCTGATCAGTATGTGAGGGGCCAGTAACACCAGCTGTGACTTATTCACTCTCATTTGTGGGGGAATTGACTGCAAAGCTCATGTAATGAATGCTTAGACTGACTTTGATGACAACCCTCCCTGGGCCCAATGAATGCTCAGCAGGCAGCTCGTGAACGAAGTACGGGACAAAGACCAGATGGCCAATCCATCAAAAAGCCCAGCTGCCCTTGCACTCACACTGACACTAACACCCCAAATCCAACTGCTAATTATTTAGACTATAACCATCAGCAAGGGCCCACCCATCATCAAGGAAACACTGTTCACTGGATTCTTGTCTCTATGGCACTAGGTGAGTCCTGGGGTAACCTGGAGATTAGAGTAGTATTGCAGGGTTACAGAAGAGAGGTTCTTGGCAGACTTATGGCTTTAGGAAGTCATTTATTTGTCTTGAGTCTCAGTTCATTCATCTATCAAATGGGAAGACAGATGCTTTCCCAACAAAGCTATAAAGGGGAATATGAGATGAAAACATATATCAACCTTTGGTATTAATAAGCATGTACAACCCAGCACATGTCCACACACACTTTGTGTCTATTTAAAAACAGGGTCATGTATCTTTTAAATTATTCTTGAAGATTTTTAAAGTATAGCAGAAGACATAAAGAATAATACAATACACATTAATGAATCCACAAAACAGATTAAAGTCGTTGAAGCATGGCTTCTGATCACCTGGAGTAATCATTTTGATCATATCATGGTATCATTTATATAATTTCCCCCTCCAAGAGGAATTCACTCTTCCAAATTTGATGTTTACTTCTCTTTTGTACTTCTTCATATAAATCTGCTTTTCTTCCTACATATATGTATATATATGTGTGCTATTTGTGAATCCCAAACTACTCTTTTGTCTCTTCTTTTGGTTGATAATTACCATTGGATCCATGCAGACTCGGAGCGCTTGCTTGCTTCAGAGTGGAACTGCCCCAGAGGGCATCCTAGACTGTAATCGTTATCGGAGCAGATTCTCCAGTCTTTCTCCAAAGGAAGTATTGGGTGATTTAGAACCTTGGCCTTTCAGTTATCAGTCAACAGCTGCATCCTAACCCATTGCTCCACCAGCACTCCTTTGATTATCCCGAAACTCGATCAATTTTATCTTTCTGATTATAATGTTTTCTTGCTCCTGGTTCGAAGGGAGATGTTTCCAGAGGACATTTGGTTCACTAAATTTCACTCCTACACCGTAGTTCTCTAAGTGTGTGTACACATCAACAGCTTGTGTTGGTGAACTTTTAGGCTATTTCTAGGTGTTGTTTTGTTTCAAGATTTTTGCTCCTGTTCTTGAATTCACCTTTAAGAGTATTCTATTTTTTTCCAAATGGTTCCTCAAATGAATTAGACTAATTTATTCAGCCATCAACCAGAATGGGGAGCTCTATTTTCCCCTTACATCTTTAGTAAATGATGCTCTGGTAATAGAAGTTACATTTTGCAAATCTATTGGGTAGGAAATGGTCTTCCATTGAAGTTTTCACCTTCGTCCCCCTAATTACCAGTGGTGCTGTGAAGTGAGACTTTTCCTCTTATCATGTATTTAGAGGTCAGTTGGGGCTTCTCTTTAATCTGCATTAATTAAGAAATGGCATTCAACTCTGTGGTTCATAATAAATTATGGAGGATTTGAGAAGAATCTGAGCTCCAGAACACTTAATTATGCTCAATAGAAACTTGTAAATGGATCAAGAGGCAGTTTTACTAACAGAACAAGGGCATACTGCATGATTTAACATCAGGAACGGTGTACAACAGGCCTGTATCCTCTTACCATACTTGTTCAAACTGTAGGATGAGCCAATCATCAGAGAAGCAGACTTCTATGAAGAACGTGGTACCAGGATCCGATGAGGGCTTACTAGCAATATGTGATGTGCAGATGACACAACTTTGCTTGCTAAAAGCATTTTGAAGCATTTGACTGATGAAGATCAAGAATTACAGCATCCTGTATGGATCATGATTCAATGTAAAGAAGACCAAAATCCTGACAAATGAACCAATAGGTAGCATCATGGTAATAGAGAAAATGTTGATGCTGTCAAGGATTTCGTCTAACTTGGATCCATAATCAATGCGCATGAAAGTAACATTCAAGAGATCCAAGGATGCATTGCTTTGCGTCGATCTGGAGCAAAGCATCCCTTTGAGGACCGTGGCGTGCCTGACTCAAGCCGTGGTGTTTCCGTTGCATCAGATGCATGTGAAAGTTGGATATCGACTAAGGAAGACCAAAGAAGAACTCATGTCGTTGAATTGTGGTGCTGGAGAAGAGTATTGGACTGCTAAAAGTGGAAATGAATCTGTCTTGAAAGAAGTTAGGCCAGAGTGCTCCTTAGAAGCAAAGACGGCAAGACTTACATCCTTTTGACATATGATCAGGACAGACCAGTCCCTGGAGGAGGACATCATGCTTGGTAAAATGAAAGGACAACAAAAAAGCAAAAGGCTCTCAGAAAAATTGATTTACACAGTGACGGCAATAATCGGCTCAAGAACAATTTCAAGGAGAGTGAAGGACCCTGAAGTGTGTTGTTCTGCTGTGCATAGAGTGAGTGTGAGTAGGAGCAGACTCCTTGGCACCTGACGACCTAACAACACTTAGAAATGCTTTCCACAAAAGTAAAAGTCAAGGTAAAGCAGGAGCTTTGTCTAATAAGAAAGTGGGGGTGGGCACTAGGCCATCATATTACATTGAGTATGTCTGTTATTGTTCTTCTAAATTAGAATTGGGGAATGTCTGCCTCTGGGTCATATAAGGCCTGAGAAATCATATATCAGCTAAGGTCTCATGTCTCGCTAAAGAGGAGCAGTTCCACCTGTCATTAGGGGTCAGTTAATGAAATGCTTGACCAGTGTGGCCAGAGAATGATGCTGTTGCTCAGTAGAGTTCAAGTCAGTTCTGACTCACAGCAGCTCTGTGTGCAACAGAGTGAGACACAGCCCCATCCCAGCCTATCCTCAGCATTGTTCTTATACTTGACCCACTGTTGTTGCAGCTTCCGGGTCAATCTTTCTCATCAAGAGTCTTCCACTTTCTCACTGCCCCTTTACTTTCGAAAGCGTGATGTCCTTGCCCAGGGACTGGTCTCTCCTGACAGCATGTCCGAAATATGAGAGATGAAGTCTCACACCTTTACCTTTGAGGAGCACTCTGGCTGAGCTTCTTCCAAGGAATGGCCTTGGGCAGAAGGAAAAAAATCAGTCCCCATCCCGGTTCTAAATGGACCGCTTATTGGCCCTTTGATAGCCACACGCACTTAAGAGTCAGTCGGTCAATTTCAACAACAAAACAGTGAACACACACATAAATCATTTTTGACTGTGATTGGAATTGCTTGAATTCATGGCAGTTTATATTTTTATGACTTTGGATCATTTTCTTATGAGCACACTATGTTCCTCCTCTTACATGAATCTTCTTTAATGCCTTTCAAGAAAGTTCATCATTTTCTTCATAAAGCTTGTGCATATTATTGTTGAAGCGATTTCTAGTTTCTGTCTAGTGCAGATTGCTACCACCAAAGTATCTTCTCTCTCTCTCCGTCTTCTTAATTGCATCTGTGGTTTATTTCTGGTGTTTCATCAACTGAACTTATATTCATCTGCCACCTTAAACATGCTATCATTTAAAAAATTCTGTCCTTTAATGTGGATATTTTCCTGTGAATACTCCAGCTTTGATACTTTTGAAATTCTCATCCATGTGTGTATCTGTTTATTTCTTGATTTAGACTCTGTGACATGGACTAGAGTCTTTCGTAGTGATCCGGGATTCCAAGCTCCCAATAGTTCACAATTGATTGGGCCTTTACTGTCATCGCTCTTGGGAAATCAAGGCTTCTCAGTTTCACAGCTTTTCCACCAGCTCGAGCTTTCCCTCTCCATCGCAAACATTGAGAGCGGCATCTGTAACCGACAGGTTGTCAGTGCTGGCGCCCTGGCCATCCCCTGGGTTAGAGTGGAATGGCTCCATAGGAATTTCTTGGCTGCACTTTTTCTGGAAACCATTCTCCCCATCTTTCTTGCAAAGAGTCACTGATCCGCTTAGGGTTTACTTCCTTCAGGGATGTCAGATGAATATTGTACAGTTGTTCTGCCAGGTCATGGGAAGAACAGTGCAGCAGACGAAGCTATGGGACTGGAGAGAAGGTAAGTGTGGCCCAGGCTATGATGATTGGGGCATGGGCTTAAATACTAGGAGGCAATGTGAATGGAAAAGTGAGGGTCCCATTTCCTATGTCCCAAGCTGAGTATATATACTGCTGTCAAATCGACAGACTCTACAGGACAGAGGGAGACATGTGGCCTCACCAGTCTGTGAGGGGACAGGGCTCTAACAACGCCAAGGCATTACATGGCCTAACAAGCCTTTGACCCCAGAAGACACTTGAAGTCATCAAGGACAAGAAACCCCACCCTTTTCTCATTAAGAGCAGGGAAAGAAAATGGGACTTCACCAATCAGTCAACAATTTCTAAGTCCTTACTTGTTTGTTTGTTTGTTTGTTTGTTTTCCTAAAGAAGTGCGGCTGGTGTAGCACTATATGTTGGGCAGCTAACCACAAGGTAGTTCAAAACTGCCAACTACTCCTTGGGAGAAAGATGCAACTTTCTACTCCTCCCTTGAAGAGTGACAGTCTCAGAAACCCACAGAGGCAGTTCTGCCCTGTCCTATAAAGTTACCATGAGTTAGAATGAACTCCATGACTATGAGTTTGTTTTTGATTTACTTGTCTGTTCAGGTTTTGATGAGTTAGGTCATGGGCCTAAAGTTGAGATTGTTTCAGGTCATCCTTTGTCAGCAGTTACTATCTGTGACTTCATCTGCCAAGTGGAGGCATTCATCATTTCTCTTTGACTGTTAACCCACCTTGAGGCAAGCAGACAACCTGTACATGCAACACTGATTGAGAAAACGAGTCCACTGGTAGGTATGGAATCCTATCCAGAGATAGTTCATAGGAAAGACCTGGCTACCAGCTTTCGGAAGTTCACAGTTTCAAAAGCCCTTCGGAGCCTGGTTCTTGCTCTGAAACATGTGGGGGTGCTATGGGTCAGAATCAAGCCCATGGTCACTGGTTTGGTTTTTTTCTTAGTATATTAGGAATCTAATTGGAGCTTCTTCAAGGAATCTTGTTATTTGTCAAATAGAACATGTTGGGTGTTTCTATATGTTGATCCTGACCAGTATCAAGCTATCCACCAGTCTGTCCTCTCCCATTGCCTGTCAACTCCCTGCCTGTCTTTGAATCGATCAACTCTCTCCCCTGGTTAAATCACTACTATATCCAACTCCAAGTAGGTGCTAGAAACAGTGAGAGGTGATCTCAGAGCCTCGGTGACAAGGACAACACAATCTGTGCTATCTCACTGAAAAAAAGTCCATTATTTCCCAGGGTTCACAGACCCATACTTCTAGAAAACAACCTACACAGGTCTTCCTTGCCCTATTTTGTGAGAAGAGTTTTCTTCTGTTGAAGAGTCTCCTCTGCTGTCTCACAAAAGGAAGCAGCTCTGAAGGCTAATATTATGTAAAAACAAGTGGACAATGACTCTGGGAAGCGGTAATGAGAAGCAGAATGAGCCTTGTACCCACCAGGGTGTTTCCCAGGGTGGCAAATGTAATCCATCTGAACAGTGCTGACTTGGAGAAAGTGGGGCAGAGAAGCTGCCACCAGCATGGAGGAGAGCTGGTGGGACCAACCTGTGGTGTGTCAGTGGGAAAGAACCCATCTGTGCTGCCAGAGGTGGGCTCCTTTGCCCTGGACATGGCTGACACAGACATGGCCTGGTGCTGGCAGCTGACAGGAGAGAGGAGCATGCTGTCACTCAGCACAGAGAGCAGTCATGGATTCACATTTTACTCAGCACAGAGAGCGGTCATGGATTCACATTTGACTAAAGGCCAGGGATCCTGAACATTTCTTTATGCATTTGTTGGTGACCTGGGTGTCCTCTTTAGTGAAGTAGCTGTTTCTGTCCTCTGCCCATTATTTTTTTCAATGCTTTAAAAGGAGTCTTTTGCGCTAGATTTAACAACTTTATCTCTAACTAACAAAAGGTTGACCTTCACTAAAGAAGACATCCAAGAGACCAACAAATACACAAAGAAATGTTCATACTCACTATCTTTGTTATGTTTGAGCTACGACTGCAGCCAATGTCTTACTATACCTCCTAAGTCTCTGTTGACCCTCTCCCTAACACACACACACTCTCTCTCTCTCTCTCTCTTTCTGCAATTGGTCTTTTCTGAGTCCCAAGTAAGCAAGATGAAGTCTCACATCCTTACTTTTAAGGAGCATTCTGGTTGGATTTTCTCCAAGATGAATTTTTGTTGTTCTTCTCTCCATACATTCAATATTCTTTGCTAGCCCTACATGAAATAAAATGGCAGTGTGACCATAGCAATGAGTTCATTCATAGCAACAATTGTAATGATGGTAACATTCCATGTTCCACTCTATTCCATCCTGTTTAACATGGGGCTTACTGTGAGTTGAAATCAACTTGATGATGTCTAACAGCACCAACAGCATATATTACCTCTTGGCAACTTTATTTGCTCATTTGTTTATCTTGCGTTTCCTCCTGTGGGGTGTGAGGTTCATCTATTTTGGTTTACTGCTTGAGCACTGACACCCAGAGCAGTGTCTAGAAGTGAACTAAGTCCTGTCAATGAACTTAAATATTCTTAAATTCGTGCCTCTGACTCATTCATACTGCTATTCTCTTGGACAAGTCAGGCTATAGTCTGCATCTCTGAAAGGATGTCTCTTCTCCATCTGTTTCATGAAATGACTGGTCATTTCCACTCTCTGGTAGAAGGAAGAAGTAGAAGGCTCAAAACTCATCAGGAAATTTTGTCTGGACCCATACAGTTGCTGTTGAGTTCACTCAACTCAAGACAGCCCCGGGAGTGTCAGAGTCAGCCTGTGTTAAATGTTTGCGATAGATTTCTGAGACTTTCTCTTGAGGTGTCTTGGTGGACTCAGGAGCCCTGGTGGAAGAGTGGTTATTCATTAGACTACAATCTATAAGGTCAGCTGTATGAAACCCTTAGCCACTCCGTGGGAGAAAGACAGTGCTTCTTACTCTTATAAACAGTTATGGTCTCAGAAACTCATCAAATTCTACCCTTCCCTATATGGTCACTATGAGTCATAATTGACCAGAGGCCAATGAATTTTGAGTTTGTTGAATGACCTCAAACTTCCAAACTTTTGGTTAACAACTGAGACCATTAACTATGCATACCACTCAGGGACACTGCTTTAACGAAACGTTCTACAACACAGCCAATGTGCCTTCCTTGAACTGTTTGTCTTCAAAATGATTCTGTCATTTCTTTTCCTTTTTGCAATCTGATCCAATTAAGTGCGTGGGGGGCAAAAGAGACAGAATCACTGGTCAAAATTATAGCTAATTTTGCACCTGAAGATGTGAACACTAGAAAATGTGCGCAGAAACATGTAAATAAACTCTCAGAGTCTGGTACTCATAATACACCAAGCAGCAGGTTTTTGAAACTTGCTGGCCAGCAGGCTTCAGGTGAAGTGCAGACAAAAACTGAAAGCAGGAGAGATCATAGATCGAATTGGCCAAATCAAATTTCCCTGTCCAAATTCAGTATAGGTTTTTAAAACAGAGCAGACACAATTCAGAGGGGAAAACCCCCAATCATATTATTTCAATGTTGCTTCTGAAAATGATGAATGCCTCTTTAAAATAAAAAAAATAAGAAGTCCTGGTTGCATAGTGGATTATGTGTTTTACTGCTACCCTCATTGTCAGCTGTTAGAAACGTTCTGCTCCTGGAAAGAGTTACAGTCTCTGAAACCCCAAAGGACAGTTCTGTCTTGCCCTCTAGGGTCGCAGTGAGTCAGAATTGGCTCAAAAGCAGTGAGTTTCATTTTGTGTCTTTGCTGAGCTCCTGCAGCTAGTAAGGGAAGGGGGCACAGTTAAGCCGAGTTGGAGCTACCATTTAAGTACACGGGCACTTCTTCTGTGGTGACGTGAACTTTCCTAATATGGCTCTCCTAGTCATTTCTGTAAATTCCACCAAATGCTTATACAAACAGGGCATGTGTAATATTAATAGAGGTGATTGGCCATTTCCCTTGGTTATAAGGATGAGCCACCTTGAAAAAGCAGAGGAAGGAAGCCTACGGACCTTGGAAGAACATGTTCAAGACCTCTTTCTGAAGTAGTGGAGGCTACTGAGACCAGATGCAACAGAGACTGCCAGGAAGACACAGAGAAGCAGCATGGATACTGTGGGATAACTTCTCCTTAGCTGACCTGAGACTTGTAGGACAGAGTGATAGGAAGGTTGCCTTCATGGCCTGTGGTCAAGGTCATGGGCCCATGTGGCTGAGAGTCTGGGAACCAGAGAGCGACTGGCTACCACTTGGCTGAGAAACTTAGAAACGGAGTCTTGGTTGATGTCTGAGGAGATCAATGACTGTATCTTTACTGTTTGCTGATCTTGACATGTGGTAAGCTATTAATTTTCCTAATAAACTCCCTTAAATGTGAGCTTTGTATGTGATTTCTATGTGGCCATTGAAACAGATTGTGGAACCCGGCATGGATGGAGAGAGGCATAGAGGAACAGTTGGTGTCAGGATAAGTCAAGAGGATGGAACTTGGAGTCTTGCTGACCCCTGCCTTGTGGCAATAGGGAAGCCAAAGGAGTATCGATATGGGCCCCAGGCCATTTACTGCACATTCCATGCTGAGTTGGATTGATATTGTGGACATGCAGCAGACCTAGAAAGCATATGTTGAATGAACTGTAGGCAAATCCTGTAACAGGAGACATAGGATGTGGAGGATCCCCGAAGAAGAAGGAACTCGCCCCCTCCAATCACCTCAATCAGATGCAACACCCACCTCCAGAGGTAGGGCATGTCCCGATTAGAGTGCATTCTCTCCTCCTGTCAAAGTCACTCAGACACAGGTAGACAGATGTACCAGGGAAAATCCTGGCCAATCGTGCACCACAATGATCAATCACAGATCAGACTGCTGTGACCCAGAGACTTTTCCTTGTCTGTTTTTCAGAAGTAAGTCACCCAGTCTTTCTTCCTCATCTGCCTTCATCTGGAAGCCCCATGGAAACCTACTCAGTGTCCTCACAACACACAAGCCTACACTGACAGACAGATGGTGTGTTTGCTGAGACTCCAATCTGCATCTCCCTGATGAAAGGTGAAAATTCTATCTTGTATCCAGCAGCAGCCTGGTTGTAGTTAGGAGTCATTGGCTGGTTCTAATTCATCAAGACCCTACATGCAAGTGTGCTAAAATGGAACACTGTCCAGTCTGGTGCCACCCACAAATGTGTCGGTGTGCTTGTCGGTGTGCTGCAGCCACTGGATCCATCCATCTTCTTGGGAGTCTTCCTTGTTTTTTGCCAACCCTCTGTTTTACCAAGCATAATGTCCTTCTCTAGACACCGATCCCTCCAGAGAAGATGTTGAGAACATACGAGACAAAGTATCTCCTTTCTTGCTTTTAAGGAACACTATGGCGAAGCCTCTTCCGAAACAGATTTATTCATCTTTTCAGCCATCCACGGCACTTTCAGCATGCTTCGTCAGCGCCGTATGTCAAACGTGTCGCTTCTTCTCTGTTCTTCCCAATTCAGTGTCCGATTTCCACATGCATGTGAAGCCATGGGTAGGCACATTTTAGTCCTCAAAGGAGCATCTTTATGCTTAGTATTCTAAATGGCTCTCCTGCAGCAGATAAGCCCCAAACCATGCGCTCTTTGATCTCTTAAGTGCTGCTGCCAAGAGCATTGATTGTGGACCCACGCAAGATAAAATCTTTGAATTCAACCTTTTCTCCACTTATCCTGATGTTACTTATGGATCCAGTTATGAGGATTTTAGAATCCTCCTTTGCAGTGGATCCTCGTCTAGACTGAAGACTGCAATCCTGGATCTTAATCAGCACGTGACTCAGGTCCTCTCACTTTCAGGAGCAAGGCTGTGTCATCCACACACCACAAGCTGTGAGTAAGCCTTCCTCTGATCGCGATTCCACATTCTTCGTATAATTGGCTACTTACCTAAAAGTTAGTGGTTTGAAACTCACCCAGCAGCTTCATGGAAAAGAGGCCTTTCCTAGATTTTACAGCCTAGATATCCCAATGGAGTGGTTCTATTCTGCAACACACTGGGTTTCTATGATTTAGGACCAACCCCATAGCAGCTGATCGTAGCAACAACTGTTCCATTGGGCTGTCGATGGGTCAAACTAGAAGAATACAGCACTCTGCACACATCGTGTGATGGCCAGGACTGAGGACTTTCCTCTATCCCAGGCTGGCTTGTGGAGCAAATTCATTTGGAATAGGAAGATCCACCGGAAACCTCTCTATTGGTTGGACAGTGGGACCAACACATGAAGTGCCACTCAGTACGAGCAGAGGGAATGCCGTAACAAGATCACCATTTATGGGCCAGCGGCATCTCCTCTTTTCTCTGGAAATGCAGCCCAGTGTTTCAGCCTCTGCGGCAGCTCTATTACATTTGCCTCTGCTCTGTTATTCCTGAAGCCTTTAGGAGATGAGTGATTGAAAATTGCCTGGGTTGCTCAGGCTTTCCCGAAATTACGGAAGTGAGAAGTGATGGCATTATGCTCATGTTAGGAATTCACTCCGAAATGAAACGACTCCTCTTTATTGTCTGCTTCTGTCAGTATGGGCCGATGCGAGTGGCTGTCTGTGAAATGACTCTGCATTGCAATGAGAACTCCCGTGGTGTCCCAGGAATCCAATTATGGCTGCGGAGTTGTCTAACAAAGCGGGAGCCTACTTGGGTCAAAATGATGCTCTGCAGAGTCCTTGAAGATTGTGACAGAACGATGCCTACGTGGCAGGTCCTCAAACAGACTGTCGGTTTACCAGGGACTCAAAGGCTGTCTCTTTGTCAAACACTTGGCAGTTTTTACTCCCCCTGAAAATATTGAATATGAACCTTCTGAAATTTCCGGGAAATGCAGGACTATACAGGAATATACAAGACAAGTGACTCTTCGAAGGAGTCACTCCCTAGGAAATGTTTTTGGCATTTGACAGGTATAAGGTGATGGGGGACGTGGAGGGGAATGACCGGCCCCACAGGCCTGGGATCGAGTCCTGCCTCTTGGGCTCTGAGCTACAGCACCAGGAGAGCATCCCAGCACCACACCCCCCTCAGCTCTGGGAGTGCAGTGGGCCAAGCCTTGCCAATTTGAGGATTTCTGCATCAAAACACTGAAAGCTCCCTTCTACCCTCAAAGAAGGCCAAGATACGCTCTTTGACTTTTGTGTTTTTCCCAAGAATCAAGCCAAACCCGTTGCCATTGAATCGATCTGATTCCAACCCCAGTGACCCTGTAGGAAGGGCAGGGTGGGCCTGCCCATCGGGCTGCCAAGGCTGTAACTCCTATGGAAGCAGGCTGCAGCAGCATGGAGAGGCCAGTGGGAGAGCAGGTGAGTGCTTCACCACCGTGCCACCAGGTTGTCTCTTTTTTTTCCCCCTTTTCAAAATAATTGTACCTACATCTAGGGAGATCCTCCCATCTGCAAAATCATATTTATTTTTCCAAAGAGAAAGGGCAACTTGCAACAAGGAATGTCTAAGGTTAAATATAATCTCTGCTACATACAAAAGCATGAACAAATGCAGGGTAACTGCAGCACCCCCATGTGGAGCCTCGATAGTGCCGTGGTTATGGTTGGGATGCAATTCCCCTGGTCGGCAGTTGGAAACCACCAGCAGTTTCATGGGAGAAAGACTGGCTTTCTACTCCTGTAGAGTAGAAACCCGTCGGGGGTCCCTATGGGTCGGCATCGACTTGAAGGCAGTGAGCTTGGTCTAGTATGGTAGCACCTATAGGGATCCCTGGTGGTGCAGTGCTTATGGGCTGGGCAGATAACCACGTGGTCAGCAGTTCGAAACCACCCGTCAGTCTGCAATAGAAAGACGAGGCGTTCTACTCCCGTAAGGAGTTGCCGTCTCAGAAACCACAAGGAGACTTCTACCCTGTCTTACAGGGTCTCCCTGAATCAGAATTGACTCAATGACTGTGAGTTTTGGTAGCATGCACATGGCGTGGTGCCCAGTCGGCTACTGACTGCAAAGTCAGTAGTTCAAACCCACCAGTCATTCTGTGGAAGAAAGAAGAGACTTCCTGCTCCCATAAAGATTTTTAAAAAGTCATTCTATTGGGGAATCGTACAACTCTTATAACAATTCATACATCCTTCCACTGTGTCAAGCACATTTGTACATATGTTGTGATCATCAATCTCAAAACGTTTCCTTTCTATTTGAGCCCTTGATATGAGCTCCTCATTTTTCCCTCCTCCCTTATGGACCCTTGAAAACTTATATTTTTTTTCATGTCTTACAATAACCAATGTCTCCTTTCATCCACTTTTCTATTATCTGTTCCCCAGGGAGGAGGTTATATGTAGATCATTGCAATTGGTTCTCCTTCTCTCCTGGTGTCGCTATTCTCATTATTGCTTTTGAGGGGTTTCTCTGTCCTGGACTCCTTTGTTTTCAGCACCCATAAATATTTACCATTTTTGGACACACCATTCAGGGTCACTATGAGTCTGAAGCACCTTGAAGACATTGGTTATAACACACACGAAGACCAATATGCAGTGGTTTGATGTGCTTGGCTGATAACCTAAAGGTTAGTGGTGTGAGCCCTTCAACCAGTTTTATTCAGATTCTGTTTTAATATAATTTCTCAATATAAATAAGAATCACTTCAAGATCTGTAAGAACAATTTAGGGATCTTGTTAAAAAGTAGACTCTGATCCACTATTGTTGGGATGGAGAAGCAAATTCTTAGCAGGAGTGGGTCGAAAAGGAAATGAACCTGTCTGAAACTCAGATTACAAACCAGAAGGACAAAATCTGCACAGATAAAGAGACAGAACAGTAGACAAGAAGGGCACCATACACTCACCATACTATGTGGCAGAATTCCTCCAGGTAGAGTGGATACAAAGATGCATACACCAAGGTCCTGCCTTCTCAGTGCTTCCAGCACAGGAGTCAATTTTGAGAATTACCATGCAGAGTAAGAAATTACTGTACACAAAAGGAAATGTACCACAAGAGGGTAGAATCCAGATTATATTGGGGGCTGCAGTAGTGATAGTGAAACTGAGAGAGTGTCTCAGGTGTGAGGAAGTTTGTGTGTGAAGTTCCTGAAGACCAAGTGTGCTTGTGGTATTCCATGAATCACCAGCACTATGGTAGGGCAAGTTTGGAGACTGTCTGTGGGCTTGTAGGAGGAGGAGACCCTACGAATACAGAGACTGAGAAAGACAAGATGGTATTTGTATGAGTTGCCAGCCTGGTATGGTTGGGGAACCGTACAAGTAGATTTACACAAAAGTTTTTTTTTCTCCTCTGCAGCAGCCTTACACATAAGTGAAATAGGGATCTGTTCCTATAAAGATCACTGTTGACCAAAACCAGATGGGAACATTCTGCTCTGCCACATTGAGTGGTTTGAGTTGGAAATGACTACAGGGGGCCCCAAAACAAGATGCTAAAATGTCCAACATGAGAGATCCCTCACTATGGTTGCTGTGAGAATGTGTGTCCCAGTGAGCCTCTGCCACCAACTTTTACCGTGCAAAGTTAATTGCTCCAGTCTCGAACTGCTCCACTTCTCCAAGCTCTGGCCTTACATTCCAACAGTAGTGGGGTGTAGTCATCCCTTTTAGAGTTCCTGGTAAATGCTGAACTATGGATGGAATTAAAATTTTGGTTTCTTGTTTACGTCAAGTAGAATCTGGAATATTCACACATCCTGGGAACTACCCAACCCTCAGTATACTTACTTCGATGATGTTCGTGAGGCCCTAATGATGACAAACTATCTACACTAAATCCTGAACTTACACCAAAAAGAAAGCAGAAGTAGAAAGGCATGTCTTAACATTGATGCCTTTGAGATGATGTGGAAAGACTGTGAATGGCCTTCAAATACCTTCCCCCTTTCTCTTAACAACTCTCTCAGTAGACAGACCTCTCCCAGCAAGATGAAGTTCTAAAATCAAACTCACTCTCATTGAGGCACTGCTGACTGATAGTGATCCCCTGTTGGCTTCCAAGATTGTAACTGTTTATTGGAGTCCAAAGCCTGGTCTTTCTCCCACAGAGCTGTTTGAACTGCCAAGCACGCGATCACATCCCAATTTCTAATCACACAACACCAGGGCTCCCTAAGAGGATGGTACAGGCTTTAAAAAACAAACATGGGATGTGACAGAGACTTGTTATGGATAATCTCTTTCAGTTGTTTGGTCAAGCCTCTTTGATCAAGGTATCTGTGATGGTTTCCTAGTATAAACTGTAATCCAATGCCTAAAATCGCTTTTAAGCCACCCCTGATGGATTGTCATGTAAGGTTTGAAAACCTTTGCCAACTATCACCTTCCTACATCTAAAAGTACATTCTTACCATTATGCTTACTCTAATTGCTACACGTGTTTTCTTATATTCAAATAAAACATTTTCCTGTTAACATCCATCTTACCTCTTACATCTTAAGCAACCAAAGTTTCTACCTTTGCTTCTACATAGCAGTCCTTATGGACTGAATGTAAACGATGAAGAAACAAAGGAATCTCTCTGATAGGAAGTAGTACAGGCAGAACAATCCTTAGAAACAAGGATGGTGTACTTTGGAGATGTTGTCAGGAGAGACCAGTCTCTGGAGAAAGGTACCATGCCTGGCAAAGTAGCAAGGCAGTGGAAAACAAGAGGAAGACCATGGACAAGATGGACTGGCGCAGGGCCTGCATCGGTGGGCTTGCGCGTAAGAAGAGTTGTGAGGGTGGCACAGTACTGGGCAGTGTTATGTTCTGTCCTCTGTGGTACATGGAATATGAGTTGGAACTGATAACACCAAACAGAAGAGGTCAGTCAAACCTCGAGAGGTTAGATAACAAGCACAAGAACACTCAGAACATCAAAATTCACAGAGGAACCTATAGGCTTATCCTTACAAAGAGGCAAATTTTAAAGTATTGTACAGTTGTCCCGATTTGATGATGTCGATTCTTACTTATGGCCAACTTGGGTGAAACTCATGTCCAACATACTGACGCACTGCCTGGTCCCGCATCATCTTCACAATCACCATTTGGTCAGTCCATCTTATCCATGGACTTCCTCATTTTTGTTTATCTCTGTTTCACTGAACATGATGTCCTTATCCAGAGATTGGCCATTCTTGGTAATATTTATCAAGTATGTGAGACAAGTTTTGGATGTCTTTTTGGCTTTATTTCTTCCAATAGAGATGTGTTTATCCAGAAGACCGATGTATATTTATTATGCCAAGACCACAATTCTAAAGCATTCATTTTTTCTTTGTTTCCTTACTCATTGTCCAGCTTTCAAATGCAGTGCACTTCCTATAATTAGGTTCTTAAAGATCTTTAACCAATAACCATTTGCTGTGTAGTCAACCTCCTGCTTCACGATGATCTGTGCTCCTTGGGTTTTGCAACAATGGGTGTTTCTTCTGAAGCCCCTGTGAGTAGACTCAATCCTCCAGCCTTTCACGTAGCAGCATAGCACATTACCATTTGTGCTACCTGGACTTAGGGTTTTCCACATCTATGTGAAATTGTCCCACACTCATATTCATTTGAGGAAATCCTGATGTCATTCTGAGCTACTCATAGAACAGCTCACCATAGGGCAGAGGTTTGAGCCCGCCAATTGTTCTGAGGGAGAACGATGAGCCTATCAGCTTCTATAAAAGTTTAAAGTACCAGAAACCCACTGGGTGTGTGTGAAATTCTGTTATATAATTGTCGGAAGCAACCGAACTGCAGTGAGTTTGGTTTGGAGTACTCTTATGAAGCTTCATTTGAATTCGTTCATCTGTCTCCTTCGGGGTGTGGGTTCTTCTGAAACCTTTCTTCCTGGTTTCAATCAGTGCACTTTTCTGGCATAGCTTTCCTCTGTATTTCGCTGTCTTTAGTCTACAGTACTTGCATATGTTGTCAAGAGAGACCAGTGCCTGGAGGAGGACATCATGCTTGCTAAAGTGAAGGGTGGCAAAAAAGAGGATGGTTCCAGTGGCTGAAACCCTGGGATCAAGAGGAAGAGCAATTGTGAAAAGGCAGCAGGGGCAGGCGGTCTTTCATCCTGCTGTACATTGGGCTGTTTTGAGCTGGACACGACTCAATGCCATGTAAGAATAACAACAATGAGTCCATAGTGGCCTGTTGGCAAAGTAAGAGTCCACAGGTGCAGAGTGATGGTCATGCACGGACTGAGAGGCCAGGGGCACAGGAAGGACCTTTGAAAGCTTCAAAGCTGTTTTTCAATCAGAGCATCCTCTCCGTGTTAATTATGCCCTTCACCCAGAACTGACCTCTCATTCATTTATAGTCATTATGTCCGCGGCCTTAGAGAGAGCCACCAGTGAGCTGGGCAAGTGCAAATGCTTTCAGAGCAACAGAGGCCCCAATTTCTTCTAAATTACTTCACATAATGTCCCTCTGGAAGAATTATGAGTGCTTTTCAGCTGTTCCTTCAATCTTTCCCTCCTCCCTGCCTGTCCTGTCTCATATGCTTACAACATATAGCATGATATTCAGAAATAGTTCATGAGAACTGACTGCCAATCAGTTCTGATTTTGATACGTGAAGAACAACTTCTATTTAAAAACGTTGGTTTCACACATTTGAGGCAACAAGTTCCTCGCCCTTTTAGATAGTAAAAGTATAGAAATATAGTAGAAGTCATACTTAAAATGTTCATAGAAGCAAGATGACTTTAAGGGCTTAAGAGACAAACAAAAATTAGCTAGAGCTTAAAAATAAGGGGGAAAAAACCCAAGCCTCTCCCTTAGCAGGTCTTGCAAAGATCTGTCTCTGTAAAGTTGAATTGGTCTTAATGGCACAGAAGGACCACAGGCTCAGACATGGTGATGATTGTGAGGGTGTCATGGGACCAGGCAGTGCTTCATTCTCATTCACTGCGACTCAGAACTGACTCAGTGCCTCCTCACACCAGCATCTGAGAGGACTTCAAAACATTCATGGGAAGATTGTGTTATCTCTTATCAGCACACAATGACATAAATTGTGATATATTGGCAATGACTCCCTTCTTGCTCCAGTCATCATCTTCAAGAGGGTGAACTGAAATGTTCACCTTCCACAGAGGAGAGAAGAAAGAGAAATGAGAGGGAGACAAAGCCAGGAGACGAAGGAAGACCTGCTTGGAGTAAAACAAGAAAGAGGCCCCCACATTCCCGATATCACCCTAACTCTTATCTCTCAGGTTCCAGCCTATGGAGGTTAAATGAAATTTCTGGGCTGCTAAGAGGTAACCTCTAAAACCTTAGTCATCCCCAGGGATTGGAGTTTTGTGAAGGAGGCTCGCATCCACAACTGAGGGTTTGTGCTACGAAAGTGAGCCAGGTAGGGTGCGACTAGGCCACAAAGATCTCCTTGTGGCAGCATCTCAACCTCTTGGAAGATGCCGGGCAGAGGAGTTCCAGGGACTTCCTGGTTGGTGAATGAAGGGACAGCTATGGGAAGGAGGTGACCAGGATGGGATATGCAGAGTTCCCAGTCATATCACTGGACAAGCAGTTTTCAAACTTCCCAGGATACAGCCATATTTAAATTGTAAAATCCATATTTTACATGGTGATGCATTTTCCCAATATTATCACTACTACCTACCATCATGACCACTGGGGTGGAACAAGTCCCTAAACGAGTTCTTCCATTTTTCTCAGACTGCACACTCTTTATTGCCTGATCTACAATCTAGATCAAGAAATTCATACTGTGAGAAATGAAGTGTCATCTACAGAGCCCCGTGCTCAGGCGGTGCCAGGAATGGGATCTACGCCGAGACCTTGCTGACACGAGTGAGCTGTTCTGTCCATCGTACTGTGTGTGTTTTGCACCTGTGGGTTTGTTTGTGTGTTTTTTGGAAGACAAAGAAGGATTCTGGCTCTGAGTTCTTAATCTGATCAGGTAAGAGTTGACTGAACTGAAGGTGAGCTGCAGGATGAAAACACTGGTTTATCCAGAGCCTGGAACACAGGCATTTTCTATAGCCTGCAGAATTCTGGGAGAATCCATCCAATTTCTATTGAGTCAATTCCCACTCAGAGTGTCAAAAACAACTATATAGGATAGAGTAGAATTCACCAGTAGGGTTTCCAAAGAAAACCCTATAGGGTTTTCTATAGGGTCTCCTACAGGGTCTCAATAAGCCAAAATCAACTCAAGAGCAATGGATTTGGTTTTCGAAAAAATCTTTACCCAAACAGGCTGCCACATCTTCCCCCCACAGATTGCCTGGTGGGTTCAAACCACTAACCTTTGGGATAGCTGTGGAGTGCTTAACCACTGTGCCACCAGGGATCCTTTGTAAGGGAAAAAAAAGGACTAAATCGTGCTATTGAGGGACGTGAGCTTGAGCGCTGAGGGTTTAATTACTTACATCAAAACAGAAGAACTGGTTTAATAGGATAATTGCTCATAAAAGGGACTTCAATAGAATCTGAAGGAAAATGGAAACCGTAATAACTGTGCCTACTGAAGGAACAAAGCTAATTGTTTTCCTTGTGAAGTTCTTCTTTCGGTGATTTCCATAGCACTGCCGGCCATCCTCGTTATCTCTGCTCAGGAAGTCGGCTTTCTGCCTGAGGACTTGTTTGACTTGAGTGATGTGCAGTGGAGTTGAAAGAATGATGTCGGGGGGCTGTGGATAAATGGAAAGGCAAATACAAAAAGTGAGGTGGGACAACCCCAGTTCTTGGATGGGAAGTCATTGGATGGGCCCTATCCCTGTAGGCTTCTTTAAGGACAATAGGATTTAGAAACAAAGACAGTTATAGTTCTGCCCTGCAAACCAACCAAACTCACTGCCACTGAGTTCATTCTGACTCACAACACCCATACAGGCTGGAGTAGAACTGCCCCTTTGGGCTTCTAAGACTGTGACTCTTTATGGGAGCAGAAAATCTCATCTTTCTTCCATGGAGTGACTAGAGCTTTCCAACTGCTGATGTTGTGCTAGCAGCCCTAAGCATAACTGTGCTAGTCTGGGTTGACTAGAGAAACAAATTCAGACACTCAGAGAGTTTTATATAAGAAAGCAATTGTATATTGAGAAATCATCCCAGCCCAGGCCACATCAAGTCTATCAGTCCAATATTATCCCATATGTCCGATTCCAGTCGATAAGTCCTTTTCTGACTCATGCAACACATGCAGTGACACTGAAATCAGGGAGATCATAGACCAGTGGATGGAAAGTCTTTCAGAAGCAGTGGAAGCACCTCAGCACTGGTGTGTGTCTCCATGTGGCTCTTCGGGCTCCAGGTGTCTGGTTCCATCATTGTAGCCCCATGTAGCTTGTGAACATCAATGACTCAGAGGGAGAAAATGCGTCCTGCCTACCAGGAGGAAGACAGGAGTCCCCAGAATCTTCAGGAGAAGGCCACGCGCACACAGAGGCCTCATTGGCTATGGCCTGATTGACAGGCTCAACTCCACCCCTTTGCTCAAGTTGACAGTAGATTATGTAACTGCCACCATAACTCACTATGTCACGAGGGCTCCTTAGTTCTGCTGACTCTGTGTATATTATTGGTACCTGCTCTGAAGTCAGCTGGAATGTTCAAGAGCTCCATGCACATCAGAACACAATGCTACCCAGTCCTACGTCCATCCGGTGACTCACTGTGCTTGGGGTCTCTGTAGCCCTAACCTTTTCATTGACAGACCATCAAGACCATCTTCCCAATCATCTTAGACTGGAACCAAACATGCTCAAAATCAGAGCCAGACATCAGCCTCCACTGAAAGAGATGGGGCCAGTGCCAGATTACCTAATAACAAGGGAACTGCACATAAGCTTGTGCTTACTTACCAATCTGCAGTGAACATGTCACCTGTTTCCACCACATCAAAGCTCTCCTCATAGGCAATTCTCTCCAATCCCACAGCACCTTCTTTCAGAACTTGAGCCTCGTTTTCAATTGATAGTCCCTGGCAGCGATGGAGTACCCAGTCAGGAAGGGGAGCATAGGTTTGCTTCAGCTGATTAACTGTAACAAGTAAACACAAGGAAAACCATGGAATCACAAGCTTGCTTATACTAACTTTTTGTCTGTAGTAAGTAAACACAGGGAAAACCTTGCTTCCCTTGGTTCAAGAGGTAGCTATGCATGAGGGTTGGTGACTTGAAATTGAACCTAGGTCTTCTCCATACACTGTGCTAATTCCACCACTGACCCCCCTGGACAGTCCTAGTATAGTGGCTGTGAATGACTGACATTGTGAGGCCACTCACATTTGGAAATGGATCCCCTAATAAGTAATTGAGAGATTGCAAAGTGTGTGATCAAAAGATGCAACAATACACTGTGTTTGCATGACTGGGGTGTGAGTGGGGGAAGACCCTCTCCTGTCCTTGGGAAATGAAGCTGTGCTGGTACCAGCTTCCCATAGCATGCCTTAGTCAACTGCCCAGAGACCACTCAGCAGCACACTGCCCCTTGACATGGCCATCACACTCTTCAGAATTTATTTCAAGAAAATGTCCCAAGTGCAGTGAAAATATCATCAGCATATCACTTTCTACTTATTTGGAGGAGTTACAGATTTGCCTTCTAACTGCAAGTTTAGTAATTCAAAAACATCAGTCGCTTCATGGGAAAAAGATGAGGCTTTCTACTCCTCTAAAGAATTACAGGCTTCAACCCCACAGGCAGCTCTGCCCTGTCCCGTAGGGTGGCTAGGAATCCACATTGATTCAATGGCAAATAATTAGGGTTTTGACCCATCCTTGAAGGTCAAACACAGCTGTGCTTCTTTCTGGGTTGATTCTACCTCAGAAAATATGACTACTCTCTTGATTCATTCACTTTTTATCCTTTGTTTTGAAGCACGCTCTCCCCACGATATCTCACACACACCCTCCTCTGCTGTTTACCCCTCCAGAGTGTCCACCATGTACTCCCCATAGAGAAGATCCATGGAAGTCTTGTTGGTGATGGTCATGAGGATAATGCCCTTTGGCCCATTTTGCAGCATCAGCCTTTGTGTCAGGCAGGGTTCTCTTAGAGAAATAAAACCAGGACACTAGTAATTATTTTTATATATTTATATAGAGAGAATGGTATATAAGATAAGAATGAAACAGTTAACTATAAAGCAGTACAAATTTCTCGGTGCAACTCATTTGCGTGAGACAGTTAGAAGACCGGCAGTCCTTCAAGTCTTGAGGGCCGCTGAGTAGTCCTCTGTAGAGCAAGTCAGGCTTTCTGGTCACAGGCAGCAAACAGAGCAGGTCACCAACAGTCAGCCAGATGACAGAGTCCAACAGTCCCCAGTTCAAGAGATGTATATCCCAGAAGCATGGCAAAGTAGGCCTTGAAGGAACCGCAACTCACAACTCCACAGTCCACGATTAGGTGTCCCACAGGTAGTGTTGCTTGGAGGTCGAGGCACAGGACAAACAAGGCAGTTGTCTGGTCTGAAGATCCGAAAGCAAGAGAGGGGATGGGACTCACTGAGCCCTTCCTATCTCTGCCCTTCAGTTCATTCTGTGTGTTCATTGGCCATGCCGTCCCAACAGACCCACCAATCTTCTGTGGCCATGTTGGCCTAACAAACCTCCCCATCACAGCCTTTCACTACACAAAACTCTAGTTACTTGTGAAATCCTGTGGCACAGATCAGCTCAACACTCAAGAGTCCTGTTCCATCTTCCTGGCCACGTGAGAAGACAAGGCGGGGCTAGGGCTGAGGGATGGTCAGGCCATTAAAATAGCTGAACAATTGGCTGATTCCTAGCCATCAAAACCATGTGACCCTCTGTGGGTGTCTGAGACTGTAACTGTGAGACGGAAGCTGTTTAGTAGAAAGCCCCATCTTTCCCCAGTGGAGTTGCTGGTGGTTTTGAACCGTCAGCCGTGAGGATGGCCGCCCATTGCATAACCACTACACCACCAGGGCTCCTCATGTGACAGTGACTAATGCTGGATTATTGAAGACTTACTGCATAACAGTTAAGTGCTTGACTACTGGCCAAAAGGATAGAGGGTCAAAGCTACCCAGTAGCCACCCTGGAACAGAGACCAGACAATAGGTGTTTGTAAGGACTGCCTGCAAGGGAATCTGTTGGAGAAGTTCTCCTTCATCCGCTGGACCAGAACTGAGTGCACAACACCCACCAGCGGCAGATCTGCCATTACAACATCAGATGCCGTACTTAGTACTTTTGATTCAGCTAGGTCTAGGTGTGAAGGGGATTTTATAAATACAGATCTTCAGACTGGCTATGGATAGCACAGATCACCCTCTGCACCCTCTGCACATCACCCTGACCACGCCCTGTGGGGAGAGGAAGCTCAGAAGCATGTTAAACAACCCCTGGGCCCTGGTCACTGGCTTGAGGATGAGGAATTTGATGATGGTGTGTGTATCTTTCAGGATGAACTGCATCACACAGGACAACACGGAATCTCTCAAAGGATGGCAGCATTGGTGGCTGAGATAGAGTCAATTAATATGGCCCTTCCAGGCATTATCCTTTCTGTGAGGTCATGTAACGCTAGCCTCTCTGCCTATGGGTACCCTCTCCTCGAAGAGGAGGCTTTCAATTACAGGACAAAGATGGCATGCATGCCGAGTCTCCATCTCAGTAGAGGGTTAACAACAACAACAACAAAAAACAGAAACCTTTGGGGTTGAGCCCCGGTGGCGTAGTGGTTGTGTGCGGGACTGCGGCCCACTGGGTTGGAGGTTCAAATCCAGCAGAGGGCAGTGATGCCCCCCACACAAAAAAAACAGAAACCTTTATGGATTTAACCTGCCCTGACAAGTAGCCTAAGAAGTCTTAAGCTAAATGATATTCTATGTAAAAAAAGTAATATTTAAAAAATAACACTTCAGCCACACAAAACATGGCCATGTAGTGATTTTTGATTTTTGGAAAAGGTTGCCTTGTGTTATTTCTGTAAATTAGACTTGTTCTGGAAAAGGTGTCATGTCTTAATGTTAAAAAAACTTCCAAAATAGTCATCTTTTAAAAATAGCTAGTAATTAATGGCTTTTCCCTGTTAAAATATAAATATAGATGGCAAGAAATTGCACTTAAGAGGACAAACTAGAATAGACTATAGATTAAGTACTCAGACTAGTGAGCATCTTTTCTTATTAAAAATGTAAAATATATGGATTAAAGGAAAGCTTTCTGGTTAATAAAAACATCCCCTTAACTAAAAAAAAACAAAAAAAAACACAACACTTTTTCTTTCCTTGAGGCTATGGTGTGTTGAAAACAAAAACCATACCTCCATAATCATATGAGAATGAGCCATCTTCCAAGCAGAGTGGAGAGCAGGACCAATGGAAGAAGGGACTTCAAGGGAACACATTCAGAGTCTTGTCTGAAGTTGCACAGAGTAGGACCAGCAGCATCAGATGCTGAAGCTGAAAGACCATGAGACAAAGCACAGGTGGAGGTCAGAGAATATGAGACTGTGAGGAGGCAGAACAGGGATCTGAAGCAGAATCCAAGGAACCACCTGGCTGAGAACCAGAGAGAGAAGCTTGACCGCTGCAGACTGAAGAGAGGTGTTTCTGTGGACCAAGGACTATATCCTTACTGTTGACTGACCCTGACTTGTCGCCTGTTAATTCCCTGGTGTTAGCTTGGGTTGTCCACAGATAAAAACCAGTGACACTTATATAGGTAGAAGTCAGAGCTTACTATCAGGAAGTAATCATAGCTCAAGAAAGCACCCCAGCCTAGTCCAACATCAGTCAATGGGTCCGATGCTAGCCATATCCTCTTCAGACACATGTAGCTGCAGGCCAGTGATGCAGAAAGGAGAATCAGGACACAGGGAGAGCACAGGCTGGTGGTTTCAGTGGCTCATGGATCCAAGGTTGTGGAAACATGATGGGGCACCAATAGCCCTCAGGATTAGATGGCCCACAGGGGCTGCCCCCGGAGGCAGGCAGAGTCTCAGGAAGGTGAAGAGGCAGAAAGAGGGGGTTGAACTACCCAGTGCTGTGACCTGATTGACAGGTGACTCCACCCCTACATATTGAAAGCAGACTTAAAGCCTATCTGCCATGGCCTCCTTAATTGTGAGTCTTATCTGAATGCTGTGTGACCGTTACAACAACGATAGGGCCCAGTGGAGAAGGAGCATGCTATGGGAAGAACAGTTGGTAACAGCAGAGGGCAAAGACGAGTAGAGGGTAGAGTCATGGCCGATCTCTGCCTCCTGGCATGAGAAGTCAAATAGGACTCGTGAAGATCAAATATGGCTTTCACACCATTTTCTAAATTCTTCACTAATGCTACACTTTGTAGCCAGCTAGCTGTGTTTCATTCCATGCCATTGTCCACACTAGATCCCAGGGTTCCTGGGTCACCCCTGGGTTGATCGGGGGCACTACCAATCCCATGGCATAGAGTAGAGTAAGGCTGGAGTGACAGAGTGCTAACACTTACTGCTCCTGCCTAGGCTCAGATGGGGTACCTTCCATTTTGTTTCCCTTTTCATTAGGCGAAGCAAGCTTCCTGGGTCACTCCAGAGTTCCGCAGAGCTGGAGTGCTCTCTTGTTATTGGCTTGAGTTGGCTCCGCATCCACCCCATATTCCCATAGAACAGCGATGTCTCTGAGTGAGCAGCGAGATTGATTTGGGGCTTATCCTTCTCCTTTAAAGTATATATTCATTTTCTTTTATAATTGTAGGACATCACCACGAGTTTAGTGGCAGATGACAACCACAGTGTTAAGGTAGAGAGAAGAGGGATTGTAGAAGACAGGAAGGCATCATGTGTCACTTACATGACATAACCATTCTATTAGGGATTCTTCTACCAGAGAACAAGAGTGAGTTCAAATACTAGCAGCTTCAGTTTCAATTGTGAAGACAGCTGCTATTGACCTAAGAGACAGGGGCATACATGATCCCTGGATTTCTTCAGCAGATTGCTGATGCTATCAAGACATGTGCTCATCGCTGTTTTCTCTCTTCAGCATGTTAGCTTTCTTGTGTTCACACTTCTTACCTCATGTGGCAAGGTGGTTGCCTTCGTTGTGGGCATCAAGTTCCTCTAGCACCAAGAAAAGAATATGGGCAGCCCCAGTGGGTTCAGGAAGCAAGATACATCCTGCAGAAGACCCTGGCCCCACTTATCTAGGGGGTGTCTGCTTGTTTACTTTATTTATTTAAATTTGGTGAGAGTGAGAATTCTGTCTCAAGTCTCCATCACCTACTGGGAAGCTAGTCATGGCTGTCCAGGATAGAGGAGCAGTTTTGCCATGGGTGGTGGGAAGGAAGCTTGTCATGGTTTATTACCTGAGACTGGGCTCCTGAGAAAATGGGACAAAGCTGGGTCTTTGTTAGGGGGATCATATGTCAAAGGGTGTGTGGGAAAGGCAATTAGACAGGAAACTTGAGTACTACGTATGAGTGGAACAAAACACACAATGGGCAGCAAGCTCAGAATCGACTTTAGAAGCCATCTCCTGACCTCCAACCCCTCAAACCCTACTTCTTGGCACAGACTTACTGTTTAGTTTTTTGAATGTTGCTTGGCTGAAGAAATAACTGCCACTGTGCCTGTGAGAATGTGTTACCATGTGTCCTTTCTGGGCTAAAATGATACTACACATGTAAGACTAAAGAGGAACCCAAAGCCCCCCCCCTTTTTTGCGGTTTTTCAAATAGTCATCAAATGCCCTTGTAGGTAGTGTAGCCTGAGCGCACAAAACAATCATCACTGTTTCAGAGTTGTGAGCAAAAGGTCTGACCAAAGCCTCTTTGGCACCCTTATGAAATGTGCCACTAAGCAGGCGTGCCAGCCAAGAGGCTGGGCACAGAAACCAGCCTTTGTAACCAATCTGTTTTCTGTGATTTGGAATTAGGTTAGAGATTTTAATATCTTCAATGATAGGCATTCAGAGCTCCAAGTGGGGAAGCTTTGGTGGGGGAGGAGGGTGCTGGCTGAAATGGAAAGCACTGCCACCTTCCCTTTTCCTTCCATAAATAGCATGCTGGCAACCCAAATCAGGCATGAACTAAGTGATGACTCAGTTGTCTTCAGAGTAGAACTCCAGGACGGGGAGTGAGTGCAGCAATTACACTACACGAGGTAGCTCATTTGTCACAAGAAGCATAAAAGCATCCGACGTTTCCTTGTCTACCATAAATATTTAGCGTTTCTGAACTCAGCCCACTTAGTGAGTAACAGCTACTTGACTTTTTTAAAAAATCAAAATAAACTTCCAATTCCTGAGCTGTTGGGACATCCCCCAAATGAAATTGCAGACAGTGTGGTCATGTGATCTATGTACATCCCTTCTTCTTTCCTGGACATAATGAAGACAAGGGACAAACCAAGTGTCAGGCGATGTCCGTGCCACTCTGAGGGCCCCCCTCTGTCCATCAGAAAGCAGGACACACGTGGTGTGTAGCCGTGTTTCACTTTCACTTGGTTACCTTCTTCCAAGTTTGACTGAAAGCCTAAAGTCTATTCCTGAGCTCTAGGATTATTTTATACGTGGATAATGGGGATAATAATGCCTCATCTAAATACATGACAACCCGCATTCAAAGAAGTGTCATTCAGGTCCTTCCTTTGAAGTTCAAGTGCTTCACGCGATATTGCCTGGCCAATTTCTATGGAGACAAGGATAACAGTGAGTCTTCCCATCCTCCTGGGACTTCACCACAGCGATGAAACAGCGTGGCATTGTTGTTGCTGTCAAGTGCAGTCGACTTCGTTCTGATGCAGAGTGATCTCCTTCCGTACAACAGAGTGGGACAACACCCAATCCTGGGCCATGCTCACAATTGTTCCATGTGAGACCTTCCCGCAACAACGGTGTCAGTCCATCTTGTCAAAGGCCGTCCTCTTTTTTTACCAGCCTTCTGCTTTACCCAGCTTGATGTCCGTCTCCAGGGACTGACTTCTCCTAATTAGATGTCCCAATTACATGAAACAAACTCTTGCCATACCTGCTTCTATAGTGCCTTCTGACGGCACCTCATAAAAGATGGATTTGTTTGCTTTATTGTTGACAGTCCATGGTACTTTCAACATTCTTCTCCAACACCATAGTTCAAATGCATCGATTCCTCAGCCTTTCCTATTCTATGTCCGACTTTCACCTGCAGATGAGGCGATTGAAAAACACCATTTCTTGGAACAGTTCTCAAAGGCACACCTTTACTTTTCAACACTCAGCAGACTTATCCAAGGAAAGGCACCCTTTGATATCATGACTGCTGTTTACCTGAGACTATATTGTGTGTGTAAGCAAAGACAAAAATCTTAAAAGCTTCCATCTTTTCTCCACTTATCATCATGTAACCTCAGTCTAGATATGAGCATATGGGTTTTGTCTACATTGACTTGTAATCCACACTGAAGGCTACAATTTTTTATCTTCATCATCAAGTTGTTCATGTCCTCCTCACTTTCAGCAAACAGGGTAAAGGCTGACCAACAGAGGCAAAAAAATATATTCCCTTAGATCACTGAGTGGAACTAGCATTCAGAGAGAAAGACTTCTATCAACAGGTTTTCTCTCTCAACCAAAATTAAGCTATTTTCTAAAATACTCCCTCAAAATCCAAGACCCAATGTAATTCTGGGAGAATAGAGCACGCACACTTCCCTGGAAGCCTTCACTGTCTCCTCCTCCCAACAAAACGTTGTAAACTGCATGATCCCTCCGGTGTGAGGTGTTCCGGAAGCTTCCGTTCAAGCACTCTATGCTTACATCAGATGGAATGCTCACAGCTCGAGGGAACCCTTAAATATCCCTACCCACATGTGTTCTAGGAAGCCATCTTTCTGACTGTACTAGGCTTCTGGCCATGACTTCTCTCCTGAGTTCCCAGTAAGAGCCTCCAGAGTCACCAGTATGTCTGCCCAGAGTAATTCTCTTTATAAAAACAACCTGGAACCTGATTCCAGTTACAGTAAGGGTAGTCAGTAGACAAATGCTCGGATGAGGGATACTATTTCTGAAACATTTATTATACGCCAGCTCTAGGATTATCACTTTTAATCATTCATCCAACAAATATGGACTGGAAGTCCATCAGTGAGAGGCACACTTGTGTCTCTTGCATTATCTCCTGATGTATCTTAACACACGAATCTCCACAGCAGCTGTGAGAGGTAATAGATTGCCATGTGCCTTGTGGTAAGCATACTGAGTCTCAGAACAGTTTGACACCTTTCACCAAATCTCCATCCTTAGCAATTGGTAACATTGGGCTAGATTCACAAGCCCCTTTTTAAATTAAAATCACTTTATTAGGGGCTCATTTTATTTTCACAATACATAAATACATACACTGTGATTTTTGAACTTAAAATTCACATTTTCACCTACAGTGAACTGGCTTGTGAAGGAAGCAATGAAAAGAGCCTTGTGGGGTGAAGGGAAAGAAGGGAAGAGGGGCTGCGAAAAGTTCAGAGGTGAGTGAATTGCTGTTGTTGTTGTTGTTGTTGTTGTTGTCATCAATGGCATTTCCCATGAGCTTTTTAAAGCCTTTGATAGATGTGTGACCTTTTCAAAGGAGAGCTGCAAAGAGATTCTCTCTCTCTCTCTCTCTCTCTCTCTTCGTCCTCTACCTCCTTTTCTCTCTCTCTCACACTCTCACCTTCCTCGCTTCTCTCTCATTTTCACTAATCCCAGCTTACTGTTTTAAATTGAGAAATGAAAGATAAATGGCTGGGCCCTTCTCAAAGCTGGTTGAAATGATTTTTATCAGAGGTTCTGGAAATCTGTCTACATTTATTTCAGCTCAAAAGATGCATGCTACCAAAAATACACCCACCTCTGTCTACATCCCAGCAGCTGGAGGAAATAAAACAGACAGCTATGAAGCCCAGGAAGACTCCACAGCACACTTTGAAATAGTGCAGATGGACAGTCCTGGGATTCCCCAAAGGGAAAGCTACTGTGGGGTATGTTTGGGGGGAGGGGGAGCCCTGAAGTACTTGGCTGCTAACCAAACTCTTGGCAGTTGGAGCCCCCCAGAAACTCCACAGGAGAAAGGTGAGGCAGTCTGCCTCCACAGAGACTGCAAGTGGGGCTGCCTATGGGGCAGGTCTACAGCGTCCTCTTGGGTCAACACCAATGAGTTGATTCACACGGAAGAGGTCGTAATGAGACATTGAGAAGCCCTGGCAGTGCAGTGGTTACAGATTGGGACTGAGCAAGATTATATCAATAATGGAGATGGATGAGAGGGAAGCAATTTCAATAACCTTCATTCTCGAAGGCAGCGCCATGGAAATGCCCCATCCTTATGGTGCCCCGAGTGTGAAGTTGCAAAGAGAAAACAAAAATGAGACATATGTGAGTGGGGCCGATGATACCAAGAGTACATTGTCTCCAAATTCTGCATGGGGCATTCTAGAATTATTGTTTCCAAGCAGGTTTGTTTATTCTTCTGGCAGTCTATACTATAAGTGCACCAACTCTGCTCTCATTCCCATATTCATTGTTCATCTTTCGTATATGCCTAGAAGATGTCTGAAAATGCCATGTTGGTCAGGCTCACCTTCTCTTCTGTGGTAGTGGCATAATCTGGCATCAATTTGAGATTATTAATAGTGAGTGGAGTGGAGTATAGCCTATTAATCAGGTTACAGTATTGATGACCTCATTTGAAGGCATGACAGATATAAATAGCTCACTGGAGGCCAGACACACACAGTCCCTGTGAGACATTCCTGTTGACAAGTCACCTGGAGTGGCTGATAGAGTCAGAGTCTCAGAGCTGGAGGAGCCAGGAGGAGACCCCTGTCAGCTCTGAGATACTTCCACTGCTGCATCCACAGGACTTTCCATCCACTGGCCTGTGATCATCCTGTACTTATCATCATTCCATGTGATGCATGAGTCTGAAGAGGAAATTATAGACTGATTTCAGACATGTGGGCTCATATATTATTTATGAACTTGATAGGGACTGGGATGGAACGTTTTCTTAATGTATAATTGCTATTTTATATAAAACTTTTATACACAAATGAGTCTTCCTGGATTTGTTTCCCTTGTCTTCCCAGACTAACCCAGCCTCAAAGCAACATGTGTTTCTGACTAGAGAGGAATTTGGCTCAAAGTTTCCCTCTGAACACTTTATGCTGTCATGTTTCCATTTTTTAAAATCATTTTACTGGGGGCTCATACATTGCTTTTTACAACACATAAATCCATATACTTTGCCAAACACCTTCATATGCCTGCTTCCATCATCATTCTCCAAATATCTGCTTTTCCACTGGAGCCCTTGATATCAGATTATTACCGTTTCCCCTCCACCCTTGTTTCCCTCTCCCTCACCAACTCTGAATGCTTTATAAATTATTATTCTTCTGTCATATCTTACACTGCCCGATGTCTCCCCTTGCCCATCCCTCTGATATCCCTCCTCCAGATAGGAGGTTATGTGTGGATCCTTGTAGTTGGCTCTGTCTCTCTACCCCACCTTCCCTCCACCCAGCTGGTAACTCCACTCTCACCACTGGCCCCAAGGGGTTCATCTGTCCTGAGTTCCCCATATTTCCGGTTCTTATCTCTGCCAGTGTATCTCCTCCAGTCCAGCTGGATTTGTAAGGTAGAATTGGGACAATGGTAGTTGCAGGGAGGAAGCCTTCAGGAACTAGAGGAAAGTTGTATGTGTCATTGCTTCCTCACTGCACCTTGACTGGTCTGTCTCCTCCCTGAGACTCCCCTGTAAGGGGGTGTCCAATTGCCCTAAGTGAGCTTTGGGTCTCTACTCTGCTCTCCCCCTCATTTGTAGTGATGTGCTTCCTGTTATTTGATGCCTAATATCTGCTCCCTTCAACCCCTCGTGATCACACAGGCTGGTGTACTTCTTCCATGTGGGCTTTGCTACTTCTGCACTAGATAGCCACTTATTCACCTTCAAGCCTTTAAGATCCCAGATACTTTATCATTTGGTGGCTGGACACCATCAGCTTCCTGTGCTCTGTCTGTCTCTACATCCTTTTGTCCTCAGCAATCATATTGGGAGGGTGGGCACATAATGATATGATTTTTGTTCTTTGATGCCTGATACCTGGTTCTTTCCACCCCTCGTGTTCGTGCAGGCTGATGTGCCTCTTCTATGATGGGCTTTGTTTCTTTGAGATTGATTAAAGGAAGTATCTGTCCCTTTGCAAATCCGTGAGGCTGACATCCTTATTCCTGGTACCCTCCTGTAATTCAATCCACCCCTCTCTTTCCCTTAGGAGGCTCAGGTGGCTAAGCTGCCGTTCCCATCCGGAAGAGGACAGGGGGTTGGTAAGAAAGGTCTAGGGCTCTGCACTGATATCAGAGAAGCAGATTTGTGCAGCTTTCACCTCTTGCCACCTCCAAGGGACTACTGCCAAAGTTCCAGGAAGCCATGGTGGGACTGAGCAGGTGAAGGATGAAGGATGAACTCTGGTTCTTTGTACCAGTGGTCCAGCATCTCCAACCACTGAAGCACGGCCAATATGTAATGTAGTGTACTGCGCTCGGGCATGTGTCTATTCTGTATCAGATACTGCTTAGATGCACCGTGATATGGGATCACTGCCTAGTTTCACAAACAAGTTGTTAATCTACCTACCTCAGGCCCTGGGCATCACTCCAGTTGTCTCCTTTCCTCTCACACCCAAGTCCTCTTCATACATAAAGTCTCAGCCCTTCAAATCAGTCCCTACTCCTAAAACACTGCTTAATATATTTTATTTGTTGAATAATTTACTCATGTGCTCAACAAACAGTTAAAAACCAAAAAGCTATTGCCTGTGTGGGATAAAGCTGGGTCTTGCTTCCCCCCTACATCGTTACAGTCTCAGAAACTCATAGGGGCTCTTCTACTACGTCCTTTGTAGGGTTCCAATGACTTAGTGGTTGTGAGTTTGCTGTGTGTGTGGTTTGCTTGTTTATTGGAAGGCGGCCCCTAGTCTGGGCGATCACAGCAGGACAAAGGCCCAGTTCTGTAGCCTGGTTTCCTCCTTGCGTCACATTTTAATGCTCTCCCTGCTGTCAAGTACATGCCTTTGACTCCCAGCAACTCTGTTGGACTGTGGAGACCTTCCCCTGGGGGTTTCCACAACTGCGGTCCTGGAGAAGAATATTAAAAGTACGGCAATCTGCTCAAAGGACAAACCCATCGGTCTTGAAAGAAATAAGCCAAGAGTGCTCCTTCGAGGCCAGGATGGCAAGACGTATCGCACATACTTTGGGCATGATGTTAGGAGAGACCAGTCCTGGAGCACGTCATCCTGCTTGACAACGAGTGAAGAGGCAACAAAAAGAGGAAGGTTCACAACGAGATGGGTGGGCACAGTGGCTGCACGCATGAGCTCCATGCAGTAACAGTTGTTAGGATTGTTTTATTCATGCTTGTGTACAGTTGCTACGGGTCAGAGTAGACTGGATTGCACTGAACAGTGAGCGCTATCAACAAGTGCATGAATAATGAATGAACACTCCATTTTCTTAGTGACGTCGGCCAGAGAACTAGAGGATCTGGCACAGAGAGTTGCCCTGTCACCCACTGTGATGGTGTCTTTGAAACGTTCCTAGTCCAAAAGCAGAATGATCCTTAACCATAAGGATGTTTTGAGCCAGCGTCGATCAATTGGGAGCTCTTGGGCTTCTATATTGCCCTTGGTTGTGTCGAGTCTCCTTCTCCAGCTAGAAAGTCGTCTCCTTGAAAAATGGGTTAAGCTGTCCCCATCTCTGTATTCCTCTTCCTGGGTGAAAGGAAACATGCTTCACAAAGTCTCTCAATGAATGGAACCCAGCAAGCATCGCAGTAACATAAATCTAAGTGCATGAGCAGGCTGGAGAATTAAAAGTAGGTTTGGGGCTTCATTGCCTTTTCTGCTTGCCACTGAGGTACAGCGGTTGAAGTCCGTATTCTGCTGGGACCTGTCTGTAAAATGGATGTACTGCTCCCAGGGTGTGTTACTCGGGTAAATACATTATGTTGAGAAAAGTGCTCTTGAAAGCACAACTCCAAGGGAACCTGTTAATCAGGTGATTCGTCCAGTGTCACCCAGTCGGTACCTGGAGACTTGAGAGAAATTGTCCTTTCATGTCTTCCCCATCCCATCCCCAAACACTCAGATGGGAAAAAAAAAAAAAAGACTGGCTGCCATTGATTCAGAGCTGACTCCTGGCAACCCCTGGGTGGGTTTCCAAGACTGTAATCTTTTCCTGGAGTAGAAAGCTTGGTCTTTCTCATGACAAGCTGCTAGTGGTTGTGAACTGCCAGCCATCATGACCACAGCCTGACCCATAACCTCACCGGGGATGCTGGACTCTAAGACAATATTCTGCATTTGCACTTCAGTGCGGAGAGAGCAGGAAGACTCTGGATGGAACTCAGGAGCCCAAATCCTCTGGTCTGCAGCTGGGGGACCTTGCAGAAGTGACTTCATTTGTTCTCTGCACCTTGAAAAGGAAGAAGCAGGACCACTGTCTCCAAGCACCATGGTGAGGAGGAAATGAGATAATGTCTAGGGAAAAAAACACAAAGTATTGAAGACTTACGATAAAGAATAGCCATGTTTGACTTGAGACCTCCTCTCTCTACAGGGCGAAAATGGGCGTTCAATCAGGAGAGCTAATCTGGACTTTCATGGAAGCCATCCGCTGTGTTCCCTGCCTACCTGCCATGGAGGATCAATGAGATAATGCATGTGTCTAATTCCCTGGAAAGTGCTTTGGAAAGTATAAAGCACGATAAAATGTAGGTTGTCATTATTTTCATATTAGGGGTCTGATTCAGTGCTATTAAAATTCGACAGCAGGCAGGATGGGAAAGGCAGGCAGATTTCCAAGCAGATAATAACTTTTATCAGCCTTCCACTGAATCCAAAGCCTGTGTGACCTTCTGATCAACAATGAAAATAGCTGCAATTAATCTGACAACCACGCAAAGCCATGAATTAATGGCAAGTCACTCTCCAAGGGATCTTCTTCCCCATGAATGGGAAAAAGGAATTAGGAAATAATTAAGCAGCTATGTTGGCCATGCTGATTTAGGAGCTGTGTATGAGGGCACGCATGATTTGTGCACAAAACACAGAACATCCTTATACTTACAAATGGCCATGGGAAGATCCAACTGTTTTCCGCTACAGGGAGATTAGATACCGTCCGAGGTGTCATTCAAAGGTATTTGCACACCAGAGGACATCAGACCAACTCTTGACACTGTGCAGGGGGATCTCTAAAGATGAGAGCGGTGTGTGGCATGTCAGAGTTCACTCAGTCAGCAAGAGTGAAGCCAGGGATACACCTCTGGTCTCCCAACTGTTGCACCAAAAGGAGTCATAAAAGAAGACTTGTTGGGCGGCCAGAGTTTCCTTCTCCTTACCAACATGACCCCAATAAAAGTGTGTTCTTTCTAGGCCAACCCTATTTAAGACCTAACCTTTTAAAAATATAGGATGAGTATTCATTCTGGTGTCTTAAGTGTACATTCGACCTACACTTTAAGAGTGAAAACCACAAGCAGTTATCTAGTTGGGACTGTGTTCTCTCACTCACTCAATACCAAAGCGTCAGTGCTGACTCACAGCGGGCCCTGTGGAGGTTTCTGAGGCTCTAACAGTTGATACAAGCAGAAAGCCCAGTCTCTCTCCCAGGGAGCTGCTGGTGGCTTTAACTGCCTACCGCCACCTGGGTTCTGTGTTTCCTCCCTTACTGGCCACATCTGGGACCCCAGAGAAGTATATAGCACTGTTCCTGAAATTGAGTTATACAGTCCAACCATCCTTGTCGGAAGCTGGATTTTGATTCCAGTCCTTTCTGTCCTTCTGTTTTTCTAACGCCTCCCATGTGATGTCTGTGAGCCAGCCGAGGACTGAGAGCATTGCTCTGGCAGCCTTCCACAGATCTTTCAGAAGATTTTACTTTCTTAATGAAGTAAGAAGTAAGACAGACTTTCTCCTCCTATAAAATGTCACAATCTCAGAAACCCAGAGGGGAAGTTCTATTCAGTTCTACCCTGTCCTAAAGAGTCGCCAGGATGAATCGACAGCCACTTGATGGCAAAAAGTAGAGTAGGAATGTCATCGACAGCATCACTGACGTGTGCTCTGAAAAATCCGGCCAAAAAAGAGAGGACGCACAAAGACCGACATAGGTAAGGACTACTTCTGCAGGGCAAGATCCTTCTCGATGCTCACCTGGCTCAGTCACCTTCCAATGGCTGTAATTATGCACACCCCACAATAGACAGCAGGGCCACTACTTTAAGAAATCATTCTACTAAAATCATGGCTCAACCATTCCTAATTAAATGTTTCTGATGTCTCCATTAGGGTCAATGGCGATTGACCCAAGTCATCATGTTTTCAGTGGCCTGGTGTGTAAGTGAAAGCTAAACATTAAATTAAAAAGGCAGAAGAAGACTTGATGAAGCTCAATTATGGGGCTAGTGAAGAAGACAAAGTACCGTGGCCTACAGGAAAAACAAAGAAATCTGTCTTGGAAGAGGTACAGCTAGAATGCTTCTTAGAAGGAAGGGTGGTGAGACTTTGTCACGTGTATTTTGGACGTGTTGTCAGGAGACGTCAGTCCCTGGAGAAGAACATTATGTTTGGACAAGTAGATGGACAGCAAAAGGGAGTAAGGCCCCTCAACAGAGAGATTGGCACAGCGACTGCCTTGGTGGGTTCAAATATAAGAACAATTATGGGTATTGGTCAGGACTGGACAGGGTTTCGTTCAGTTGTGCACGGGATTGCTACGAATTGGAATTGACCAGATGGTACCTCAAAGGGTCAATATCCTCAAGTGCTCCACAATCCCACTCCCTACTTTTCTGGTAAGTGTGTGTGGCATCAAGGGGACAAGGTGTAATGGATCTTCTAATTTGCAGTGAAAATTTTCTTAATTGATCAGGGAAAGTCTGATCTTAGAAGTATATATATATATATATAAAGTATATATGTGTGTGTGGGGGGGTGTATACACACACACTTATACATGTATGTGCATATACACATACATATACATACACATTTACATATATCCAGCTATGTCGTCCTTATAGTGCACCCCAGCTGCATTCCAGAGTGCCCTTAGATCGTAAGCTAAGAGGAAGAGAATGCCATTGAGTTCATTATGATAATTTGTCAGGGCATCATCTTGTAGGCATTTTACTATATGACTGCATATACTCTTTATAATAGCCTCAGGAGATAGTGTTATTAATTGATACTGTTGACTAACTGCCCAACCAAGGCTATACATTCATGAAGCCATTAGGCAAAATTTAAGTCTGGATGGTCTGAGTCCATATTTTACCTCATTCACTAAGACTTGTATGAGCCCCGAATTACACTTGCAAGATGTACTTTTATTGCATGTGGGAGCCCTAATTTTCATGTGAAGGGCTGCCTTTACATAGTACTCTCCTGGGTGACCCAGTAGAACCTTGTGGATTAGATTCCCTCTTATCTTTGTATCCTCATGATCTAACAATCACTAACTGTTCAGTACAATTTTTGCAACTGAATCACACTGCATTTTACCGATGAGAAGCCAGAGGCCACACATTTACTCTGGGCTGGAGTCCTCGTTGAGTGACTCACAAGTCTCTTATGGTTCCCCTATACTCTACAGGGAGGAGGCTTGGTGGCATAGTGGGTTATTCATCGGGCTGCTAATTTCAGGCTCAGTAATTCAAAACCACCAACTGAAGCTTTCTACTCCTGTAAAGATTTACAGTGGTTGAGACCCACAGGGACAGTTCTACTGTGTTCTACAGGTACCTATGAGTGGGAATGAGCTCAGCAGCCATGAGTTTGCCTCTATAATCTGCACACAAACATGGACACACCTGCAAAATCCATCCTTGAGAGAGTTGGAGAATATTAACTCAGCATGTCAGGAATAGGAAGGTTGCGATTTTAAAGAAACCCAAAGGGAGTGTTTTAAAGAAATTACATTTTGACAACATATTAAGCAAGCCTCCTGACCTTATTCCTGTGGAATGAAAGGGATGAACTGTAGCAGAGGATGCTCAGAGAAGCCAGTGTGCATGGTTATGCGAACAGGCCCTTTGAGTCTTGTTTCACTCCCATTCAGAACTATTATTTGGGACCTAAATTGCTAAAGGGTAATTGTTTCCTTCTCTAGTGCTTCTGAATTGGTAAGGCCATTATCTGTGCAGCCTAAAGTACAGGATATAAAAATACACATTTCAAGTGTGATTTGAGGCTCACATATGCAATGAAACACCCACTAAGAAAAATAATTGCATTTGGTGGAGACTTTTCTCTTTGGTATCGAATCATGTGATTGGAAATAAGTGCATTTGGGGTATTTATTGTTCACCTGGCTATCCACTCAACAAGCCAACACATGTCCATTCATGCAACCCATTTATTCAAAAACCTCTGTTGAACTTGTTTAGTCCAAGGCATTAGCACTGGCTCATGCATAGAATGGTGAGTGAATAGACAAGGTCTTTGTGTGCTCTGAGTTTCTAGTTTTGAGGCTGAGAATATAGAGAAGACTGTCCCTGCACATAAGGAAGTCATAAATCATTCTGCCACTTATTCAGTTGTCCCACAAGCCTATTAAGAATATCGATACTTTTCCACTTCTTCTTGACCATAGGTATGACTGGCTGGTTCAAAGAACAGGACATAAGACAACTTAGACTCCACAAGGGCATTGTCTCATATAAATTCAGGTACAACTCATTTTATTGCCCCTCTCACTCTAAATAGGAGCTATGTGGGTATCTTGTGCTGAGCAAGTCTATCGGTGCCATTTTCTAACAGCATGGGCTCACTGTCTGTCTCTGTGTCACTATCAGACAAACTTTCCCATGATACTGTTGCACCCTTCACACAATGCAGTATGAGTTTAAGTTCATATATACCCTGCCCCCCACAAAAAACAATGAGTGACTAGCTTTATGGAGTTAGTTGCTTATTTGGTGTGGTCTACAAAGAAACAAAAATCTACCTCTGAAATAGAAGGCTTGCTTTGACTGACCCAGCTTCATTAAGTTATATGTGACCCTCATTCTGGGATTAGTGAGTAAGAGAGTTCTACCTTGGATTCTCTTCTTTATCACGATGAGTCTGTCTTCTAGTCCTCATCATAAGAACTGATCCTTTCCCAATCTTATCAGTGAGAACTATCTATGATTTCTACAGAAGGTATCTGGACAGCATAAGAACTGAGAACATAAGTGTGTCTTATATTCTCATGTTCGGGTAACATGAAAATTACTCTTCCTGATTCCTAATCTGGCTTTACTTCTGGACTCACACATGGAAATTCCTTTCCAGACTAGATGCTGTGGCCCTTCCATAGGGTGAATGCCTGTTTCTTAGTTTAATGCTGTCTCTTACAGCTCAGAGAAACTCAGGTGATTTCTTGTTTTATTATTATTAATTATTAATTGTTCAGCCTTCGTTTATTGTCCAATCACTGGTCCGTCATTATGACTATTTCATTTTTTTCCTGCAGAGGAAGTATATGCTCTTGCTGTGGGTCATAGTGGAATTTGTCTATTACCTTGCACCTGTTAATGAACTATCCAAGTCATTGATATGCTCATTCCTTCTGCTCCATAGGCTTGAATTTTGCTGCATCTATCGATTACCTAATAATTTGAATAATAGTTTTGTTAACTGATCTTCGTTGTAGACATAAAGATACTGTCTTATCACATATAGCATTGGAAATGCTATATGGCAGCACTGGGAATGATCTTTTTGATGATAATTGTGTCATCATTTCTCTTGATTGATTGATTCAGACTGCCCATTTCAGCTTGCTAGCGCCTAACCCCTTATCTGTTCTATTTCAACTTAGAAACCAAGATGGTGAGACTTCATGTCAAATATCCTGATCCTGTTATCAGGAAACATCAGGCCCTAGAAAAGGGCATCATGCTTTAAAAAACATGGGAGCAGCAAATAGAAGAGGAAGACCCTTGGGGAGATGGATGGATGCCATGGCTCTAAAACTGAGTTCAAGCGCAATAATTGTGAGGATAGCCCAAGATGAGGCAATGTTTCCTCCTCTTGTAACATAGAGTCCCCATGAGAGGATGTCAATTCCACAGTACATGGCAACAAGCAACAGCACCAATTTTCAAGTGAGAGACGTTCTAATTCCTCCTGTTATTAATCAATTTGTCAATTTTCATTTTTAATCTTGCCTAACATATATTTTCATCACACATTTCATTTGTGCCTTTGTGAAAGCTAACATTTTATGTGTTCTGGTTTTTTCAGCTTCTTGTTTTCCTTCTTTTAAGCAGTGATATGTTTGGGTGTGTACATGTATGCTTTACCGTACAAGGAGGAACACATTTAAGACACATCAAAAAGACTAGTTCAGCGTTTTATATAGTCATGAGAGTCAGGTGCATTATAGAAAAGAGACACCTCAATTACAAATTCCAGATTAGTATGACAAATGCTAAGGAAAGGGACAGAATCCCAGAATAGTGCCTAGAGCACAGCAGAAGCATTTAACATGGGTTTGGGCCATGTGGCAGTCATGTACTCTTTGTCAATTTCAGCACTAGGAGTCTAGGCGTGGAGTCTAGCCTGTCAATCTGGAGATAGCCAATGAGATCTCTGTGTGGGCATGGCTTTCTCCTGAGAATTCTGGGAAATCTCACGTTATTTCCCCTCGAAGGTGAGAGACTCATGCCTCAGTCTCTTAGAGAGGCACGACTGACAAGAAAACCTGGCATTACATCCTGAGTCCTGGAAACTGGAGGAGCTGGAGAAGAAGCCACACGGGCTTACTCTGAGGGAACCAGAGTTCTTCAGCCAGAAAAGACACATAGAGACTCCTGCAAGTGCTGAGATGCTTCTACCACCACTGGATACAAAAGACTCTGCACCTACTGGTCTGTATTGGCTTAGTGTCATTGCAGGTGCTTCGTGAGTCTGAAGAGGACTTAAGGAGTGGTATCAGACATATGGATTAATAACAGCCTTATGACCTTAGACTGGACTGGATTGGGATGCTTTCTCTATGTTCCATTCATCATGTATATAAACCTCTTCCTTATATACATATGTATATTTATGAATGGTTTCTCTAACCTACCGGATTAATACAGGCCAGGGAGAGATTTGTAGCCTAGACATCTGTGTGTATCATTACTCTAAGAGAATATATGAAGAATAGATTGGAGCAGCACTTCTCAACATGTGGTCCAATGATCCCTGGGGAACCCTGAGACCCTTTCAAACACTTTGAGTGAAATCTTGTCTAACAAGATTACATTTCTGTTTGAGGGCAGATTTTTGAGTGACACAAATGACAAAACACAGCTTTCCTCACTAAAATGTTGGTGGTCCACATTCACCCAAAAGTGCCTTGAGAAAAAAAAGCCTGGTGATTTGCTTTCAAAAGGGTAACTGTGTAAGTCTGGGTAGACTAGAGAAACAAATTCATAGACAGTCACTTGTTTATAAGAAAGAGCTTTATATACAAGATCAATTGTAGATTGAGAAAACACCCCAGTCCATCCAGATGAAGTCCATCAGTTCGATAGTCGTCCATATGCCCCATACTAATCTCTAAAGTCCTCTGCAGACTCATGCAATACATGTAGTGATGCCAAACGCAGGAATTTCACAGGCCAGTGGGTGGAAAGTCCTGTGGATGCCGTGGTGGTAGAAACATTTCAGAGCTGGCAGGGGTCTCCATGTGGCTCCTCCAGCTCCAGGGCTCAGGTTCCATCAGTGTAGTGCTATGTGTTTTGTGTCTTCTCTAGAGGAAGATGGAGCAGAGAGTTTGTGTCCCACCTGGGGAAAAAGACATGAGTTCCTAGAGTTCAGGAGAAGGTCATGCTCACACTTAGGTCTCATTGTCTATAACCTGATTGACAGGCTAGACTCCACCCCTTCACAAGTTGACAGGAGATTATGTAACAGCCAGTGTCACTATCTTTTAAACTCTAGAAAGAATTCTATTCTGCACACATGTGGTTCACATGTGTTGAAATCCACTTGGTAGCAACTAGCATCACTAACTGAAACAGTGCTTTGCTGTGATGGAACCCAGAAGCAAACATGAGACTGTAGTGTTGAGTCAAACACTAAAGACATTTATAAAAATGGGAGGGGGACATTTCAAGATCCATCTTCTAGTACATTGTTATCTGTGATAAGATAATATCTCTATGCCTACAATGAAATCTAGTCAATAAACCTATTATTTAAATGTAATTCTTTTTTTCCCAAAATCAGATATTTAAGTTTTGGTTTTTTTTAAACAAAACAACCTTACCACCTTCAAGGTACTCTCCATTACACTTAATACATTTTTCAGACCTGTAGTTCCATTCTTGGAAACATTTTTCCAACTCATCTGTTTGGATAACTGATAGCATCTCTCTCAGTTTTTTCTTAACCTCTTCTATGTCATCAAATCTCTGTCCTTTCATGTCCCCTTTTAACATTCTTGAAAACAAGTAGTTGCAAGAGAGCATGCTGCTTTTTGCCTCAAACCAGCACACTGATTGTATAATCAGGTGCATTGTCCTGGAAGCAAAATCAGTCCCCCATCTGCCACAAATCAGGCTTTTTTTTTTTTTTTTGTCAAACACTGTTACACAATCTTTTTAGAACCTCTAAATAGAACGCTTGATTAGCAATCTGACCTGGTGGAATGAACACCAAATGCATTACAAGTCGATATTTTCATCCCGATAGGATGTTGACAGACATCCAGAGTGAGGTTTGTCATCAATCAACATTTCACCTTTTTAAAAAAATCATTTTATTGGGGGCTCATCCATCACTTATCACAATACATACATACATACATACATTGTGCCAAGCCCCTTAGCATGCCTGCTGTTGTCATCATTCTCCAAATCTCTGTTTTTCCAATTAAACCCTTGATATCAGCTTCTCATCCCTTCCCCTCCCTGCTCCCCCCTCCCATGCCACCTCTCATTGCTTTATAAATTATTATTATTTTGTCATATCTTACATTCCCTGATGCCTTCTCTTGCCCACTCCTCCGATGACCATCCTCCAGATAGGAGGTTACGTCTATCTCCTTGTGATTGGCTCCCCTTCTCTACCCCACCTTCCCTCCACCCATCGGGTAACTCTATTCTCATTACTGGTCCTGAGGGGTTCATCTTTCCTGGGTTCCCCATACCTCCAGTTCCTATCTGCAACAATGTACCTCCTCCAGTCCAGCTGGATTTGTAAGGTAGAATTGATATCATGATAGTTGGGGGGAAGAAGCCTTCAAGAACTAGAGGGAAGTTGCATGCTTCATCACTACTTCACTGCACCATGACTGGTCCTTCTCCCCCTGAATCCTCTGTAAGGGGGTGTCCAATTGCCTACGAATGGGTCTTTGGTTCCCACCCTGTTCTCCCTGTCATTCATAGTGATGTGCCTCCTGTTCTTTGATGCATGATACCTGCTTCTTTCAATCCCTCGTGATCACACAGGCTGGTGTGTTTCTTCCATGTGGGCTTTGATGCTTCTGCACTAGATGGCCACTTGTTCATCTTCAAGCCTTTAAGATACCAGACACTTTATCATTTGGTGGCTGGGTGCCATCAGTTTCCTCTGCTCTGTCTGCCTCTGTACCCTTTTGTCCTCAGTGAACATTGGGAGGGTGAGCACAAAATGATATGAGTTTTGTTCTTTGATATCTGCTAGCTGGTTCTTTCCACACCTCGTGGATACACAAGCTAATGTGCTTTTTCTATGGTGGGCTTTGTTGGTCCTGAACTAGATGGCTGCTTGTTTACCCTGAAGTCTTTAAGACCCCAAATGCTATAGCTTTTGATAGCCAGACCCCATCAGCTTCCTTCACCACTCTTGATCACGCCCCCACATGTCCTCAGTGATTGCCTCAGGAAGGTGAGCACACAGTGATATGGTTTTTTTGTTTGATGCCTGTGACCTAATCCTTTCAATACCTCATGGCTACACTGGCTGGGGTGCTTCTTGCAGGTGGGCTTGGCCACTTCACAGCTAGATGGCATTTCACCTTTTTTCAAAGGAGAAAACTACTCATACACTTGGTTTTTTCCCCCTATAGCGCTGACCTTGTAAGCTGTGTTCAACATCACAATAGTTTTTTTGGCATTTTTCCTGAGCAAGAAGCCAAATTTCACAGCCCCATGTTGTTCTCTTAAATTAACATCACAAAAAATTAGGTTCAAGTGAAATTTCTTGTAAAAAATATTCACTGTGACCAGACAGAACATTCCCAGGTGACACCACTGGGTGCACTAAGTCAGTTGCTCACTACTTGCCTCGAGAGAAAAATATGCACCTAAGAAAGCTTCGCTCCACCCAGCACCATTCTGATTTTTTTTTTGGTAACCCCTTGTTCACACCAATCATTACAGCTAGTGAGGATGAAATTGAGGAAGTCAAGTTCTTCTTCTTTTTTCAAATCATTTTATTGGGGGCTCATACAGCTCTTCTCACAATACATACATGCATCCATTATATCAAGCACATTTGTTGTCATTACTGTTTTCAAAACATTTTCTTTCTACTTGAGCCATTGGTATCAGATCCTCATCTCCCCACCCCCCTCTCTCCCACCCTCCCTCCCTCATAAACCCTCGATAATTTATAAATTATTAGTTGTTCATATCTTACACTGATTGATGTCTCCCTTCACCCACTTTGCTTTTGTCCCTTCCCCAGCAAGGAGGTTATATGTAGATCACTGTGATTGGTTCCCCATTTTTCACCCCACTTTTCCCTTACCCTCCTACTAAGTTCTTTTGTCTGAATTTATCAGGATGCATTGATAATTATTGAAGATTGGAAAGAGAAAGGTGGAAGCAAAGAAAATGGATTGGTAGTTGGGAAACATGGCTGTGGATAGGGGTGCTCACATTTATTTAGCATGCGAGCTACTTCTAGTATGATCAAATTGGGCTGAGCCCTGGTGGCATAAGTGGCTGAGTGCGGGACTGTGGCCCACAGGCTTGGCGGCTCTCAGGAGCAGCGCTGGGTAGCTCCCACAACCACCAAAGGGCAGTGATGCCCAACAACAACAACAACAGCAAAATAAAATGATCAAATCAAAATGATCAACTACAAAAAGGCAGAACATATTTATTTTTATTTAGTGCATTTATTCACAAATGCATTGAGAATTTTTATATGTACAATGCATGTTTCTGTATCTTGCATAACCGCACGAGTCCATATTGCACAACACAACACAATTAACTATGTACATTTTTTGTCATTGCCTGAGTTTACTCTGATGACTTGCAGTGAATGGAATGAGCCAGGGATGCACAGTCTGGACAGTAGCTGCTGAAAGGCAGCCTCAAGCATGCTTTCAAATGATCATCGTCATGGGGGGATGGTACTTGGACTTCAAGATCTTTATGTGGGAAAAGGCTGACTCACATAAATAAGTAGAGTGGAATAATGCAGTCAAGGAGGTAGCACATCTTCTCATATTTGGGTACTTTTCCTCTGTGAGTAAGTTTCAGAACTGTTCATGCACTCTGGACTTCAGCTGAATGTCAGCTTATAGTGCCAAAATCTCCCATTCTATATGAAAGTATGACATTTTCGTCTTCTTATTTGGTCCAGCTTCCCCACTCATTTTAATACCCTTTCTTATGTTTAAGAGTGGGGGGGGGGGAGGTCTAAAAATTGGTACTAACTTAGCTTGTCAGTTTTGCTACACTTCACACAGTAGTCTGTACATGCGCTTAACACCTAAGATTGCATCTAATTGGCTGCACTGTTTATCAATTAAGGGATGGGATTGATGATAGTCTTACATCTATTTTTAATGCCATGCAATCTATCCACACTACATTTGCAATTGACTAGTAGATCACGATCAACATATTGAGCTCCCCTGGCCTTGGAGACAGCAAGGAATCTGGAGATCGCATGATAGAATTTTGAAAGACCTTTGATTTCTTCATGTCAAAGGCCTTTTTTCCAAGAGCATAAAAGGGGACTAGATATAAGAATTTCATCAGAATGTGGAAAATATACAACATTCTCATCAGTAGCACAGGAAAATAAAATTTTGCTAAAGACACTTCAACAATGGTTGCAGCAATATAGTGTCAGGAAGCTGCCAGCCATTCAAGTCAGATTCAGCAGAGGATGTAGAACAAACAATGTTGCTGGTGTCAGAGGTTTCTTGGCTGAAACTAGCAAATACCAGAAAGATGTTTACTTGTGTTATACTGACTCTGCCAATGCCTGGATCATAACAAACTGTGAATAGCATTGAGAAGAATGGGAATTCCAGAAAACTTCATTGGTCTCATACGGAATCTGTACATAGGTCAAGACGCAGCCATTTGAACAGAACCAGGGAATGGTGAATGGTTATATCAGGAAAGGGGTGTGTCAAGGTTGTGTCTTTTCACCCCACTTAATATGTGTGTAGATAAAGAAGAAACTGGACTCTATAAGGAAGAACAAAGCATCTGATTTAGAGAAAGACTTATTAGCCAAAAAACAGGGTGGCATGCAAATGACATAATCATACGCACTGAAAGTGGGGAAGACTTGAAGCATTTGCTAATGAAGATCAAAGCTTCCTGTCCTCAATGGATGATGACTTAGTGTCCTCCGCCTTCCTCACACTCATGATTTTGAAGCCCCCTGATGTGGAGACTCCCCTCACCTCCTTTGAATGTCATCAGAAAGACTAGTCCTTCAGAAAGGAGGGGGTCGTTGAAAAAGAGGAAGCCCCTCAGCAGGGGCTGCACAGTGGGCTTCAGCAGAGCCTGGATTATGAATATGATCAAGACTGGGCAGTGGTTTGTCCTGTTGTGCACACGATTATTAGGGTTCAGAACGACCTTGATGACACTCAAGAACAACATCAATAACAACCACTTGCCTTTTTCATGCCTCTAGTTTTTTTTTTTTTAGATTGTAGACTTTCACTTTTCTTAGGATGTTAGCATCCATCCTAAGTAAATTTGAACATAAATAAGCTTCTCTCCCTGTCTCTTCAAATGATAACAATCTTAAATAGTTAAACATTGCTCATTCCTCTCCTCCCTTGCATGCCATTATGGCCTATCTTTAATTTCTCCTTAATTATTCCATAGAACTATATTGCTGTCACTCTGATTGCGTTAGAGTGCTGTTTCCACTCATAGCACCCTATGTACAACACAAAGAAACACTTCTGGATCATCTCCCTGTTTTATACAGATGCCATTGTCATTGATATCAGTTGACTCTTTTGTTTATCCCTTTGCTTCCCACTTCTTGTTGAGTCCTGGTCCTTCCTTTTAGATTCAATTGCCCCCTACTTTAAATTCACCATTTGGGACAAGTTCTTTAAGTAGGGAAGGCATGTTTGGTGGCATAAAAAAGGGAGCAAAACATATGAGTTACACAAGTAGATGCCGAAGGAAAAATGAATCCCAAACCATGATAGCCCAGTTACCCAATATGTACTTTTGGTGAGTAGATTAACTTTTCCATGTCTCCATTTTCTTATTTGTAAAATGAGGGCCTTTTCGAAGATTTGCCTCACAGGGTTGTTGTGAAATTTTAACATCTGATACACATCAAGGGATTAGGGCAGTTTCTCATGCACATTGAGTCCTTAACCTTTGGGTAGGAAAATTATTCCATAACTGGTAAGCAATGATTTGAAGGAGAAACAACTTAAACAAAAAGTGAGTGTATGTGTCTTGATGCCCAGCAGCCATTCTATTCCTTGTTGCCTCCGTGTGATCATCTGCCCTTGGACAGGAAGAACCAGATTTCCTGCTCAGAGTGAAGACTCCTGCAGGCTGGGTTGGACTCCTACTCGCTCTCAGGGCATCCCTCAGCCTCTCAATTGGAGCATTTACCATGCAGTTTGGAACTAATCTTTTCTCTTGTAGCATGGTGGTTATGCATTGGGTTGTCATCCCCAAGGTCAGCAGTTCAAAACCTCCAGCTTCTCCATGGGAGACAGACAGGGTACTCTACTCTCATAATGCAGTACAATGTTGGAACTCCCAGGGGCAGTTCTGCTTTGTCCTACAGGGTCACTAAAACTCAGTGTTGGCCCCTGGCAGTGAGAAAAATATTCATTTGGCTTGTCCTCCACCTCCTTAAGGACAGCCAGTAGCAGAGAGCCTAGGGACTCCCCTGCTCTTTCCACAGTGTACCCTTGGCTCACAAGGAAGACTCATGTCTGCTGTCAATCTGTCCTTTTGCTCATCCCTTTTGTGTACTCTTTCCCCAGAATAGAAAACCACTACTCAGATCCCAAGCCTTTCCCCCAGGCCCTGTTTGACAAGAGTTACTTAATATTCCTTAAAGTTCAGGACCCTTGTGAGCCACATATTTTCATTCTTCTTCCTGAACTGGAGGAGCTATTTGATAATGTGTATTCTGTGAATAAATACATGAATAATGTATTACAGACTCTGTAAATTTTGGAGGATTGAAAATAAAAGCCAACTATTCATAAAAAGCTTGAAACTTTAGGCTTATGTTGTTGTAAATTTCTTGTTCTACAACCTTTCCCAAAGGCTTCATCTGTAGTTTTTCTGATTCAATCCATTTTTGATGTCCTTTCCCTATAGGACAACATTTCTCTCCCTAGCACATTGCCTTCAGGCATTATTAAAAACCGGCCCCTTCTGGTGGCTAACCACAGTCAAGCCTGCTTAAATCTGCACAGATCAGCAGTCCCCTTAGGTTTCTGAATATATATCTGCAGTTGGCATCTTATTGCTATCTTGCTTCATCAGATAGCTGCACTCCTCCTTGGGATGTTCCTCTTGGCGCTTCAGTCCTGCTGTTTGAACCACGCAGAGTGTACCTCGAGAACTAGAAGTCACTATAGCCAAGGGTGGAAAGGATTCCAGGGCCTAAGTCTGATACATTCATCCATGATCCATCCCAGTGACTCCTTTCTGAGTCAAGAGCTTGTATATTATATGTAAAAGTCCACTCTAATAATGCTGTGTTTAAGGAGTAGAGGGGGAGGCAAATAGTGAAAGAGAAAAGACTGAAGCTTTCAAAAGTTTCCTTTTGTTTGGATACTTGTCTATGCTCATAAAGGCAGTAGACAAGAGACCAAAGGACGTGTTGTTTTGGGTAGATCTGCTGCATGAGACCTCTTTGAAGTGATTAAAAGCAAGAATGCCATTTTGAGGACTAAGGAGTGCCTGATCAAGCCTTAGTATCCTCAACCCTGTGATATGCATATTGGACATTGAAGAAGGAAGGCTGCAAAAGAATGGTTGCATTCGAATTACTGTGCTGGGGAAGTATATTGAAAGCACCACAGAGCAGAGCCTGCAGGACTTTCATTTGCTGAGGAAACATGACTCAAATGGAGAATAAATAGCTTCAGGCATCAATTAATAACTGAAACTTAAAATGCATGAAGTAGGAATGTAGGAACATTGGAAACGATCAAAAATGAAATGGGATGCATAAATATCACTATTCTTAGGGTTAGCTGCCAAAATTGATGGATATTGGCCACGTTGAATCAGCAAACATTATGGTCTACTATGTCAGGAATGTCACAATCAAGAGGAATGCATTCATCTTTGAAAAGTCATTTCAAGATTGATCTTGAAGTACAATGGTGTCTGTGATGGGATCATGGCTGTCCACATTCACCACGTGTCTGTCAGTGTGTCCTACTGTGGTGACTTTTGTGTTGCTGTAACACTATAAGCTCTGTCACTGGTATTTCAAACACCAGCAGGGGCATCCACAGTAAGCAAGTTTCAGTGGAGCTTCCAGATGAAGAATATTCTAAGGAGAAGGAAGCAGTTGCCCACTTCAAAGGACTCTGTGGGTCCTCTGTATCTTCCATATCAAATATTCCTGGAGCATCCAGTATGCTGGACTGTGAATTGAACATGGTTCCCTGCCCTCTGAAAATTTACACTTCAGTAGTGAAGGGGCCAGGGAACAGATGTGGACATCATTTAGATTTCTTTCAAGAAGAAGAGTTGGTGAGGCCATTGATGGAGAACTCTCTGGAATTGGAGCTAGCCTCTGCTTGGTAACAGGACATTCATGCAGAGTGGACCTAAGACTGGCCTCCAGAGGGCTGAGCAGGCAGAGAGACTTGGTTTCTTTGCAGAGGAGTTAAGGAAGAAAAGACCAGGCCTCTGACCTTGATCTTCATTCCCACGACTAGAACCACCTCATTCATCCTTTGTCACATGCCTGGATAATCATCCGTGGGATCTCCACCAGTCTCTAACATTCACCTGGTGCAGTACTTGAATGTCAGAGCACCCATATCCTCTTGGCTCATTTGGGTCCCCAGGAGGTCATTGAGGTAGAATTCGTGAGTGAGGAATTCTAAGCATGATTGTCTCTGAAATCCTGGAGGCACAGGGCATGCCCCAAGGAGGGCTTCAGAACTGAGCTTGAACCCCAGCTCAGAATCACCTCCATTGGTGTACTACTGTCTGTGAAGACTCTCTGGCATGGGACCCTTGGAATGAGCTTCGTGGCAATGGGACAGTTTGTTGTCCTTGGCAGACACTAGGAAAGGTCATCATGTTGGTGAACTTTCTCGTCCTGAACCTCCAGAGCCCAGGCTGGCCCAGGTGTGATGGTGCCAGAATATGTGTTACACCCTCTAGGACCAGCTCCTGGAGCCCCTGGTGATAGTGCACCTGTTCCTATGCCACCAGTGGAACTGCAGTCCCTCATCAGGAACCACCCCCTTACACCAGCTCCTTTGCTAAAACCATAAAGAACAACTTGTGACTGCTCAAGAAGCAGTCTTGTCTCACTCCTGCAACAGTGCTGCCTTGGAGTTAGCCCTGGGCACTTCATTTCTGTTGTGGCCTGTGCACCAGAGTTCCAGGCACTTGTCATAGATACTCTCCAGCAGCGTCTCGTCCTTGGACAGGCACCACTGACCTCCCTTCCCTCCCCAGGGATGGGTTTTCTTTTCCCTTTGGTATTTTTCCAGATCACTTAAAACTTCATAGTTGATACTATTTTAAATGGTAGATTTCTCCTCTAATAATATTTGTTTGCACAATTTTCAAGTGTGTTTCAGTGATTTTATGAGCTTTCACGATCCTATTTAACCATCATCAATATCTGCTTGCAGAACATTCTCATTCCTGCAGAGTGGAACCTTATGTGGACTAAGAGACAGTGAAGGATGGTAGTTGTCCTGAGAAGGATCAAGGACATCTCTGGAGGGAATTGCTCCTTGGAAGAGAATAGAATTCAGGTTGGAGTGTCATGTTTCCCCATCTGGAAAGTCACAGAGGTGGCATCTGGGTTCTGCTGGAGCACCCTACCCATTTCTGACAGTATCTGCAGGCTGGGAAGTGAGAGTGTGGCCATGGCTAAGACAGGGCAATAGAAGGCTGTACACATCCAGGGACATGGCCACAAGGACTTGAGAACACTCTGAAACTATGGCCCTTTCCCCACAGTTCTGTCATTGCCTTGTGTGCTCTTTGGTTACCAAGCATTTCTACTGTGCCTTTACAGGGCATTCACTGTGTCTTAGAGATTCAGAATTACTGTGGGTGGCATGTATCCAAATGTCACTAACACACGTCTCTATGAAGTCACCTTTCAGAACTCTAGTCTCCAAATTTGCATATATTCAATCTTTTCCATTTTTACAACATTGGGTGCATTTTTTCTCCAAGGTGAAGATACAAGTGCCTCACAATAGGCAAGAGGATATTATTCATTACTCACTATTTCTGTACTTATAGTTCCATGGAGGGAGTATGATAAAGTGCATAATTCTTTTTTTTTTTTTGGGGGGGGGGCGGCAATCACTGCTCTCCAGTGGTGGGAGTAGGAGGCCCAGCCCCACTGCTGGAATTGAACCTCCGTCCCAGTGGGCCGCAGTCCTGCGCACAACCACTATGCTGCCAGGGTTCAGCCCAAAGTGCATAATTGTTATGGATTTTTGAGACACCAATGCTCTGTGTAAAGTTCTCTCTATTTCCCAATTTTATATTGTTTGGAAAGCAATAGATCATTACCAATGGGCTTTCTACCAATTGGCAGATAAGCAAAACCTGTTTCTGTCTTATTTTAGGGTAAGAACTAGTTTGTTGCAAGGATACAACTGAATTTTTATCGACTTATTTGTGTTTTGAAAAAAAGATTGATGAAATGCTTTACAGGCAAATAGAAATTACAGCTAACTTTTCTTTTTCTTTTTTTTCACAAGTCATTTTATTGGAGGCTCTTATTACAATCCATGCATCAATTGTTTCAAGCACATTTGTACATATGCTGCCATCATCATTTTCAAAAATCTTTCCTACTACTTGAGCCCTTGGTATAAGCTCCTTTTTTTCCCTTCCTCCCTCCCTTCTACCTCGTGAACCCTTGATAAATTATAAATTATTATTGCTCTCATATCTGACACCATCCACTTTACCCACGTTTCTGTTGTTAGTCCCCCTCAGGGAGTGAGGGTGAGGGTTATACATTGATCCTGTGATCATTTCCCTTTTTCTTCACCTTCTCCCCCGATTTTCCTCCTACACTCATTGTATTGCTACTTCCCTTACTGTTCCTGAGGGTTTATCTGTCCTTGATTTCATGTGTCAGGAGCTCTTATCTGGACCAGTGTACATGCTATGGTCTAGCCAGGTTTTCAAGGCAGAAATGGGGTCATGATAGTGGGGAGGGGGGTACATTAAAGAACTAGAGGAATGTTGCACCATGCCTGACTCATCCCTTCCTTGTGACCCTCCTGTGAGGGGATATCCAATTGTCCACAGGTGGTTCTGAGTCTCCACTTCAACCCCACTCATACACATAGGTACGATTGTTTTGGGTCTTCTGATACCTGATCCTGTCAACACCTCATGATCACACAGGTTGGTGTATGTCTTCCATGTAGGCTTTGTTGCTTCAAGTCTTTAAGACCCAGAGGCTATATCTTTTTAGCCAGGTGCCATCATACAGCAAACATTTCAATCACCTTGTTATAAGATTATTTTTATGGGGGCGTGGGGATACTTACAACTCTGCCTAGCACAAGAATACTCTTACATAGCTGTGAACTCGGATGGCTGATGAGACTCATTTTTTTAATGGCATGAATATCGTCAAACAATTTATTAAAGTTTAGAAAATCAAGCTTGTTTTTGCCGTTCTTTTTGACCAATGAGTGGATTCCAACTTATGACACCTGTTGTGTGCATTGTAGAACAACTCCCAGGAGATTTCAAGGCTTTGTTCATCAAGGAGTATATTGTTAAGGCTTACTTGGGTGGCCAACCTTTGGGGTAGTAGTAGTAGTTTTTACTTGCCATTCAGTCGGTTCTGACTCACAGCAACCATATGTACACCAGAAGGAAACACTGTCTGGTCCTGGGTCGTGCTCATGATTGGGGTGTGTGAGCATTGCTGAAGCAGCTGTCATATTTTGCGTAGTTTCCAATCCTAAGGGCTCATTTTCTGCTGATGAAGGTTGAGATCACTCAGAGTTGTGGCTGCTACACATTGTTCAACAGAAGCAGAGAGCATCTTTGGCCGACATTAGTTGCACAGTTTCTCTAGGCGTTGAAGGCCAAGGCAGTCAGCTAACCAGCTATAGGTGACTCTTTGAAAATGTATGTTGTTCAGCTTTAGTCACATCTTTTGATGGGTGACTTCAAGATCCCACTGCTGCTCATCAGGTTTCCAGGGGCTCACTCCTCAGAAGTGGAGAGCCTAGTCCCTCTTCATAGTCTGTGCTTAATCTGGAAGCTCTCCTGAGTGACCTGCTGGTATTTGAAGTACTAGTGACATAGCTTCCGGCATGACAGCAACAGACAAGCCACCACAGCATGACAAACTGACAACCAGGTGGTGGTTTCAGTTAATAGTCCAGCATTAAAGCATTTTAACCCCGTAGGGGCTCCTCAGTCAAAATTGGGTTTCTGGGAGCATCTCTTACATTGGATTTATGAGTGGGCTTCACAACTTTCTGGGAAAATGGCACTATGATTCAATCTTCTCTTTTCCATGAACATTTTGTAGCTCCTCCATGCCCTAACAAACAAACAAACAAAAAACATCAAAATCTTTGGACCTGAAACCATCAGTCAAATAAGTAAGAATGGGACCACAATCCTTAATATAGATATGCCAGAGTTAAAAATCTATTCGAAAAGTTAAAAACAATTCAGCAGTTCTCTGCCCTGCCTATAGGGTTTTTATGATTAGGGATTTTCTCAACAGCAACAGATAATCTTTAAGGCTGTACCCTTTTCTGTCAAACATATTGACAGTCTTTATTCTCAACTCAACTCTGCCATTGAAATGAGGCCAATGCATAGTGAACCGACAGGACAGAATAGAACTGCTGAATTGTTTTTAACTTTTCCCATGTGAATCAGGTGAGAACTGACTGAGAAGATAATCAGTTTTGTATTCAGAAGCTTATCAAATATCTCAATGGCTTGCCTTGTGCGCAGTATTTTGTCCCATCTCCTGCTTTTTGGATTTTTGTCTCCTTTTCCAAGTTGCTATCTGTCTATATTCTAGCCTTAAGCTTTATGTCATCAAAAATCTTTTTATTTTAGGGTGAAAATATTTCCTTTCCATTAAGGTTTTTGAAAAATAAAAAATAAAAAAAAATCTATTCGAGCTGAGCCTTGGTGGCATAGTGGTTGAGTGCAGCCCATTGGGTTGGCGTTTGAAATCCAGCAGCTGCTCTCCAGGAGCAAGACATGCATGTGATGTGTCATTTTTTTAATTTATCTTCTCTACCACTGAATTGTTGCTGACTTATCACAACCCTAGCCCACAGGGCATAACTGCGTCTGTGAGCTCCTGAGACTGTGGTCCGTGATGAGAGTAGAGAGCCTCACTTTTCTCCCACAGACCAGCTAATGGTTTCAAACTGCTGACCATGCAGAGAGCGGGCCAGTGCATAACCACAATGCCATGAAGGCTCCTCTCCAGATTGTTAACCCATGAATATTATTTCAATTTTGGTTATTTATTTTATAAATCCTTCTATTGGGGTTCTTACAGCTCTTATAACAAAGCGTACCCTCTTTTCCATATTTATTTCAATTCACGGTTTGCCATTTTTATGCTACTTTCTATAGCTTTTTTTCTTAAAGTAACATGCGCAAGTGTTTTCCACTACTCTGTAGTTGTCTATCAGAAAACCTCTTGCAGACCATTTCTTTATTTGTCAAAGTGGGGAGGGTAGCCCCTGTGCATTCTGAAAATTAAATAGGGCCATGAAAGTACCTTAGATATAAGAAATAATCATACATTCAAGGGAGGACATTATGGACATTAATAATATGTATGCATATTATTTTATCCTATCTTGATATCAAAATCAACTATGGAAATCACTATGATAACTTTAACTTACACTTAGTTTCACTATACTAGGATACACAATGTGGTGGTGGGGTGGGAAGGGAGGGGAGTTACCACAAGAATTTTGCAGAGATAAACCACAGTGAAGTAAAATGACTAAGAAAAACCCCACTTCATTGTGGGATAGTGGGAACATCCTTGACTTTGGATTCATACAACTCATGGGTTGAACTCCTGTCCAAATATCTGTGATCTTTGTGAATAGGAACCAAAAGAACCTTTGTTGCAAGAGGGCCATATTTAGACCCCTACAACCCTCATCATACAGAGCAGAACTGTCTCTTGGTGTTTCCAAGATTTTAGATCTTTATCAGCACACACAACTTTGTCTTTCTGCCCAGGAAAGACTGGTCAGTGTGAGCTCAGCTGTCAGCACCGGAGTGTGCAATCCACTGCACATCACAGTGCCTTGGTGAACACAAGGGGCTAGGAATTGGTGAAATAGGTCTTGCAAAAACATTTTTTGAAATATCTGTGAGAAGTCACTGGGATAAAAATGAAAACCCTGGAATAAATAAGGGAGGAACATACACACACTTCCCTCCTGGGGTGGAAAATAGTCAAGAGAAACAGTCTCATGGAGAAGGAGTGGTCACCACTTGGTAGATTTGGTAACCACGTTTTAAAAAATGCTTTCAACTTATGAGGACTTCCTGTGTGTCAGAGTTGAAATGCTGCCCAAAGCAGTTGATTGTAAACATTTGGAAGCAGATGCCCAAGACCTTCCTCATCCTTTGGATGAATAAAATCCATCTGGCCTAGCCATATACCATTAGTATCACCCAGGATACCTTGGCTGATGTTAAAGCAAGGTAATTTGCGTGGGAAACACATGGGGAGTAAAATGGACTTAACCACGTATGTGAAAATTGGATAATGAATCTGAAACACTGGAGAAATATTGATGCACTTGAATTGTGGTGTTGGCAAAGAATACCGCATGTACCATGGACTTCTTGAAGAATGAATCAATCTATTTTGGAAGAAATATAGCTTTCTAGAATGCTCAGTAGAACTGAAGATGGCATGTCTGTCTAACATACTTTGGACATGATTTAAGATGAGACTGGCCTCTGGTAAATTGTATCATGCTTAGTAAAGTGGTAAGAAAAATTGTTCTATGCTGATGAGTTGATTCCGATAGAAAATCTCATCTTTCTCCCACAGAATGGTTGGTGGTTTTGAACTTCTGACCTTGTGGTTAGCAGCCCAACACATAACCAATTATGCCAGCAGAGCTCTAGCTGGTAAAGGGGAGCATCAAAAAAAAGAGGATGACCCTCCAGGCGATGGATTTATTCCCACATTATAAATTCAATTGACTCAAAAATATCATCAATTGTAAACAGCATCATTAATTGATGTGCCCACATTAAAGAAAACTGCCACCCAACTGTTAGGTGATCACACTGCAGGGACTTGCATGTTGCCATTATGCTGAAAGCTGCCTCATCAACATTTCAAAACTCAGCAGAATCATCCATATTCATCAGGTTTTAGGAAAACATTCAGAGTAGGACTAACTAGGATCTGTTTGTGAAAGCTAGCCAGAAAAAACCTTGTGAATCACAGTAAAATGTACAATGCCAGAAGATGAGTCTCCTTTGTTGAAAGGTACACAACACACACTGTGGCCATGATAATGATCTGAGACGCACAAGGCATTGCCGGGACAGCACAGGTGTGGGTGCCATTTTTCTCCGTTGTACAAGAGGTCTCACAAGTTGGAACGGCCTGATGGACAACGAACAACATCCTTTTAAGAAGTACCTGAGTTGTTTGGGGAAATTATTAAGAAGGCAAGTTCCAGGGGCTGGTGTCTGAGCCCCTCTTGATGGTTGGATGCAGGATGAAGCGTGTTGTAAATCTGCACGTCTAACAACTGACATTGGTTCCTGTGAACCCGCATGCAGAGAAGGTGGAGGAGGGAAGTGGGTGAAGGGAAGCACAATAAAGGCTCAGGAACGCTATGCGACTCATAAGTGGGGACAGTTCTACTGCCCTGTGCATTTCCCCATCAGCTGGGGCGGAGTGAGGAAACGGACACCTCCCCAGGCATCCTTTAGCACCATACCCCACATCTTTTGTTTTCTAGTGTTTATTATTTGAGAGACTCATCCGGTTGACTCTTAACTGATTTGCACCCTTTACTAGAAATTAATTAATTGAGACAATGACTGTGCTGGCAATGCTCACCCTGTGTACAGTGCTGGGAACAGAGAAAGCACTTAATCACCAAACATGTAGTGAATCCATGAATGAATGAATGAATGAACCAACGGATGTCATTCTAAATGAATATGCCAGGCTTGATTTCTTTAAACCCAGCACTGATGGTGCTTGGTGCTCCACTGGTTGTGATACTCTCCTTTCTTTTACTCATTCTTCTTCAAAGGAGTAGAGAATCTTCACTTACGGGTACACAAGTGAGAAAATCATGTTCAATTTGGATCATCCATTTGCTTATTGCGCTGCTCCTTCCTCCAGGGTAGGCGCTCCCCAACCTATGGGCTACCTAGAACCCCACAGGTTGTCACCATTGACAGGTGCTTGCTGAGTCCATTTTCCACCCACAGTGAATCCATGTGACTGTGTACCTGAGCCCTTGGATCCCACACAGTCATCTTTACCAGAGCTGTTCTCCTGCTGATCTGCTGGGTGCCTTCTGGCCACCAAATACTCATCTAGCAGGCAAAAAGCTCCAGATGCTGGGGCTGGTCAACAGAGTCATTAAGACCCCCCTCCCCTCTGCCCGCCCCAGCTCTGACATCAGCAGTAATGTAGGTGCCAGTGGGGTACTCGGCTTGTCCAACTCTTTTCCCTCCAACAGTTTGTTGAGAGCCTGAGTCAGGGAGAGAGATGCTAGTTTTCGGATATCTTAAGAGATCCTTCCATTGTGGGACTCTGAGAGTCCAGATAACTTTTAAATAACCCAACAATTTAGAGACTCCCTATTCTGAAAGCCGCAAGTGATGACAGGAAAATCCCTAGAGTCAAAACCTTGGGCACCTGTTCCCAAGACGACCGCATTCTTGCTAGGTAGCCTGCAGCTATCATTTGGCTTCTAGGAGTTCCCATTTCCTTACTGCTAAATTCGGGGTCTGAATTCCCACAGGCAAAACAGTGAAGGGAAACAGAAACCTCCATTAATTAAAGCACTTTGTTTACCGAAGTTCCGTTTCGATGGGCTATAACAATGCCTGCAATATATTTACAAAGAGCTCTGGCTATGTAGCTCATCATCTTTATCAGTATTTGTTTACAAAAATCCCTGTATTTTTACATTTTCTCCTGGGGTCATGTTATGATGCTTGCACTCTGGACTGGACATCCCCATGCCCTAGCCTCTCTCTATGACAGGAGGACAGAGTCTCGTCTTTGTGTGTGTTTTTCTGTCCCCACCTCCTAAAACAGAGCTCAGTCGTGCTGGAGAAATGGAATGAAATGGAATGCGTTTCTGAAAAGTGTGCGGCACGGCTTCATTAAGCCAGCAGAGGCAGGATGCCCATCAAAGCTATCCCATAAAGGAGGGCATTTTCTCTCCTTTCTCCTAACGTGCGGAGGCTCGAACCAGCTCGATTGTTAGCTGTGTGTGAGATCATAAGCGCGGGATGCTAAATTCTGCTCTACGGATGTGACCATATAATTTTAATGAATCCAGAGCCTTGCACCTTCTGTTAATGACCCCTCCACATTCTTATCGCTGCAAACAAAGGGGAAGAGACATGTCAGAAGGAAGGAAGTAGCTATGGTACCTCCTGGCTGGGTTAGCAAGGTGGAGTCATCTGAGACCCAGCCATCTGTGCTGATTAAATTAACTGATTAAACTTCCCTGGGAGTTACGAACACTGTGGCATGGGGAGCGTAGCACTTGGGACCAAAAGAGCAAATGGATTTTTTCATGTAGCCACCTTCCTTAGGGCAGAGGTAAGCGGGTGTGAAGTGAGGATAGGTATCTCAGGAATTCTCCCCAAAGGTAGCCATTTCAAATATCCTCTTCCCCATGAATGTCTCCACTGGATCTCAGCTGAAGTTCAGCTTTCTTACCTTGAGGGGAAAGGTGTCCTGGTGGCAAGATGGTTAAGCTCTGGGCTGCCAACTGAAAGGTTTGTGGTTCGAACTCCCAGCCTTATTGAGGGAGAACAATAAGACCATCTGCTTCTGGAAAGATGACTGCTTTGGTGACCTTGTAGGGCAGCTCTACTTGGTCTGTAAGATTAGTAGGGGTGCTGAGCCCCAGTGGTACAGTGCTTGTGTGCCAGGCTGTGGCCCACAGGGTTGACGGTTCAAATCCAGCAGCAGCTCTGCAGGAGCAAGGTGGGGCTTCCTATTCCCACCAGGGCAATGATGCAAAAGGAAAAAAAGATTACTGGGGGTCAAGGTTGACTTGACCTCAGAGTGGGCCAAGCGAATGGAAAAGAGGCACCTGATTGATCACAAGGTCTGTGGTGCTGCAGAGAGGACACAACAAGTGTAAAAGCTGCCTTCAAATTGCATCTACCTCATGGTAGACTGTGAATGTCCAAGTAGAACTGGGCTCCACTGGAGTCTAAGTTGTTCATTGAAAGTAGATTGCTAGACACTTCTTCAGATGTGTCCTGGGGGACTTCAACTTCCCCTCTTGCAGGTGGCAACTGAAAGCTAGATCCATGTGCACCAACACAGGAGTCCTCTCATGGGAGATCTTCACTGGGTACCTCCCCTCTGGCCTGGCCAACATGTTCTCACAACTGCCCTTCCATCTAAGTCAAGTGTCCCTTGCTCCCTGCCTTCCTTTCACAAGTGTCTGAACCACTGCCCATTCTGAGGGCCACCTGCCTGATCCTGCTTCCTTTTCCCAAAATGCCTCATGCACATCTCATCCCAATTTGTTATCTACTCAGCAGAGACCTGGAAAAAAAATGTACACTGTGTGTATCATTGGAAGGGCAACATTTTATTTCTGTTTTATATCAACTGGAAAGTGAGGCTTCATTAAAAGATCTGAGAGAACACTCGGTCTTAGTCGCCAAAGCTGGATGATTTGGGGAAACGTAATTAACCTCTGAGTATCAAAAATAACACCCCCCCCCCACCGAGGGGTGGCATAAGTCAAAGCACTATCTTTGTCTATGACCTTAAATCAAATCACTCGTCAATTATGAGAAGGATTAAGGAAAGATGGAAAGTCTCTGGAACATGATCAAGAACCAGTTGCTACCACGTCAGTGCTGACCCAAGGCCATCGCAGGTGTGCCTGTGTAGTCCTGTGCTCCCTGGGGTTTCCGGCAGCTAATTGTTCAGAAAAAGATTGCCAGGCATTTCTTCAGGGCTATATCTGGGAGGGCTTGGTTAGCAGCTAAGCATGTTCACTGTTTGTAACACTAAAAGGCTCCATCTGTGACATGGTGAAGACAATAAATGTTTCTTCTGACTCCATGTGCATTGTGAAGGGAGAAGGTGCTCAACTAAACTATAAAGAATGCAAAATAGGTCCGGTATGACTTCTGGAACCACCCTGCTTGAGTTCAAGTTCTACCCACTCCACAGTGTTGTGGTGGGCACTTAGGCAAGTTACCTCTCTTTTCTTATCTGTAAGATGGGAATAATAATAGCACCAGCATCCTAAAGCTATTTTAAATGGGTGTAATGTGGGAAATGCCGAGACCATCATGGGGGTCCCTGGGAAACACAATGCAGATATTTGCAATGGCCATTTGAGGGACTCTCCTTCCCTTCCTGAGTTCCTCCTGGAAGAGACTCTACCTGCTTTCTGCTCCCTCCAGTTCCTCTTCAAAAGAACATGGATCCCAGTCATCTGAGCTGGTTGTTGGAATGCTAAAAACTCCCCGCTCCATAGAAATCCATTAAAAACAAAACATAAATAATAACATACTTAGTTCTGCAGATTACAAATGATTATCATTATTAGTAAGGTCAGGATAGGGAAAAGATATTTCAGATGCAATTGAATTCATATTCCCAGAATATTTCCTCTACAGGGTTTTGAGCAAGTGTTAGATGCCAGTTCCCTTTCTGGTGATTGTTTTCTTTCTCTTCAAATCAGAAGCATGCTATCCCTCTAATGAAGGCTCCTTGCTTTCTTCAATAAACTGAAGATTTATGAAACATCATCTGCTACATTTGGTTTTAAAGATAATGGTCCCACCAGCCAACATTTAACAGTTTTATTGGCATATAATTCATGGATCATACTATTCAATAGTCCAGTAAGAAGAATTATACACTCATCATCACAGTTTTAGAACATTTTCTTCATGCTTGTCCTCATTGTACTCATCGTTATTAGCTCCCCCTCACCCCCAATCTCCCTTGCCATATCCCCAAAGGGACCATTCATCCAGTTCCTCTCTCTATAGTCTTACCCCTCCTGGATTTCATATATAAGGAAACATTAAAAAACAAACAAGCCCCCCCCAAAAAAAATCCTAACAAAAATAACAAAACATAACAGATGAAACCCTCAAAAGAAAAGAAGGCAGAGAATATTAAAAGGGAATAAATTTCAAATGGATCATAAGGGAGATCAAATCTTTTGACACTCTTGGTATGCATGGAAATGAACTCAGTCCTGCGTTAGAGTAATCCTGCATGTACGAACAAAGGGGCAGCATTGACCCAAGGGCCCAGATGGGAAGGTTAGGAAAAAAGAAGAGGAATGGGAAAGCCTGGGAGGAGGTGGTCTGTACAGATGCCCATTTGGGGCATTGAGAGCCACGAGTCAACACAAATTATGTATGAATTGTAGAAGGTAGAGCTGTGAGTCTGCCTTGTAAACCTTCACCTAATTCACCGGAAAACTTTTGAGAAAGGAAAGAAAAGAAGTAGGGATTTATTTCCTGAGTGCTACTAAGAGAAGGCCAGGTATAACATCCTCAAGTGATTGAAGACTGAAGATTGGCCTCTTAACTCCTGGAGGCTCCAACTCTCCTTTCCATATTACTAGAAGTGTGGCTGGGAGGAAAATACCTCACTTCCTCCAAACCCATAAAACAATACTTCTTTCAGCCACAGAACCTGGGTTCAAGATAGTTCATGCTGCCAGGCTCCAGTTTGCAAGTTGCTAAAGTCTTCATCACTTCAGATTATACTCTTCTGGAAAATGGTCCATATTTTAAACCTTGATAGTTTCTCTCCTTGATGACTCTAATCATACTCAATCATTTTGATTATAAAAAGGCATTTAAGTAGCAAAGTGGGCCGAAGGATTTCCTAAACAATGATTGTGGATCAGACATGCTTCTGGGACCCTCTTAGGGAACTGGTTTAGATACCTAGCTTGAATTTCTCATGCAGATGCTGGTGGTAAGCACACTGGAAGAGGCCATCTGGTGACAATCCCCATAGGTGACTGTGAGCAGAGGGCACAGTAGGGCTTCACTGCCGCCTCTCGGTACCTGGGAGTGGGAAGTGGAGGTAGTGAGAGCCAACTGACCTTGCTTTTCAGTTGGGGGGAAAAAAGATAACTCAAACGAGAAGGTGATTGGGAACAGAGCCTCCATTGAATTCAATGTGCAAGGGGAGCATCCCTCTGAGAAGCATTTAAATCATTTGCTTCCTCTTTACTCGGTCTGGTTCAGAATGTTCAATGAGCTCCCAAAAGATGCAGTCTGTCCAGGGATCACACTTTTAAAACTTGATGGCTATAAAATAAGGGTTTGGATCTACATTTCATGCTCCATTTAAAAAAGCGTGACCCATAGACCTACAGCGAAGGTACCTTCTAGCCACCTGCTGTGTGGCCTTGGAGCCCTGGTGGAGTAGTAGTTACACATTTGCCTGGGATCCACAAAGACAGCAGTTCAAAATCAGAGCAAGGCAGGAGTTTCTACTCATGTTAATAGTTACAATCTTGGAAATGCACAGGGATAGTTCTACCTGGTTCAATAGGGTCATGATGGGCCATTTAGACCGCCCAAAGGTCCAAAATATTAAAACACATGACATCCTCAAGAGTTATGCTTGGCTAGACAATGTGCTTAATGAAAATGTTACTGTCTACACTTAAGTTTGTGGTGCCTGATGAGTTATGTTTTGCATGTGATCAGAGATTTAGATTGGTCTACGTTCTTTTACTTCTGTTTCTTTTGGGTGCAGATGCCCTAGGCTATCATTCCTCTATTAAAGAGTGTTTGCATCTTTATTCTCTAGGACTACAGACTCCCCGAGCCATGAAGGTGCAATAGATTCTTTAAACTATTGCCTGGAGAGTATCTTTAAATTTTAAACAGAATGTATCCTCTGAAGTCTTCACTAGTAAAAACTGTCTGTGTTGGGCATTATGCTCTGTTACACACAATCTATATGAGATCAAATTGAGAACAGTAACTTAAAAGGTTAGATAAGAGCCTAATGGGGCAGAGAGTTTGTGCTAATGAGGGAGGAACACATCAGAAGAGGAGGGTGAGACTGGTTGCACAACTCACAGAACATAATAATCACCACAAAATTGTACAAGGGGTTTTCAAAAATTCATGGGAAAAATCCATTATCTTTTCATCATTTTCTCCCCATGAAATTTATAAAGTCTCCGTATAGAAACTGTTGAACTGGTGTGTGTTTTGCTGTGTATATTCTTAATGCCAGCAATTAAATTAGTGAAATTTAAGATTTTATTAATGGTATTACAGTGGAGTATCAGTTTCAGTCCATTAATCTGTGTGTCTAATCTTCTGCCAACATTGCACAGCCTTAAGTACTGTAGCTTCAAAAAGTTCACGGAAAAGCATCCCTTATCTTTTTTCACTCCTTTTTTTTCCTGCAGTCTATTCAAAGGACTGTGGTATAACAGACTTTCTTATTGATAGAGTTTCTTCCCACCATTTTTCTTCCTTGTCAAAATCACTTTTGTTCTTCTGGAACTGGTGTCTTCCCATCTCCGTGTTAGAATAAGCTTGTTCTTGCCTGGTGTTGTGGCTGGATGCCATCCAGATCATTGACCTAAGGTGAGTCCAGCTCATGTGACATGTCTGTATGTGACAGAGCAGAGCTCCCCATTGTGTGTTTTTGACTGTCATCCTGACAGAAGCAGACCCCGGTTTTTCTTCATCACTATGTGAGTTGGAAGCACCAGCTGGTAGGTTAGTGGGCAAGCGCTCAATGAATTGTGCTTCGAAGGCTTCTAGGTCTTAGGTCTTTAGCAGGCTGGCTTCAACATGCCTATAGGGTGGCTAGGAATCAGAATAGACTCAAGGGCAGTGAGAGTTTTGTTTGGGTAGTGGTTAGTTGGTAGGGAGTCTGTGGTGACTCACAATGATTTCAGGGGAATGGAACAGAACAGAGCTGCCCAATTAACCACACAGATCAAATTCAGGTGAGCTGACATCTGTATAATACTGGTTCTTTTGATTCTTGAACAAGATATGTCTTTGCATTGATTTAGGTCTTCCTTGCTCTCTTTCATCACCATTTTGTAATTTCATCCTAGAGACAGATCTTGGTATATGTCTTACTAAGTTTATACTGAAGTATATGTTTTCTCTTTGGTGTACTAATAATGGGACTGGGTGTGTACTTTTGATTTCTGCATGTTCAAGTGAAATGGACTGTTATGTATACTCAGTATTATAATTAAATTAATGGATAAAAGTTTCTTTATAAAGGCATGCTCTCACTTAACGGGCACAAATTTCTTCTCCAAAATGAGGAAACCTACGCTGAATGAGGAACTCTACTACTGAATCGTAGATTTGAGCCAGCTGCATTCACTGCAGTGGGGATTTGCTGAGGGAAAGCAGCACGGGACAGTGAGGGAAGAAGTGCCTGGTGGTGCAGACAGTTAACATGTTCCGCTGCTAACCGACAGGTTGAGAGTTCAAATCCATCTGGAAGCAGTGAGAGCTACTTCTAAGAATTTGGTCACTGAAAATCCATGGAACAGTTTTACTCTGGCAGCTTGAGATCACCATGCGATTCTTGAGGGCAACTCTTTTGTTTTCTTTTGTTACCTTTGGCTTGGGTTTTTTATTTTACTGTAGACATCAAGTCAACTCTGACTGCTAGAGACCTTATCAGACAGGGTAAACTACCGCTTTGAGGTGTCTGAGCCTGTTAGTCTTTACAGGAGCTGGAAGCCTCATCTTTCTCACTCAGGACCCCTGGTGCTGTCAGACTCCTGGATTTATGGTTAGCAACCCGATGGGTAACCCACTGTCAATTGGAACAGGTACATTCCATTTTCTGAGCTTCTCTGCACTAATGATAATAAAACAGTCATCATAAGGCTATTTTCAATGAGACATTTAATGTGAGACAGACTTTAAGTGCCTGACATACATCTCATTGAAGCCTTATATGCCTTTATGGAGTAAGAATGATAGGCCTACAAAAATTTTCTCTGTCATTTGAGAATCCCACAAGCTCTGAAAAGGGAACATTTCTCTCTTCCAAATAAACTCACTGCTAATTTCTTTGGCAGAACAGCCTACAGTACGGGAATGATGCAAGATGACTCATGCTGTTGCAGTTGTTGAGTGTAGTCCATTGGCTCCAGCTCACAGGGGCTAACTGCACAGCAGAAGAAAGCACTGTCTGGCTCTGCACTGGCCACACAAGGGTTACATTTGAGTCCGTATTGTAGTCGCTATTGTAGTCAGTCCATCTCATTGAGGCCTTTCGTCTTTTGTGCTGACCCTCGACTTTGCTAAGCATGGTGTCCTTTCCCAGGTCTTTCCTGCTAGCACGCCCATGAACCATGAGAGCAAGTCTTACCACCTCTCTTCTGAAGAGGCTGTATTTCTTCCAAGACAGATTTGCTTGTTTCTTTTATCTCAACGATGGCTGCAGGAATGTCAGTGCTTTCAATGACATACTTCTCCTTCCTATTTGCTTACTTAAAATAGCAAATTCTAACCTTCAGAATCTGAGACGTTTGAAGATCTGAAATACATTTAGTCTGCAGAGTGTCAAAAATCTGAAACTAACCTTCTCAAATCTGAAATACATGTAGTCTGAAAAGTGTCAGATAGAAGGGAATTGACCTGTGCAATGATTCCCCAGGCACAGAGCAGTGAAGTCTCTTGTTCAATCAAAGGCATGCCTCTTGTAGTGTGGAGCTGAATGCAGGAATGGAATTGAATATTCGAGCTCAGAACCCCAAGTCTTATTCTCCACACTCTTTGTCTTGGCTTCGAACTCAAGGATCATAGGAAAGGCTTGGGATTGAGTGCTGGCAGAGGAATCCTTGGTCTTAAAAACATGTCTAGTGTAAAAATATAGATAACACATCACATGCTAGCTTAGCAATATTCATGTGTAGAATTTAGTGATAATAGTCACATCATTCAGGTTGTATGCCCATCACCCATATCTGTTGCCAATGTTTCCATCACCATAGACAGAAACACAATGTTTCCAAAAGAATGATTTGGGGGGGGGGGGAGCGGGGAAGGGGGTTGGATCTTGAGGTAACACTTTTACCAGAATTTTTTGGGAACCTATTCTTTTAGGTTGGGTTGAGCAATGTCATTATTCCCCCTGGCCAAGATGAATAAGTCACACTGTCCCCCACAAAGCTGGAGGGATCAGAGCTCCGCTGATAAAAATGTCATATTGACCATGGTGCTACATGTGTCTAGACTCCAGACCAGCAGAACTAACAAGTTGATTGTGACAAGCTACTGGAGGCAGACAGGAAGTACACACTAATAAGATGAGGAAAATATTTGAGAGTCAAAATAAGGGTATTGGAAGGAGATTCAGTGGTCCTCTCATCTTAAAATCTTACCAACGTGGAAATTGAGACCCGTTTTCCCAAGCTCACATAACCTTTTTAAGAAGAATCATTGCTTTCACTTAAGCAGTTCCCCAGCTCTCATCCATGAAGTTATTAGAGATTCATCTTTTGAAAGATGACTATTGTACAAGCTACCAATCCCATTAAAAAAAAACACTAGTCATTAGATAGCTCATCATCTCATCTACTTTCATCTCAACTTTCTTGAACTCCAGGTGCTTAAATAAGTCAGGGACAATAATGCATACTATCCTGAAATTGCTTGTGAAAAAATACCTTATGATGTCACTTGGTGTGATATCACTAATTCCTTCCCTTTTATCCAGTCTACATTACTCCTCCACCTAGTAAGTTCTTGTTAGATAATTAGGTTTAGGGACAGGGGTTGTCCCTCCCATGCCTGCAAAGACCCCCATAAAGGAAGTTGAAAAGAAATCAGATAACCATTAGACAACAATGGGAGAAACCAGGAACTGAGTATGTCCATATACAAGCCCCCAAGCCAGGTGGGAGGTACACCTGGGCATCCAAACTAGGCCCAGCCTCATCCAGGTGGCCCTAACTCAGCCAATGGTGTCAGTTAGACTGATATCCAGTAGACTGGATAGAATAAGGGCAGGAAGCACAGCCGCACACACCCATTTGGAATCCCCTCTTGACCTACCGCCAGTCAATTCTCTTCTGTCCTCACTCAGGGCCATGATGTCAGGAGGGTCTCTAGTGTGTGGGACATGCACATGCCTCCATGCTTCCTTTGGGCCCACTCGTGCTTACTGGGGGCCCACATGTACTTGGCCTCTTGGACTCTGGGGAGTCCCCAGTTCTGCATGTGTGGGGGTTCTTTTCCACATGTGTTTTCATGCTCAGTTGTGAACTCCAGCATGGTTTCCACACAGCTTGGCACCCTTTCCAGAAATAGCGTGTATCCTTTTGAGACTGTAAAACTTGAAAATGTTCCATTCCTTCATAAAAACTCACTTGGATGGCAAAACATACTTCGACAAGAATTCTTTTGGTGTGTGAAGCAATGAACAGTGGTACAATACACTCCAGAAGCCTAGCATTCTCACTGTAATTATCCATGTAACCATATGTGCACGTGCAACTATATTAGTAGTGTAGTTAGATGGATTTAAGTATGCAGAAGATGGAGCCTACGCTACTTGGAATTTTGCGTTATCTTTGCCCTTCTGTTCCTTGTATTTAGAGTTTTGATTCTAAAGTCCTTGGTTTGTGGAAGAGTTGGAGTTTAGAGGAAGAGCCCTACCCCATAGTGAGTCTTGAAATAAATTCAGACTTTACTTGAGTCCTTTTAAGCATCAATCAGTATTGGCCATCCCTGCCTTCACGAGAGTGTGTTGAGAAGTGTGTCATAACTTCCAAGGTGTTACTAGTACTGGGAGAGGGACAGTCTTGCAGTCAGAGAACTTCCCTGAGAGAGTTCTTCACAATTTACATACAATAATGTGTTGTCTAAAAGTTGGAGCCCATGCGGTTGTGACTCAAGGCTACATAGTCATTGACCAGTTTTGTAATATTTCTTAGTCTGCAGTTCGAATCACAGTCAAAGTCCTTTCCCTGCCTCCATAGGACCAGCTGTGATGGTGGTGCTTTGATTTGCCATCAGTCATATTTGGGAGACTCTGTCCTGTGCTTTCCATTATCTGTATAGCCCAAGGGCTGTGAACTTACTTAGATCATATCTTGGCCTCATGAAGATGACCTGCCTTATCCAGATAACCTTTGTCTTATCTTCATCCTGTATAAAGCTCTGTAAAGGGATCTATGTTGAATATGCTTGAATTGGGGGTCCTTTATTCCCACAGAACAACCTATATGCTGGATTAAAGAAATCAGTGCCTTAAAAATAAACATCTGGAAGGTTTACATTGTGAAAAAATAGCACCATTTAGTTGATATGCTTTTGAGAGAAGATTATGCCTTGATCAAAAAGAAGGTGTTAACCAAGAGAGATATTTGTTTGCTGTGTGGAAACAGACCTCTGGAATTCTATCACTCCAGATGTAAATTTTTGCTTAGTACTTGTCACATGCCAGGGGTTTTGTTAGTCAAGAGTATAAGAGTTGAGAGAGCAAGAAATTTACTACATACATTCTCACAAAGAAATAGACAAGTACATACCAGCTCCTATCAGACTCATTTCTAAATATGACATCTTTCTATTATAAAAGAACAATTGTAACATGGAAAATGCCTCTCTTTCTCTCCTTTCTTTTTTCATGTCAGTGCTTTATTTGATGGAGGAAGGAAAGTTATCATCCAGTAATTCACAAGCCACAATAAGAGCATCCTGTTAAACAGACTCACAGAGACTCCGGGAGATTGGGTTATAATCCTAAATGTGAAGAGACTCTGTGTTCTCTTGTGCAAAGCATTTCTCTTCTGGATTTATAACTGGGATAATTGATGAAAAAGTAGGAGTAGATGGTGTCGAAGCAGAGTGCGATTTACATGCAATCTCTTCTTGCTTGATGGTTAGGTGAAGAACTGAGTTGAAATTGAAATGACATCAACCCCTTGCAGTTTTTTTCTTTTATTCCGAGTGGTTTGCCTGTAGAGCTGCTTAATTATTTATACTGCCTTTAGGAAGTGTGACTGGTCTCTGTTGCTTTGGATGCCAGGTCTATTATTATTCGTCTCAGAGCTATTTCTTATTTCCTCCAGCACAATGAAGGTGCTGAAATAAGTAACCTCACTTCCTTCTCCAACACCCTTGAAGTGCTCAACTCAGCAGTAGTCAGGCTCCTCCAGCACTTAATGAGAACTAGGAAAGACCTAATTTCCTTTGTTGTCCTCCTCAGTTCCCTGGACCTCAGAAAATCAGATAAGAAACAGCACAAGGAGGCCAGTGGGTTATTTCAATAGTCTCTCTCCATCATTTTCTTTTTTTCTCTTCTTAAGCAAGCTGAACATACCTATATTCTTTGTTAACCTTTTCTCAAAACCAACTGTGTTATAGCAAATGCCTTCTTTTCTCTAAAAAAGAAATCCTAGATAATTTGCTGCTAGATAGAGTTCTTTTCTGTGTCCTTCCTTCTCTCCTCCCTCCCTGTCCACGCCCTCCCTGCTTGCTTTCCTCTGCCTTTCTTTCTTTTTCTTCCTTCTATCCTGTTGTCTCTATTTCTTTCCTTTTGTTTTCTTATTTTTCTTTTCAAAGAAATTGCCATCATGGTAGGGAACCCAGGTGATTCTGTTGGGTGAGCACTGGGCTACTACAAGGTTGGTGGGTCAAACCCACCATGAAGAAAGGTGAGACTATCTGGTCATGTAAAAACATACTGTCTCAGAAACCATCCAGAGGGATGTGATGACACAGTGTCAACTCCAAGGCTGTGAATTTAGTCTGGGAGCACACGTGAGGGCAGAGATGGGCCTCCAGGTCTATCTTAGAGGGGTCCAGAAGAAAAGAAGTCACCCTGAGCCAGGAGGCAGGTGGACTTAGAGAAGAATTGAAGGCTGGAAAGTCAGTGAGGATTTTTGGCAACTGTTGCAAAGCTAACTACAGTATTCGTAGCTTGCCATGATTTGTCTTCTTCTCTAGAGGTAGAGAGCCCTGGTGGCACTGTCATGTAAACACTCGTCTGCAAACCCCAAGGTTGGAGGTTCAAATGTGCCACATCCTCAGTGGGAAAAAATGAGTCTATCTGCTGCAGTCAAGGTTTACAGCCTCAGAAACCCTACAGAGAATCATGTGTGTCAGGATGAAATAAATGATTATAGGCTTGATTCAGAAGTTATAAAGGTAGAGAATGGGGTGCAACCAACTACCCAAACACTCACTTACTGCATTCAAGTTGATTCTGACTCCTAATGGCCTTATAGGACAGGGTAGATCTGATCTTGTGGGTTTCCAAAGCTGTAACTCTTTACAGGAATACAGAACCTTGTCTTTCTCCCAAAGAATGGCTGGTGATTTTGAACTCCTGACCTTGTGGCTAGCTGGCTAATGTGTAGACTTCCACACTCAACAGCATGGTCAAACAATAGGATTTAAGTAACATTTATAGAACACATCACCCAACAACAGCCAAATACATGTTCTAGGCAAGGCTTTATGGAATACATACCAAGATAAGGCATAATCTGGATTATAGAAACAGCCTAAAAATTCAAAATGATTAATATCATTTTAAACAATGTTTAATTTTATGGAAGGCTATGCTCTTCAACCACAATGAATTAAACTAGAAATTGAAAACTGAAAGATCAATGGAAACTTTCCAAATACTTAGAAACTGAACAGCACATCTCTAAACATCCAGCGCTCACAAAACTTTCAACAGAAATAACAAATAGGTACATTGGAAGGGAAATGAAATTACAACATATTAAATTCTGCAGGGCATACCAAAAGCAGTGTTGAAAGGGAATTATATCAAGCTAAATGTCAGCATAGAAACCCTGGAGGAGTAGTGGCCTATGCATCTGACTGCTAGCCACAAAGGAAGCAGTTCAAAACCAGTAGAGAGATAAGACTTCCTACTTCTGTAAAGAGTTAGAGTCTCAGAAACCCACCTAGACATTTCTACCCTGTTCTAAAGAATCACTGTGGGCCATAATTGACTGTATGGCACCAGCCAATTGTTTATTTTTAAAGCCTACTTTAGAAAAAAAATAAACCACAAATTAGTCATCTGTACATGCACCTCATTTGTTTCACCAATAGAATTTGATGGAAATTACAATTACTAATACTCAGCTTATGCACCTAGAGAAAGTAAACACTTCCATTTACCTCCCTGGAATTCTGTCAAGCCATAAGGAAATCAGAGATGACCTTTTGGATAATGAGAACATGGGATCCAGATCACCATTATCCCATCCCAAAGCCATCTAACTCCCATAAGCAGAAGTGCCTCTGAATGAAAACTAAAACTAACACATATAAAATCGACACTTATCATCAACCCTTCCAAAAAAGCGTATAACTTCTCCACTCCCAATCAACAAATACATACAGAATGAATTAACTTAAGCATGATTTCAGAAGTGAACTTTAGCTAAGTTGAACACTAGCAAATGAACTTCAGGAAGAAAGCTTTGTTTTCTCTGCATAGTCTATCAAATTGAAGAAAGTGCCTTTGGTTATGATTTCTTGTCCTAGTTATTTAAGCCTCTTGTTTCTAGCAAAGGACCTATAGATTAAAAAGTAGAGATTGAGGTAAAAATGGATTTTAACATGCTAAAAATAGTAGTCATTATTTCTAAACAGGACTAGTATTATAGGATCAAAATGAATCCTACATAATATTTTTTATGGTCAGTCATCTAAGAAAGAAAACAAAGGCTATGTTAGAAATTTTTATCTTTATAAGATAATCCACACAGTTCAAATAAGTTCAAGAATATATGAACAAAAGAGAAACCTCAAACACATTTTTAAAATGTAAGGGGTTTATTCTTTTCCTATTGCTACTGAAGTCTCGCCACCCTCACATCTATAGAGCATTCTGTCTGTATTTCTCCCAAGATACATTGGTTTACTCTTCTAGTAGTCTATGTTACATTTGATAAATCAAATACATAAATTCTTCAGTTTTTCTTATTCCTTTTCCAATTTTGCCGTGCATGTGAAGCAAAAGAAAAGGCCATGATTTGGGGCATGTGCAAGTGACATCCTTGCTTTTCAACACTTTCAAGAGGTTTTATTGCTAGAAACTTGTCCAGTAGATCACTTGATCTGTTGATTGATCTTTTCATGCACGTTGATTGTGGATTCAAGCAAAATAAAGTTCTTGACAGACATCTACCTTTCCTCTGTTTATTATGATGTCCCTTATTGGTCCAGTTGTGAGGATTTTTGTTTACATTGAGTTCTAATCCATACTGAAGGCTGTAGTCTCCTGTTCCTCACTGAGTACTTCAGTTTCTCTTTGTGTTAACTGCATAGTGAAGTTTGTTAATGAGCCTCCCTCCAATTCTGATGCTACATTCTCCTTTGTGTTCAGGTTATCAGATTATTTGTTCATCATACAGATTAAGCATGATATAAGGGTACAATTGTGATACACATTTTTCTGACCTTTAAACTACACTCTTCCCCATTTTATTTGAATCACTGCTTCTTGTTGTATGTTCAGGTTCTGCATGCACATGATGAGATGTCCTGAATTCTTGTTTTTCTCAGTGTTATCCATAATTTAAGATACACACAATCTAATGCTTTTGTATAGTCAATTCATGACATGATGACTGAAAGCTTCTAGCATTACATCTATGTGTTGAAACATCTCGGCTGGCCTCCCTTCAATTCCTAGAGCTTTGTTTTTCACCCAAGTCTGCGTTGTATAGCTTAGGCTTCTTCCTTCAATACTACGAATGCTTGGGCATATGCTTCTTCTTCAAAGGGTTGAATGTAAACCAATTCTTTTCTGGCACAGTTACTTTGTGTATTTCTTCCATCTTTTTTGTGCTTGCTGCATCATTCTTATTTTCTTCATTGTGAATTTTAGATATTGTGAAATTGGCTTTGACTCGTGGTGCCCTTGTGTACACAAAACAAAAACACTACTGTGTTTGCACTTTCCTCACAGTCATTGCTATGTTTGAGCCAATAGGCTTCCTCGGTGTTGCAACTCAAGCATTGGGTCATTTTTTTTTCTCTTTCTTCAGTTCTTTAAACTTAAGAAATGCCAAGTGTGTCTGCACTTCTTGGCTTTCTAATTCCAGGTTGTGGTAGGTAGGTTTGTTGTGACAACATGACCAATGAAGGTAGGCAGATTTGCTGTGCCAATGTGTCCAATGAATCTCCTCTGAGATTAATTGAAGTGTGGCGATATAAATGACCCACTTTTCTCTCTTGCTCTTTGATTTTCAGACCAGTCTGCAGCAGGCTGCCTTGCTTGTTCTGTGCATCCATTTGCAAGCGACACTATCCTTGGGACCCCTAATCCATGAACTGTGTTGCTATAAGTTGAGGTTCCTTCAAGTTCTGCTTCACCACGCTCTTGGAATACACATCTATTGAGCTGGGGACTGTTGGGCTCTGTCATCTGGCTGACTGTTGCTAACCTGTCTTACTGTGTGTTGTCTGGGCCAGATAGTTTGAATTGCTCTACAGAGGACTAACCAGCAGCCCTCAAGACTTGACGGACTGCCAGTGTAATAGCTGTTTCACGGAAGTGAGTTGCACCAAGCCATTATTACTGCTTTATAGATCAATTAACTGTTCATTTCTTATGTTATATACCTATCTATATAAATATGTTATATAATTATTAGCTTCTCTAGAGAACTCTGTCTAACACACATGTCTTTGCACAGTTTACAATAGTATGTCCCTTTTTTTTCTGGAGCCATCCTTTTAAATCTTAGGAAGAAGGATGTGGTTATTTACTTACTCTAAAAAAAGAGGCTAATGAAAATCTTATGAATAACAGCAGAATATAATGTTATGAAACTCATCTGTTGAATCACAGACACTTATAGCTATAGAATTATAGGAGATTTTCATTCTCCTTCACACGCAAAAAGCATTCTCAAAAATCAAATACAAATATAGACACTTCTACTTTCACCTAAATGTTTCCCTTTGAAAATTTCCATTGGTCCCTGTGGTAGTTATGTAATCTGGTGTCAATTTGAGAGAATTACGAGTGAAGGGGTGGGGTCTAGTCTGTCAATCCGATCATAGTCAGTGAGGTTTCTATATGGGCATGCCTTCTCCTGAGAATGCTGGAAAATCTAGTATTTCCTCCTTAGAGGCAATAGACACCTCCCCCTCTTTGCTCACTTCCTGGGAGACATTGCAGCTGACAAGACACATGGAATTACACTAGTGCCCTAAGTTGGAGAAAGTACCTGCACATATCCTCATGCAATGAGACCTCTGAAGCCAGAGAAGCCACATAGAGACCTCTGCCAGTGCTAAAATACTTACAGTGCCACTGGATCCAAAGACTTCCTACCCACTGGCCTGAGATTGTCCTGCATTTAGCATCATTGCATATGTTAGTATCAGACTTAAGGACTTGGACTGGACTGAGTTGGGATGCCTTCTCAATGTTTAATTCCTCCTGTATATATATTTTTTTCCTCCTGTATATTTTTCTGTCTGAAAGAGTGAAGTAATGCACACCCCTGTGAGGTACTAAGCTTTACTAGCAAATGGCTTGGATGCCAAGGGGTACAGAGAAGAACTATGAAAGTGCTCTGACAGTGAGAACAGTGTCAGTTTGGCTTACATCTCTAAACTCCCTTTCTTCTTGACACTCAGTGCTCATCTGGTTCTCCCTTGTGACTCTTATATGGGAAGGAACATGTACTGCTGGAAGAAGATGCTTAATTTAAACAAAAAAGGCGTGAATACCTAAGCTCTCCCAAAGTTGTACACATTTTAATGGTGGAGCAAAACCTTCAACTCATGGAATAATGTTCTCTCCCTTTAGTAGATTTGTTGATGAAGGTGCTGGATGGTGAAAATGGTTAATGTGCTTGGCAACTAACCAAAAGTCTGAAGGTTCAAATTCACTTAGGAGAAAGACCTAGTGATCTACTTCCCAAAACTCAGCCATTCAATACATTGAGGAAGTGGATGGATTGACAATTACATTATATCCTGTCAACTTGAGTGAAGGGGTGAAGTCTTGCCTGTCAATGTGGTCACAGCTTGATGACCTCATTTGGCAGCTCAAATGAGATAAATAGCTCAGTGGAGGTGAGATTTATTCTCTCTGCCTTCCTTTTTCTATTGTTGAGACACTCAGAAAGCTGGAAGAAAATTGTGGAGACCCCCACCTGTTTAAATGCTTCCACTGCCACTGGAACCATAAAACCTACTCACTGGACTGCATTCAGCATCATTGCATGTGTTGCCTGAGTCTAAAGAGGAACTTATGGGCTGGTATCAGACATATGGGCTACTATCAGACTCAGGGGCTTGATCTGGATGGTTGTTTCCACAATATGAAATTTGTCTTTTATATAAAGCACTTTCTTAGACACAGATGAGTGCCCATGAATTTGTTTCTCTAGGCAACCCACACTAACACAATGTACTTGGGGTCTATCCTCAAGCCCTCCCTCAATACAAGAACACTTTGTTCTAACAACTTGGCACTCACCTTCCCAACATGATCAAATGGGTACATTTTCATTCTGTATACTTTTTAACTAGATTCAACGATTGCTAACATTTCATCTTAGTTGCTATATCTCTCCCTAAAAGTACATAAACATATATTTATCTTGCTGATATGTATGGAAATAAGTTGTAACTATTATGGCCTTTGCCTCTCTTAAACCTCTGGCATGCCTCTACTACGAAGAAAGATGCCCTGCTATAATGCCACAATGCTGTTACTGCGAATGTAGGCTTATACCCTGGAGCAGCAGAGCCAAGACACCAACTCCAAATTAGAAGGGAAGAAAGAGAAGTTTATAGTTCAGAAGGTGACACCAGTGAGGAGGCAGACGGCGACACAGTTGTCTTAGTGGCATCCTATTTGAAAAGTCAGAATACTTAGCGTGTGTGTGTGTGTGTGTGTGTATGTATATATAATCTTTTTACTTTAGGATTTCTACTTTGTGGAATCACAGACAGATGGATGTTTAACATTAACTCAGGTTCAAGATAACCAGGGTTAGTGATTGTTGACCATGAGTTAAAAAACAGTACAATGAAGTCCTTTTGAGTCTTAGGCCATCTCAAGATGGCTCTTTGACTAACCACATAACAGAAATTAAAATTTCACCCACTAACAGGCAAGTAAAAGAAAACTGTTATCTGGCTTTCCAAGTGACATTTTCTTGCAAGTTTTTTGTGTCTGAGCAATGTATGGAGTTGTAAAGTTTCCATAAAGATCATATCTAATAAAATAACAGGTTATAATGCCACTAACAAATAATTACCTGAAAATACAGAAATAAGTTCCAGAATTCTATTCACTATCTAGTTAGTATTTATATTTTTTCACTTGTTAACAGAATGCTGCCTGTTGGTTTCATATTAATTCCAATCAATATCTAATCAATGCTGTTTACATTATGTTTGGTTATTACATTCTTCAATCTCTTTTATGAAGAAGAAACCCATTACCACTTTTTAATTTCTTCTTTATCCCTCTCAGTAACAATGACTCTGGGAGGAGTCTAGGCCAGCAGTCTGATAGGACAACTGACTTTTTGTATGTATTTATTTTTCTCCTGGAGCCATTAAAAAAATTTTCCCCTATGCTTCTCATGTGTTTCATAAAGTGGATATTGGTTCTAAAGGATTGATGATAACTAGGTTTAGCATTTTTTATACTTTCATAAAAAAATGCTTTCATGCTTCATATTGCAAGAGGAGTCATGCTTTCCAGTGCCGGTGATATTGTTTTACTGTTTGGTTACAGAGGTAGGCAGCCAGATCTCCACATGAAAAAATCATTTGTTTGTTTTTTTCATTCTTCTCTCATTAAGTGATCTGTAATATCAGGGGATATCTGATCTTCGTTTCCTAACTTTAATGGCTGTCAAAGAACAAACTGGAGCTTTGTTAAAATTGGAGCAGAGGGCTTATTGGCAGAAAAAAACAATTCTGGTTCTGGCAGAATCTCATAATGATTCACCAAAGCACTGGAGCGAAAAGACATTCTCTTAGCACTTCAACACGGAAACTCCGGAACTCACAAGAACATTCGGATGGGTTGACATTTACAAACTGGTCCTTCACAGACAGTCGATCATGAGACTTATTGAACATTATTTTGATAACTGTTTCCGTGCCTGAAACAGTTAATGCTATGGATGCTCTATTTTGAGTTCCCACCTAAGTGAGTTCTCTTCAGGGGGAGCATGTGGTGAGGGGAAGAGGGAGGACTGAAGACTTCTAGCTCAAATAATTTTGACATATATGGAGCATGGATGCACAGAGCTTAAGCACGCCACTTATGCCCAAGAAGTCAGAAGTTCAAACTCACCAGTTGCTTCCTGGAGGAAGGTATGACTGTCTGCTCCCATAGGAATTTTACAGTCTTGAAAACCCTCTGGGGGTAGTTGACAGGTCATTCTACACTCCTCTTCACCAAAACAAACTCACTGCTATCCAGTCAGTGTGGTGAGTTTTCTGAGACTATCCTGTTTGCAGAAGTGGAAAACCCAGTCTTGATCCCCGAAAGATGCTGATGGTCTCAAGCCACTGACCTTGAGAGTATCAGTCCAGGGCATAATCCCTGTGCCACCAGAGCTCAGTTCTATTTTTCTCTATATACTAATTTTCTATTTCCTAGTCTGTGGCCCACTTTATCTTACCCAGGATTCTTTGAGTAGATCGCTTAGAAACTGTCAGGCATGTCCACTGCCTCTTGCTGACATCTCTTTCAGAAGCACTCTAATCGGCTTCTGGTTTAATTACTGTGTCCCTGAGCATCTGCCAGTGTTCTTCCATTCTTGTCCTATTCAGTGATGCTCAGCTGATTTCTTAATTCCCCCCAAATCTCCTTTCATAAAGCTTTCTCATCCAAAGTTATATGGAGTGTGACTCTCTCTCAGCAAACTCTATTTGCCCAGCTAAACTTAGAACATGACATTAGCTCTAAAAGCCATCTTGAGGAATCTATCCTCCCCAAAGAACATCATTTGCCTTTAGAATAGAGACCCAGTAAGGGGGAGCGGGAGATCAAAGAGTGAATGGATAGAAAGCCACAACTCCCAACTCAAGAGTCTCATCTTAGCTATTGGTATGTCCATGGAAAATTATATGGAACAAAGTAGGAACCCGAAGAGCTGTACTCTGTATCCTCCCAAGGAAACAGTCCATGGAAAGCAGTAGAGAGAGTCCAAAGCTGAAGTATCTGCCCCAGTTTTACCTGTTTGGTGACTTTGGACTGCTGTCTGTAGAAGAGAATGAATGATACCTGACTCATTATTCTCTAAGATCTTGTACACACAAGGAGCTTCAACAGTGGAGAGATGATATGATTTTCCCTGCTGCCGCCACCACCACTCATCTTCTCTACCATCATAACTGTTGAAAGAACCCAGACCCTGCAGTCCGATGGTCCTCAGTGAGTTCCTAAGGGACCATTCACGTTTATGCATTGAGTGCCCTTGATGCACGCCAGTACTTGGTGCTTTCCAGTTATTTTCTGAACCAAACAGCAATTTCTGTCTTACCAGTGACATCATGGGCTGGTGGAGAAGGTCGGCATTTGGGGCAGATGACCTGGTCCAAGCCCTGCATTCAAAGCCAAGACTGTACAAGTTCTTTAGTCTTTTTGAGCCTTGTGTTTTTATCTACTAGATAGAGATAATAATAGTAGCCCCCCCCCGCCCCGCCCAATGTGGGAGCATTCATTGAGATAGTACATCTCAATGCTTAGCAAACGGTGTCTAACACACAATCAACAATCAGGAGCTATTTCAGGTTATTGTCTTTGTGGCTGTTGGTGCTGAGTATCGCTGTGTTGTCAGAGCGTCTGTTTATGACGCTGTTTATGAGCGTCTGTCTCTGCCCCTAGACTGTGGCTTTCTCCAACACAGAGATGCTTTTACTCCTCTCCTGATGACCAGAGCCCAGCAAAGGATTTGCTTCACAGATGCCAGCTATTATTTGCATGATAGAGTGTCATGGGGATTAAATGGCAGTGTCTGAGGCCATGCTTACCACAGGGTCTGGCACATAACAGCCTACCACCAGCACTTTCCTTATTCTCATTGTCACTGGCCGTGGAGTAGCCAGCTGTTTTGTGAGTACCTCTGCTCCCCAACAGTCAGGGTGCATGCGTGCCGCTGTGTGAAGGTTTGGCTCCGCAGGGGGTATAAAGGTGCATTCAGGTAAAGAAGGTGACATGTTTGGGCTTGCAAAAGAGGTGTAATTCTCCGACCACAGCTCTGTTGAAAGTATTAGCCCAGGGCTGAACCCCGGTGGCGTAGTGGTTGAGTTCGGGACTGCAGCCCAAGGACTTGGCCGTTCAAATCCAGCAGCCGTTCTCCAGGAGCAAGGCTGGATAGCTCCCACGGACACCAGCAGGCAGTGATGCACCACCCCCACCCTCCCCCAGTAAAAAGAAAGTATTGGCCCAGATGTGGAAAACTGGGTTCAAATTCTGTGTCCATCAGTCACCGAGCCAGCTAACGCAAAGCACTTCCTTTCCACCCCTGCCGCTGCCAAACCACGCCGGGTGGCAGTTTTCTATCCTGAAGAACTCAACAAGGAGGTTACCCCTGCAGGCGGGAGTCGGGGGGAGGGTGGGAGAGGATGGAAGGGATGGACTATGGCATTAGCAGACAAGCACAAGATCAAAGGGGAAGATGGCGGTCACGCAAGACGAGCGCCCTCGGCAAAACTGAGCGAGCGTGATCACACTGCCACAGAGTCGATGGCGACTCTTGGGACAGAACAGAACCGCGCCTGTGGGTTTCAGAGACGGAATCCTTGAGGGAGCACAGAGTCATCTTCCCCCATGATTTAGCTGGAGGTTTTGAATAGCTGACCCTGTAGTTAGCGGTCCGACTTGTATCCCATTATATTACCATGGAACTAAACAATAAAAAAAATCCCTAATTGGTAGCACTGATTAATTTCCAGGGTACACATACTTCCATTATGACTGATTTCAAGGTACCAACAGAGGTCATATGACTCACAAAGTTCCCCTACAGAACTCCCAAAGTTTCTCAACAATCCCCTCTTTTTAGTGTGTACTGGTCAGCCCTGGTACATAGAGATAGAGCAAGGAACTGGTACTATTAAGACATCATGTGGGAGCCCAGGGTTCAATCCTCTCATCTGCATCTCTTGGAACAACGTATTCTGCAGTGGTCCTCTTCTTTTTTGTTGTGTTGGTTTAGCACTGGGTCCCTTAGGATACAGCATGGACAGTCCGTCAATGAACATTTGCTGAGAACTTGCAGAGTGTCAGGTACTGGGATAAGCACCATGGAATTGAAAACCTAATTTTTTCGCAGGAAGACACATGTAAAAACATACTTTATTAGAGTAAGAGGTAAAAGCAATGTTTATTAGAAGAGGGAATATCTGATTCTCCTTTGGGGAACTGGGGAAGAAAAACAAAATTGCAAAGAAAGTAGCTATAAAAAGAAACAAGCATTTGCCTGAGAGTCTGTTCTGATCTTCAGAAACAAATTGCCAAACCATCTTCTGAGATGTCCCTGGGTGGGTTCAAACTGCAATCCTTTTGATTAGTAGTCAAGAACTGAATTAGGGACACGTCATAAAGGAACCCACCTTTATTAAACCTCTCTGTGCATCTGGTCATTTTAGTAAACCACTTAGTGAATCACTTAACCTCTTTGAATCTCAATGTCTTAACCCCAATACGGGGAAATGATGCTTCCTTCACTATTAATGAAGTGTTTGCGTGGAAAGGCATCAGGGGAAAGACTTTGTAAACTGTAACGGACTGTCCACATGAAACAGACTGATGCTGCAGAGATTGGAATCCATGAGGCACCTCACTGGGAACAGGTGAACATGAGAACAAGCTACAAGGTTCTCACACAACCTTTGTTTGTTTCAGATTGAGTAGCTTTATGATGTCTGCCCAAGCCCGAACATCAGCTCCATGTACGGGGAAACTCTCCTCTGGGGACACGGAAAGTCTGTGCCCAGAGTCCTCATGGATCTTACCTTATATGCTTATTGAATCTTCTAGATTCAAGATCGTCTTTCCCCTGGAGGTGGTGAGTCATGCCATTGACTCAGGCCTAAAGTTCAAATCACAAAGTGCTGAATCTGTATGAGATCTTTCTCCCCCCAGTGGAAATAACTTTATTGCTTTATCTGCTTCTAAGTGTAACACAAGTGCTGTTACAAAAAGGAGACAATTCAGATGAAAGAAAAGCTTCAAGGAAAAGTCAGTGTTTCCTCTAATTCTGCACCTCAAAGATTGCTAGTACTTTTGTCATATAACCCTTAGTATTTCATACAGGAATAGACACAAAAACATAAACACACATGCCCACTGCTCTCATATTACAAGAATGCAACCATTATTAGGAGACCTACACGCATAACTATCATCTTTTCTCTTTTTTTCTTTTAACTAAACATACAGTGGGGTTGTTATTGTTGTGGTTGTCACATCCCACCATGTGGGTTCTGACCCATAGTGGCCATATGCAAACACTGCCTGGTCCTGGGGAGAAATCCAAGGCATGGAGTGTGCATCGTCATTAACTTTCAAAGTCATTTAGTATGTCAGAGAACTAATGGGTGGACTAGCAGGTTTGGTTGATTTCTGTTGGGCTATCATAAAAGATCTACTATTCCTTTTGAAAAATTCAAGAAGCATTGAGAAAGAGAACCCACAGACTGAGAAAAATAAAAGCAGGCAGCATTGGCAACATCATATCTAGCAAGACTCAAAAGACTAATGTCTACAACTTATAGAAAACGTCGGTACCTCCCCAGCAAAAACAGGTAAATAATCAATATTAAAAATGAGCAAAGGACATGATGAGACACATAAGCAAAACACATGAAGAGATGCTCAAGATTGGCCTGTTCAAAAACAAACGACAACAAAGGACCCCTAAACTCATTAGGGCCAAGTCTCTTCCATCTCATGGTGATAGAGTAGAACTGCCTCAGAAGGGTTTCAAGGGTTTGGTCTTTACAGAAACAGAATGCTACAGCTTCCTTCTGTCAAACAGCTGGTAGATTTAAACAGCTGAGCCTGCAGTTGGCGGGCATGTGCTTCACTACCAGGGATCATTATGCATGAACTCCAACTGACTGCCATCAAGTCATAGTGATCCTATAAGACACCGTAGCACCATTCCTTAAGGTTTCCTAGGCTGAAATTCCATAGTAGGACTCTCTATAGAGGCAGAGCGCCTCATCTCTCTCCTGCTGGATGGCTGTGGTTTAAACCACTCACCTGGCAGTCAGCTGCTCGATGGGTAACCACTACATCACCACTACAACACTAACCAATGCTGTTGCCCCTAGGTGTCACTCAGTCAATTCCATCCACAGTGACCTCGTGCACAACCAATGGAAATACTGCCCAGTCCATCTTCACAATTATTCCTATGCCCGAGCCCCTGCTGCAGGCAAGGTATCACTCCATCTTCTGGAGGACTGTTCTCTCCTTTACCAACATGATGTCTTTCCCAGGGACTGATCTCTTCCAACAACACAATGTATGTAAGATGAAGTGTGGCCATCCCTGTCTCCAAGGAGCACACTGACTGTACTGCTTTCAAGAGAGATCACTTCATCTTTCTAGAAGTTCATGGTACTTTCTATTTTCTTCTCCAGCATCACAGTTCAAACGTGCTGATTCTTCTTCATTCTTCTTTATTCAGGGTCCAACTTTCACATGCCCACGAGACAAATGAGAGTAAGACTTAGATCGGGCGTACCTTCCTGTTCAAGGTAACATCCTTGTGTTTCAATACTCTAAAGAGGTCTTGTGCAAGAGGTTTATCTAGTGCAACTTTGAGTTCTTGACTGCGGCTTCCACGAGCATTGATTGTGGGTCTGAGTAAAGGAAAATCTTTGCCAACTTTGCCTGATTTATCATGATATTACCCATTGGTCCATTTGTGAGGATTTGGGTCTTGTTGACATTGAGTCTCTTAAGTCTCTATCATTGGTCATTAGAATGATACAAATCAAAACTACAATGAGACATTATCTCACCCAGCAATAATCTCACAGATTAAAAATAATCAGCTATAAACAAACCTAGCAAATACAAGAGCATTCAGAATTCCTCTGTGACACAGCTGCTGGGATTGTAAAGTGGTACAAACCACTATGAAAATTTTATGATGTTCCTTTAAAAACTTGAAATAGAAACACCATAAAATCCAGGAATAACACTTCCTAGTCTATGACATAGAGAAATATTAGTTGTGACAAATTTATGCACACCCACATTCATTGCTGCTTTTATTTGACATAACAAAAAGATGGAAAAAGCTTAAGTGCCCATTAACAGATGAATGGATAAACAAATTGTGGCATATACTATAATGAGGCACTACACCAAATAAGAAATCTGGGAAACATTTCACACTGTGGGTGAAACTGGAGGGCACTTTGTGGAATGAAATAAGGCAATAACAAAAGGACTAATATTGTATGAAACTTGTATCATAAAAAGTCAAGAGTATGCACAGGAAAGTTGTCTTTTGGTTACCAAGGATAAAAAGGTGCAGGAGAGAATCCCTTATGAAGTATGATTACCATTGAGTATATTCCAATTCATTGTGACCATCAGAACAAAGCAGAAGTACACCCACAGGGTTTTAAAGCTGTCAACTTCATAAAAGTAGACTACCGCATCTTTATCATGCAAGGTGGCTGGTGAGCTTGAGCTTTGGGTCTTTTGGATATCAGTCAAGCACTTAACCATTTCCACCACACAGACTCCTCCACTGCATAGAAGACAGGTGATAAAACTACAGTAGGCACTGTGTGGTTGCTGATGTTAGATGCCATTGAGTAAACATCAACCTATGATGACCCTTGGCAGAACAGAGTAAAACATTGCTGGGTCCTGGGCCATCCTTGCAATTGTTCCTATGCCTGAGCTGATTGATGTCCATCCAGCTCATCGAGGGATTTCCTCTTTTTCTCCACCCTTAAACTTTACCAAGCAAGATGTCCTTCACCAGAGACTGGTCTCTCCTAACAATATGTCTAAATCTGTGAGGCAAAACCTCGCCGTCCTTGCCTCTGAGGAGCACGCTTCAATATTCTAAAGAGGTCCTGTGCAGCAGATTTACCTAGCGCAATACATCTTTTGATCTCTTGATCAAATGCTTCCAGAAACATTGATTGTGGATCCAAGGAAGACAACATCCTTGACAATTTCAATCATTTCTCCATTTGTCATGGTGCTACTTCTTATTGGCCCACTTCTGAGGATTTTGGTCTTCCTTGCATTGATTTGTAATCCATAATGAAGGCGACCATCCTTCGTCTTCATCAGCAAGTGCTTCAGTTCTTCCTGACTTTCAGCAAGCAAGGTAGCATCATCTACATACTCCAGATCATTAAGAAGCCTTCCTCCAATTCTGATGTCACACCCTTCGTGTAATTCAGATACCATAACACACTATCTTGAACCAACAGAAGTAACAAACAATAACTGAGTGGATATACATGTGTGTGTATTAAATAGGCTTGGGATGTCAAATGGGACTATACCACATATATATGTAAGTATAACTGTGGGTTTTCCATAGATATATTTGCATGCCCTCTATGGATATTTATATTTGAGGCTGCCCAAAATTTGTGTAAAAATGAAATGAAAAGATAATCAAAAATTTCAAATATTTTCTGAAGCTCTTTCATATATAATAGAACACATATTGGGCAGAGATACGAAAACTTGTTAAACATTATCAGAGACTTTCTGGAACTGAGCTAGTGGGCTTGAAAGCTAAGGACCCAAGACTAGAGGGACATTTAAATAAATTGTCAGAACATAATATGTAAAGACACTGCTCTAAAGTAGTTTGTGGTCGTAAAAGTTTATGAGTGACTATTGAACATGCAACTATCTTACATGCATCTTTTCCTACCTGGAGCAAAGGACAATGAAGAAAATCAAACACTCAAGGAAACCATCACCCAACAGTGTCTTCTTTGAATTAGTCACCTCTTCTGAGCCTTAGACCAGAAGATTGATATAGCGACTGGCTGCTCCTAGCAACTCTTCTGGCCAGGGAACAATAGGACATCTCAGAATGGGAGAAAAGCATAGAACAAAACAAATGAAAAATAAACAAATCATACTTACTGATTCATTGGATACTAGAGAACCCCCCTAAACTCCTAAGTCATCCTTTTAACCAGAAACTGAGCCAAAGCTTTCAGAAGCCACCTTTCAACTAGTAGATCAGTGTATAACATAGAAATAACACCTCTGAGGAATGTGCGTTTTAGAACAATCAACTCTGTGAGGCTGGAAGGACAATAGGTGTCCAAAAACAAAGCAGGAAGAAGCAGGATAATGGAAGGAATGCAAATGAGGAACCCAGGGGGCGAATGGGGAAGGTATTGCCTCATTGCAAAGATTGCAGCCAATGTGTGTATGAATTATTGAATAGAAAACGATTTCACCGTGTAAACTTCCATCTAAAGCACAATAAAATGATGCCTAAAAAAGCATATTCAGTTAAAGTGGTATCATTAAAAATATATGGGTTTGGCAATAAAAGGTCCAAGATTTGGATCCAAATACCAACAGTTGCATCAAGCTCGGGAACCGACCTCACCAAGATTGTCCTTTTCTCAGTTACAGAATTCACAGCAAAGCAAACATCCACTTTGAGGGTGGCAGGTTATGTCCTCTCTGCTATGCACCAGTGACCGTACAACGTGCTGGAGTTCCAAAATGATTGCAACCTATTAGGTTTTCTTGAGGAAACAATGAGAATAAGGTGTGGGACCGTATCTGATCGCTTCTGGCTTTCCACTTGCCAGCAGTCAGAGGACAAATATGCCTCTACCATGCACATTTCTGCACCTTCTCTGTTACCAGCTATACCTCCTAAGGCACTCCACTTGTATGCTGGAGCATGCTCCATTTCTATGGAAAAGATGTGCCCACTGCTATTGAATCCACAGGACTTGCCACCCACCAGCCTGTGATCTTACTGGTTGGCATCGTTGTATATGCTGTGTGCCTCTAAAGAGGAATTTATGGATGGGTATCAGACACATGGGTTGATATCAGACTCATGAACTGGATCTGGACTGGGCTGGTATGTTTTCTTGATGTATAATTACTTATTGATATGAAAGTTCTCTCTTACACATATATGAGTGACAATGAATTTGTTTCTCTAGTCAGCCAGATCTAACATAATTACATAAGAAATGATAACTGGAAGAGCCATATTCATTGACTACATCTCATACACAATCAGCAAAACAACTGTACTCCCTCAAGGATCAATGAGAGCATTCCACAGTATGGAGTGAAAAATGGAGTTGTTTTCAAGAGATCTCTCAGGAAGTAGAGGACCAGTGATGTAATGGATTAAACATTGGACTACTAACCAAAAGGTCAGTGGTTCAAATCCACTCACTGTTCCATAGAAGACTGATGAGGTAGTCTACTTCCCATAAAGATTACCTAAGGAAAAGTTTTATTTCTTTTGCGTTATTATGAGTTAGTATTAACAGCAATGGGCTTTGGTCAGGTTCCCCCCTCCACTCAGGAAGTGTCACAGCTAACAAATCAATCCCACACATCATGTTCAGCCACTTCTAGACTGCTGCTGAGTGCCTGGTGGACACTCTCCATGGGAAGCTCTGTAGAGATGGGCTTATTAGTCCGTGCTATGCTGTGTAACCTAATGAACCTGCCCAGCGGATGCTCCTTTTTCGCTGGGTTGTGGAATCACTTTGGAGGGGAGGTTTTATCTTTGCTTGCCCTAATTTCGTCAGCTGGAATGTAGAGATAATGAACTAAATCTTCCTTTTACTTAAGAGTACTTACTCTCTGACAGCTAGTTAATTCCATAAGTCACCCTTGCTCATCACTGAATTATGTTGCCCTTTTCCATTTCAGTATAATTTCAAGCCCCGAAGACACAGTGAATTAGGAGCAAGTGGTTCAAATCTACCAGCTGCTCGTCAGGAGGAGGAGGAGTCAGTCTGTTTCTGTTAAAATTTACTTGGCATAGAGAATGGCCATAAGGAGTCCTGGGGGAGTAGTCCCTACATGTTAGGCTGCTAATCACAAGGTCAGCAGTTTGAAACCACCAGCCAAGGTTTTCTACTCATGTAAAAAGTTACATAACTTTTTGGAAACCCAAAGGAGAATTCCAACCCTGTCCTAAAGGGTAGCTATGAATGACAATGAACTAGATGGGGGTGGGTTTGGGGGCTAGAGGGTTGGAATGGATTGGAATCAACTTGATGGCAGTGGATTCGGTTTAGAGTGTTTTGTCGCCAGGTTATGGACAAGACCTATACCAAAGTATACCATTAAGAATGTGGAGATCAGTCAGAGTAGATTTTTTTTTTAAGAAAAAGGAGGAGGAAGAGAATGGGTAGACTCTTAACAAGCAAAGACAGAAGAGAAGAAACTTGTAGACAGAGGATATCACGTGACCTGATGCTTGGAGAAAGAGAGCAAAAGACATTCTTGTGGCGGTTTGAATCACCTTATCTGAACACAGAAGGTAGAGCAGTCTGCTAAGAGTGGCTTCCCAAGGTTTATGAGTGGCAGGCTCGTAACTACTGTCTCTCAAAACGACCCACATTTACACAGTCCCCTGGAGAATGGCTGATGACAACATCCTTGGATTTTTCAGCTTGTATTGTACAGGGCAGACGTCCATGACTGACATTTGTGTAGAGGCAAAAGAATATCCATAAATTTTAAAAATACACAACTACAGCTTTAAAAGTAATGTGTTACAAAGTGAAGTGACTTAAAATTTAAAAAAATAATTCTCCCTGCTCCACAGGCATGTAAGCAATCCTAAATCAAGGACCATGTTATTGACATGTTATATATTACATATGTAATATGTAAAAAACCTGAGATACCTAATGAACTACTATCTTAATATTTCACTTTATCCTTGAGAGCACTATGTTGCCATGGAAACCCTAGTCTGCTAGTCATTAGTGCCACCTCCCCCCCCCACACACACACACAGGAATTTGAGTGCACTGTTATTCTCCCTGGAAGAATTAAATTAGCAATTTTTCACCTGGAAACAGCAACAACAAACTCTAAGCAAACACGTGATACTAATGATTTGTTAAGGCCACGTAAATTATCTGTGAATTTGGGTTGTCGTGGGAACCTGGTATAGCTCACAATATTGAATGCAGGTGGAGCTGAACCTCAAGCCAGCAAACATTGCTGTGTTGAGCTGAGAGAGTGCATCTGACAAAGATAATCTATTTCCCCCATGATTTAAGTTCCTCAAGAATCTCTCCAACTGGATAATATCTTTCACTCTCCTGATGTCCTGAGCACTTTCTTCTGAATTCACGTTCTCTGTTCATTCATCTCTGACCTTTTCTGCATGCCAAGTTTTCTCAGGGCTGTTCCCCCCCCCCCCCCCCCCCCCCCCCCCCCCCCCCCCCCCCCCCCCCCCCCCCCCCCCCCGTGGCACCAACCGGCTGCAGCAACAAACCTCCGTGCTCACACCAATAGACCCATAGAAGAAGAGAAAGCTACAGTCAGAAATCCCAGGAAGCTCATAATTTCTCATCGACTGTGATTATGTCACATGATTACCCTTCAGTCAATCACTGTGCTCAGGAGAAAGTTGTTCCATCTACTGTATCTGACAGTAGATTCTAAAGAAGCCTGGTGGCCCTGCAGGCTAGGTGTTGGCTTGCTAACTGCAAGGTCAGTGGTTCAAACTCACCAGCTGCTTTGCAGGAGAAAGATGAGCCTGGCTCCTCCCATGAAGAGTTAGAGCCTTGGAAACCGGATAAGGGTCCCTGTGAGTCAGTGGGCTTGATTTTTTGGTGATGGAGAAGGGTCTGTACAATGCAAACAATAGGAATGCGTCTATTAGAAGCTGTGACTTCCAAATGAGAGAAAATTAGTGGGGCGGACGCAAAACGGTAGTGAGTGCTGCTGTGAGAATTGGAATATAATTCCCAGGGAGCAAAAGAAAAGATAAAAAAAAATTTAAGGTAAACGTAGATTTTGATTAGGCAAAAGCAGACTTTAGAAGCCTATCATGGTGGGCATAGGGTCAGTATAAACTTCCAACAAGATTGAGGCAAGCTCCTTGAGTTCTCAATCCAGTTCCAACATTTCCTAGCCAAATGGCTTTGAGCAGATTCCTCTCTGTGCCTGTTCACTTGCCTGTAAAGTGGAAGTGATGGTTCTACTTATTCCACGTGGTTGCTGTGAATAATAGATGAGACCGGGCAGAATTAGACAAGTCAAGACAGTACCTGGTAAAGATTTAATCTTACTATTAAGCCGTGTTAAGGTGTAATCTTACTATTTCTTAAAGTGATTAGGAGATGTCATCTTTTTGAGACGAGTACTACATTAACAAAAAAAATTCCAGCGTTTAGTACAAAGCATTCCCCACTCCGAGTGTTCCCTATTCTGATTTTACCTTCGTGGGGCACATTTATTACCATTAAAGAACCATTGGAATTGTTGTTGGGTGTCATTGAGTCTCTCCTTACTCATGGAGACTCTAAGGTATGAGGAGGGAGGACTGACTCGGGCACATTTTCTTGGCTGTAATCTTTATGGGAACAGATCACCACATTTTCCTGTCACAGAGTCGCTTCGTGGGTTCAGACCACCAAGTCATGGGTTAACAGTGGGTTGCTTGATCATTTCACCACCAGCATTCCAATAGTGAACCCGTATTAATATGTCAATGCTAATTAAAGTCCATCGCTTACTCAGGTTGCATGAGTGTTCACTTAGTCTCCTTTATTTCGGTCCCAGATTCCACCCTGGCCACCGTGTGAAACCTAGTTGCTCTGTCGCGGGAGGCTCCTCTTATCTGTGGCAGTTTCTCAGACTTCCGCTGTTCATGAAGACCTGCATATTTCTGAGGTGTTTGGGCCAGGTGCTGTGTAGGATGCCACTCTATGGGAATTTCTCTGATTTTTTTTTCCCCAGGGTTAGGCAAGGATGATGCTTTTGGGGAGGCAGAGCGTAGTGGTAAGGAAAGGAGCATTTTTATCACACCATGTTGAAAACCAAAGGCCCACTAGCGGCACAGTGAGTTAGCTGTGGGGTTACGAATTTTAAGGTTAGACGTTTTAATACACCAGCAGCTCAGCTAGAGAAAGATGAGGCTTTTTACTCCTGCAAAGTCTTGCTGTCTCAGAAACCCACACCACCGTGTTGCTTCGAGTTGGAATAGACCCAATGGCAGTGAATTTGAGTTTATAGCAAGAGTCTGTACTATCAGCAAGATTTATGACTGTTGACCCTGATCTCCGGGCTATGTGTGTTGGCTTTGATCATCTGGAGTTTGACAGGGTTCCATACTATCAAATTATCCACTGCCCCACTCTCTACATTGTATTCTTTGTAAGTACTCTTCCTTTTGGGAAGGAAATCACTAGGCCCATCTCACATGCAGAGAGTGGGAAGCTATTCTCTTCTTTGTGTAGGGTAGAGTAGCTATAGACCTTATTGCTATTTTCATCTGTCTTAGGATTTAGTATATTTGGCTAGTTACAATAAAACCTTCCCTCTTGATTTCTAATTCTCTCCAACCTCATTTACATGCTTGCACCATTTCAACCTCAGGGTTAAGTAGGCTACCTGTAGTTAAGGCAGAAACTGAAATTTCTAATTTGTGTTGAATTCTAGAGAACTTCCATCCGTTTAGAACCTGCTCAGACTTAACCTTCTCTGGGAGAAGGAAACACATCCGACTGGATCTATCTGAGTCGATCTATTTTGGGCTGTTGATTTGGGCAGCTAGAATGCTTTGGGGAAATGCAGGAACTCATTGTAGCCTCAGAGGCTTCTGTGCTCAGCCCCAGAGACTGCTTGAATCAGGGAACTTGAGAATGAAGTCATTTGCAGTTAAGCAATTTAATTTTGGAGAGGCCACCCCTAATGACCACAACAACCAGGAAGCAATGGTCAGCCCAATTACTTTGTTCATTTAATGCTTCTAGCAACCGTTTAAAAAATCTAATTGGTAGCTGGCTGTTAAAGCAATTGAAAAAACAAATTTAATCCTTATGAGACTGCTGCTGATTTGGTTGGAGAAAACGCTTCTGTTGCTCTTCTGCTTCGGATTAACCTACATGTCACAGGTTTTTTCAAAGCCAGGCAGCTCCAACCATAGCTGACTCATGGTATCTCTAGAGAGCATAGGACTTGGCACCAGAAACCCTAACGTAGAACCCCTCCTCTTTCTGTTTTAATTCTACAGTCCTGACTGTCCAAAGGCCTTTCTAGGTCTTATCTCATCACTGTAAAATGGGAATAAAACGTTTTGTTTCTGATCCACTTTGACAATTTGTAAATGGGTATTGTAGTAGTGTAAAGAAAAGCCAGAGACCGTCCATACTGAGGTTGCTATTGATGATGGTGGTGGTGGTAGTGGTGGGGTTATGATGACCAAGGTGGTGGTGATGAGAGAGGAAGGAAAATGAGACTAATTAATTTTTACTTGAGTCTCTGGTTGACATTCAGAATCATAGGAACAGATGTGAGTAGGTAAGGCTGGAAAGTACAGTGCTGTGACTCTTCACATTGGAATCACCCCGGAAATATTCAGTGTCTTGAGACATCAAAATACTATCTGATCAATGTTTCCCAAAGTGGGAGCACTGGAATGATCTAGGGGTGGAACCTGCAAACACAGATATCTTCATTTTAGTGCAAAAGATTCTAGGGGTGGGGTGAGGAGAAGGGGAAGGGAGGTCAAGTAATTGTGGGGCCCTGTGCTCTGGGGTAATGACTGCAGTACCCTTTGAGGTAAAATTGACATTTTGGAATCCCAATTGATATGGGATGATGTTTTGCAGGTGTTAAGGGAATGTGCCAATGGACTTCCCTGTCAAAGGGATGAAACAGACTGAGGGTAAAACAGACTCAGCATCTATTTTGAGTCGGACTCATAAATCCTCTTCACATGCTATCTCAGCTAATCCTTATGCTACTGACACCATAACCCTCGATTTTCAGAAATAAGGAACTAAGACTCCCAAGTCGAGCCCAAAAGGGATGGCGGGTTACTAATCACAAGCTCAGCAGTTCAAGACCACCAACTGGTCCACAGGGAAAGATGAAGACTTCTTTTTCTAAGGAGTTACAATCTTGTAAAGCCACAGGACATATCTACCCTGTCCTGAGTGCCGCTATGAGTTGGAATTGATGAGATGGCAGTAAATGAGAAGGCTCATGAAGGTAATGGTGGTGGTGGAGCCAGTAACACTTGCTCTCAGAATTACTCGGGAATACAAGTTTGTCTGCCAGGAAATAGGGGGCTGGACTGAGTGGCCAAGGCAATCCGGCATCATCAAAAAGTCCATTTGCTCTGCCTCCCAGACCCAGGCTCTGAAACTAGAACCAGGGAGAAAGTTCTGGTTAATGGCAGGAAGCAACTGTCACTTTTGATACTAGGAAAGGAAGAGCCTACTCCTTCCTCATTGATGGCTGGGTTGTGTTTGGAGACCAACCACGATAGCTGGTAGAGTTAGGAGATGATCTTTGCCTACCCTCCCTCCATGAGAATTTATGTCAATTAGAAAAGACTGGTGATTAATGAAGCCCTGGAAACATGGGCTTCCTTTCTACTAAATGAGTCAGTGTCGGCTTCTTACACAGAGCCAAGAGAAATTCCATGTGCTGATGGGCCTTCTGATCTCTATAAAGTAGAACCACCATTGCTTGGATGTGCAAATATGAGCAGGTATTCAAGTAGTCTCTCATGGCCTCCTCCCACATTCTTCACAGCATCAGGGAATAAAAGGAACTCTTCCTCACTTGTCTTCTCAGTTCCACCTCAGCATCACAATAATCCTAATTTAGAAAGTAACCCAATGTAATGAGGATAGGTGCTTGTTCAATCCTGAAGAGGAGGTGCTCTCCTTTAAATCTGGCTTCATTCACATCCTACGTGCATGTGGATCCAACTTCGCTCTGCAGGGCTGACACCCAAACTGCCTAAACCACTGTCCTGGGAGAGCTTCCCAACTCTAGCCCCTACCAGATGCAAGCAGAAGATCCCGAACAGCACTGGCTCAAGATCTTTGTATTGAAACATACATAGAAATTAAGGAGAGAGAGTTTAGGCAAATAAATAATGTATGTGAGAATATGATAAATCCAAGGCAGCCAAGGTGGAGAAGCACCTCCCCCTACCCCAACAGCAAGCCAGTTGACACAGAAGGGACTCCAGCTCAAGGTGACCTTACAGATTCCAGAGTAGAGCTCTGCTCTGATCTGCAGGCAGTACTTACAGGTGCATCACCTGGAGACTCCTAGCAGGAAGATCTTACCCTTTCCATTCCACCTCTTTGTTAACAACCTTATAGAACAGAGTGAAAGAGGCTCCTGAGACTGGCATTTCCATGAGAAGGATGGATCTGAATACTCTGGAGTTGATATGACCCATCAGCGTTTCCCAACTGCGCTGCTCGGAGCAGGGAAGGAGGACTTGCTGGAGGAGATGGGAGCTCTGCCAGTATTGAGATGAAGACTGTAGCAGTTGGCAGCAGACAGCATCACTGGTTGGTTCCTCATTGACATGGAAGGCAGCAACAGCTAAAACATGACTTGACGAGAAGCTAAATGTTAACTGAAGTATGGTTTTATCCATTCTCCTTGCTACCCATTGAGCTGCAATCTGCAAGGTTGGCAGTTCAATACCACCAGAAGCTGCACAGTAGACAGACTGGGCTTTCTATTCCCATACACAATTATGGCCTCAGAAACCCACAGAAGGGTCACCATGGGCCAGTATTAACTCAATGACAGTTAGTTTGGCTGGTTCAGTTTGCTTTGACACCTCATACCTCATTGATGGGCTCTTTCCTCCTCCCACCCCAACTAAGAAGAGAGGTTCCGTGCTATTGTTGCTAGGGCCTCTCATGGAGGACCCATGTGGCCAGCAGGCCGGCTATGGGTCATTGATACTTCTTAATAGCATTGCTACTAACAATTTAAAAGTGGCAAAAATGGCTTAAAGCATTCATATGTAGGTCTTTTCTGAACTCCAGGTGCTAAGAGATGACTGTGAGGAGTAGAATGTGCCTTCCTTGTTCTCATTCACCTCATCCGCATGTGAAAGTTGGACATTGACTAAGGAAGACCAACAAAGAATTGACGTATTTAAATTAGGGGGCTAGAGAAGAATAGGGAAAGTTCTATGGACTGCCAAAAGAAAAACCAGATCTGTCTTGGAAGAGGTTCAGTTGGAGTGCTGGAGATGAGGATCATGCACAAACTTTACACATCTTGTCAGGAGAGACCCGTTCTTGGAGAGGGACATCATGCTTGGTAAAACAGAGGGGCAGCACAAAGAAGAGGTCCTCAATGAGATAGACTGTTCCAGTAGCCGCAAAATGAGCTCCAGAGAAACAGCAGTTGTGAAGATGACAGCAGGTCTGATGGTGCCCTGTCCTTTTGGATGGAGGTTCACTGTGAGCAGAGGCTAATTCCATGGCACCTAACAACAATGAGTGGCTTTTGTTTTTATTATTTTATAAAGCTCTAGAAGTTAAATCATAGGTCCCAGGCAGCCAGGTGACCTGAAACAGGATCCAGATTCAGAATTAACCATCTTTCGGTCCGGCTACCACAACATTTCACCTGGCATGAGATTTATTCTAGCTAACGTATTAAGGGTTGACGGGTGTCTAGTTGTTTAATGTGCTGCCTTCCCAGAACTCCTCCTATCGGCCATTAACAAAATGGGACAGTAAGGTGACAGCTCCACAATACTGTTCCAGATGCTTGCTGGGCTGTGTGTTTCATTCTCTAGACCTCGCCCCTGAGTTCCAGCTCCTGCACCAAACCCTCCCTCATGGACAGCTGCTGCCTTTGAGCACCCCGCCTCTAGAATGAGTTAGTTACACATTTTACAGTCAGTCTCAAGGCCTGCTGGACATGGTGACCTGGGACACCGCTGGGAAGTTACTTGAGGCCAACATGAGCAGTTCGGAACACCCTCTAGGCAGAAAACCCGGTTGTTAGGTGCCATGAGTCAGTTCCACCCCATAGCAACCTTAGGCTCAACAGAACAAAACACCATCTGATCCTGGACTAGCCTCACGATTGTCCCTGTGCCCGAGCCCATTGTAGCAGCCACTGTATGAATCCACCTCATCGAGGACCTTCCTTTCTTTTGCTGCCCCTCTAGCTCACCAAGCACGATATCCTTGTCCAGAGACTGGTCTCTCCTGACACCATGTCAAATTATGGGAGACAAAGCCCTCCTGCCTCCTTACCTCTAAGGAGCACTCTGGCCTTACTTCTTCCAAACCAGATTTGCTTATCCTTAGAGCAGTCATTGTGCCATTCAGTATTCTTTGCCAGTCCCGTAATGCGAAGGCCTCAAGTCTTCCTCAGCTAAACTACTAATCTGAAAATGAGCAGTTCAACCCTGATCTATGTTCAGAGGGGAAACACCTAAGGCTTAATCTGGGAGTATTTCCCCATTCACTTTTTTTTTTCAACTGACACAACTTGTAAATGAGTCAAAAGGGGAGTCAAGTCAGACGTTCCTTGTTACCCTGATTCTCTGCTGTAATCCTCTCTACACTGCTCTTTGTCTGGGACTCTGTCGGGTTTTTGACATTCCCGGGCTGTGGTCTGAGGGAACGCACCCAAGGCTTCATCTCTGTGTGGACACTGCAAAGGGATGATGGCAGATGTAGTTAGGCTAAAATATAGCACCTTGTCATTTGATCTCCCTTTGGACCTATTTTAAAGTTGTGCTAGTTTTTACTATTTTCTGTTTTCTTTTCAACTGGGGTTTTTCACTGATTTGATTGTTGTTCTTCTTAGCTTCTTCTGACTCTGTGTTTTCATTCTGTATGTTGTCCAGGATATGACATCCAGGCTGGGTGAATCTAGAGAGGAGAAACCAAGGAGGGAGGTTTGGAGAAAATGAGAGCTACTAACAGCTAAGTTGTGTGAACGGTTTTCAGTGGCTTCATTGTCTGTTCTCAGTCTGGAAGCTCGGCTGAAACCTGTTAACTTTGGGTGGCCCTGCTGGGATTTGCAATACCAGTGGCATAGCTTCTGGCAACACACCAGCCACCACTGTACGACACACTGACAGATAAATGGTGTTTAGCAAAAGCAAGGCTCCAGGACTTGACAGGATACCCACTGAAATGTTGCACAAAGCTGAAGAAGCACTGGAAGCACTCGTTCATCTATGCCAGGAAATTGGAAGACAGCTACCTGGCCGACTGACTGAAAGAGAGCAATGTATGTGTCCATCCCAAAGAAAAGTGATCCAACAGAATGCTTAAATAAAGAGGGGGTACCCCCCAACAAAACAAAACAAAACGAAACACAGAAAAGAGCGCCTCTGGGCAGAGCTGTTGTTGGATGAATTTTTTCCCACTTGGTGGGCATCAAGCAACTTGCTCTGAGTTAGTGTACCCAGTGGTGTCACCTGGGAAGGTTCTCTCTGGTCAGTGAATTTTTTTTCGTAAAAGCAGTTTCGCTTGAACCTCACTTTTTTTGGTCATGGCTGATTTCAGAGAACAGCATTTGGCTGTGAGAAGCTCTGAAAAGATAGCCTAACAGTGTGTGACAAAAAGAAGACCTGATATGTGGCAGATGGGGGACTGTTTTTGTCACCACGACAGTGCGCCTGCTCATGCAGCCATTTCAGTGTCCCCATTTTTGGCAAAAATCAACATGCCTCTCTTGCCTCATGCACCTTACCCATCTGATCTCACTCTGTGCAACAACTTTTTGTTTCCTCAAGTGCTGAGGGACATGACAGGACAGCACTTTGATCATGTACAAGAGATGGAAAACAAACAAGGGAGGTGCGGTCAGCCACCCAAACGGATGAGTTGTGTTTCCAAGAATGGAATCACAGATTTGACAAGTTGTTAAGTGTTGTGGAGGGTAATTTAAGGTGATAGGTTGCTCTGTTAAAAAAAATTAAATAAATGCATAGCTTTGAAAATAAAATTCAGGATTTTGGGGGGGGGGGGACAGGTTACTGCCTCATATAGAATGATATGGTTGATATAGCAAACGAGTAAAACTTTTGCTTAGAATCACCCACCTTTTGCAACAGTCCATTGACAGAGAGCTGCCAGTAGTTCAGGCCGGATTCAGGAAAACTGCATTGGTGAGAAAAAAGCCCTGGAATTTGAATTGAGGAATCCCCTCCCCACCCAATATCGACCATGTACTTACTCATTCTTCCTGGGTAGCCAGGCCATCTTACAAGAATTTCTGGACAACCTCACCCTAGTCACCCTACAGCCCTAATTTTACTTCTTCAACCTTCTTTTTTGCCTCAAATCTCAAATATTTCCAAGGGATATGATTTGTATGACTTCAGGATGCCCAGATCACTGCTTTGTCACATCAGGAGGAGCAGGTTCTTCTGGGAGGGAAACACAGCCTTCAAAAATCTGTAGACCTCAATGCAGGAAAGGTTGAAAACTACATATTTAACATGAAATCTCTCCAGTCTTGCTTCTAATGAATACCCTGGTTGTACTTCTGATATCCAGTAGGCCTGGAATAAGTTTTGCATTGTAGTGCTCTTACATCATGGCCAACTGAATCCCCTCCATTTTCCCCAAACTACCTAGGATTCTACTATTACTTCCTTAGGGACTTACATTCTTGTTTCATTCTGAATCCACCCACTCTCTCCTGTTCCAGTGTTCTCCCAGGGTCGGGATGATGTTGGAAATATACACACACCTAGGTATTCTCAGAATGTGTCCAAGTAAAAGTAAACCCTCAGCCTTGCTTGAGTTCATTCTGTGCCCCTTTTCCTCTTGAGGAAGACCTAGGGACTTCAGTCCTTTGAAGAATGTAGAAAAAACTCATCCACCCCAAATTCATACCACTCCGTGTGTGCCTTATGAATCAACTCTGTCAACTGCACATGCTTGGGCCACGGAGCTCAGACAGGTAGATTCAAATTCAAGTTTTTGCCATACGTTTGCTTTTGGCCAGTCTCTTAAACTTTTCAGACTCTGTTTTTCAGTCTAGTGAAACAGGAGTGAGAAGGTATGCCTCTACTAACTGCCACGGCAGCTGAAGGTCCGGTTTGTAAGGTGATGTGGGGTCCGGTTTGAAGCAGTCCTGGGAGTACACCAGGAACCTTGGTGCTTTGAACTCTTTGACTGCGCCCCAGAGAAAGACAAGGCCCTCTATTCCTGTAAACATTTAAAGTATCAGAAGCCCAAAGGGGCCTTTCTATTCTGTCTGCTAGGGTCGCTGAATGAGAATGGCCTCAGGGGCATTGGTGACACACCAGTTAAGTGCTTGAGTGTGCAAGCCCACCCGCTGCTCCTTGGGAGAAAGACCTGGCGTTCTGCTTCTGTCAAGAAAACCCTTCAGGATAATTCTGTCCTGACACATTCTGGGCCCCCATGACTTTAAATCAGCAACTACAGGTGCTTGTTAAGTGCCAGTAGCCTTAATTTCCCACCTACCCTACTAGTTCATGCACCTGGCAAAGAGTCCGAACAGCAGCCCTGATAGGGACATTGCTCATGTCCATGTTCAAAATGAATGTAACTTCACCAAGAAGGGAAACAGCCTCCGACCCTCTCCCCCCAGCAGAGATGGGAGTGAGGTTCAGCAGCTGTCCTTGGGCCCACACAAGTGTGCAGGGCTTTCAAACCTAGTAAGGAAACCTGTATTCTTTTTGTAATTAAGAGCAACAATGATAAGAACACAAGTATCTTATGCCTTCTGGGTTATATATTTTGAACCGTTTCTAACCCAGAGGGTCTGTTCTGGGGATTGGCTCACAAGCAACAAAGTTGCGCCATCTAGAGAGACTCTGGTGCACACTCGGCCCCTCTACTGAAAGAAGATGCACCAGACAGGCAAGTCTGCCACTGTGCCGTTGGACAAAATGAACAGAGAGCTGAACGGGCATCTGGGGGTAAGGCATGGGGGTGGGGGTGTCATTCTTCACAGCCCCCAGACAAGCCCACAGAACGGCCCAGCCGTGAGTGGAGAGGGGAATGTGTGGCTGCTGGCCTGAGCCTCGGTCTCTGACTCCACATGCTGGTTCTGTCGCTGAGCGAGCGTTTCTGGTGGTTTCTTACATTCGCTTAGCAAGACCCTGGAGCTGGGCGTCATGCTCGGTAGAGCAGAAGGTGGTGAAATAGAGGACGCCCCCGGTGAGATGCATTGGCACGGAGGCTGCCGCACTGCGCTCAAGCAGGGGCACGGCGGTCCAGCGGTGTTTCCCGTCTCCTTCTGTTGTGCACGGGGTCGCTGTGGATCAGAACCCGCTCTGTGACACCTAGCAGCAGCAGCAACCTGCTCAAGCGGACGGAGCTTTTTCACAGGTGTTGTTCCAGGGATGTCTCCTAATCACCGGACCTTCCTGCCATTCCAGAGGGTCACCCCGCTAAGAGAGGCAACGCTGAAACGGAAACTCAAGACCCCCCAGCTCTGTCCTCCCAGGACAGGCTAGTCTTGTTGCAGTCACATTCCTTGGTTTTCTAAGGTTCCTGGGGAGGCTGTAGAGGGAACCTGATCTATGGAGTCATCTGGAGTTGGTATTGGACTTCCACACAGCGGCTCTGCTGGTGCGGTATGGGTATGTCTCTGCATGATTCTCCACGGTGTGGACAGAAGTTTCTGGGTTTTGTTTTTGCTTTAATATGCCAGCTACATTCGATCCTTCCTGTCCCCTTGGTTCCACAACCATGGATTCTGCCAACCTTAAAATTCTGCCAATTTTTTTTAAAAAAATTCAATCTATGGTAGGCAAAACTTCGAAAGCGCAGCAGTTTGAAACTACTAGCCACTCCACAGAAGAAAGACGAAGCTCTCTGCTCCTGTAAACAGTTACAGGCTCAGAAATCCACAGGGGCAGTTCTACCCTATCCTACAGAGTCACCATAAGCCCAAAGCAACAGTGAGTTAAAAAAAAAAATTTAAGAACTAGAAGACCGCATTATCATGACCCCAATTCTACCTTACAAATTCAGCTAGACTAGAGCATATGCACTGGTACAGATAAGAGCTGGAAACACAGGGAATCCAGGATAGATAAACTCCTCAGGACCAATAATGAGAGTAGCGATACCAGGATGAGAAGGAGAAGGTGGGGGGAGAAAGGGAGAACTGATCACAAAGAACTACATATAACCCCCTCCCAGGGAGATGGACAACAGAAAAGTGGGTGAAGTGAGACATTGGTCAGTGTAAGACAGGAAATGATAATAATAATTTATAAATGATCAAGGGTTCATGAGGGAGGGAGAGGAAGGAGGGAAAAAACAAAGAGCTAATACCAAGGGCTCAAGTAAAAGGAAAATGTTTTGAAAATGATGATGGTAACATGTATAAATGTGCTTGATGCAATGAATGTATGGACAGATTGTGATACGAGCTGTATAATATTATTCCTTTTTGTTTGTTTGTTTGTTTTGTTTTGTTGTTTTTGTTTTGATTTTGGTCTCAACACTGAGAAAAAACCAACACAATTTGTGTTTGAAGGAACTTTCAAAGCCTGAGAGAGCAGGCAGTGCTACTTACATATCATTTACATTGTACTTGGCATTCTAAGTTAGCCTAGAGCTGACTTAAAGAATGCAGGAGGTTGTGCACAGCAGATAAGCAATGACTAGGCCATTTTACATAAAGGACTTGAGTATCCATGATGGTAGTGTCCATGGAAGTCCTGGAACTAATCCTGTATGGATACTAAGGAATGAGCATATAGGAAAATGAATCCAGAAATCAGTAAAAAGAGTAGACAGTGATAGAGACAATGCTGCTCAAACTCAAATCAGACCTTTCTTCTTTCTTTTGAACACTCAATCAAAGACAAGGTAGTGATGGGTACAGGAGACTCGATCTGATTTGAAGCTTGAGAACCCTTTCGTGTTGCAGACCTTCTTTAGTCTTGCAGACAAATGTTGGAAGACTCTCTGACACACTGGGGGTAGAGGCAAGCAAAGCAAAGCATCAAAGCAAAGGGCAGGAGATGATTCTGAGGCATCTCACAGCTCAATAAACACGCCCATGTGTGTCGTCTCCTCCACTTCCCCAGAACAAATCAGCACGGGAAGCAAAAGTACATCAGAGTTATTATTGGACTGGTTTTACAGATGGATATACTGAGGTTCAGAGACGATGAATCCACTCAGATACACTGAAACATAGAGGACGATGAAGCAGTCCAATACGAATACATTTTGGACTAAAAGTGTTAAATGGATTGGCATACTCTGAGAATCGCTTCATTATTCATATGCAGAATATTTTATTTTTGCCTCAAAATTTTATTCTGCCTCAAAAATGGGCCAGAGAAAAATTGCTCAAAATTTGGTTGAAAGCCCAGAATCATGCAACATATATTTGCTGAGTGCCTTCTCTATGACCCAGCAGACACTGGTGTGGATATTAAGGAGATCATGATGATAAAAATCACAGGAAGCTTCTGATCCTTGGAGCTCATATTGAAAGTTGTAAAAAATAATAAATAACTCAACAAACACAAGAGTGACCACACATTGATGTGTTCATCACCCGTAAATATGTATGGATCTCAAATCTTTCTAGTGAAGGGCTGGTGAGTTGGAACTGCCAACCTTATGGTTAGCAGTCCAACTCTTAACCCACAGTGCCACCAGGACTCCTGATGATTTGAAGAGTTCCCTCTCGGAAAAAAAAAAACACACACATCCCATAAGTCCTTGTTTTCTTTAAAAGCAAAGATCTGGGAGTTTCATTCCATCTAGTTTGGACATGTTATCTGGAAGACTGAATCCCGGAAAAGAAGCGCATGCTTGGTTAAGCAGAGGGTCAGTGACAAAGAGGGTGCCAGTCAATGAGATGGATTGACATAGTGGCAACAGTTGTGAAGATGGCTGAGGGTCAGGTCACAGTTTGTTTTGTTGGGCACGGGATTGCTATGAGTTGGAGCTCATTCAGTGAAATCAAAGAACAACAATAAAGGCCTGGGGCTTCAGTAATTAAGTGCTCAGATGTTAACAAGCAGTCAGCATTTGGAACTTGCCCTTGGGGAGGAAGGAATGTGTCAGTTTACTCCTGCAAAGATTTACAGCTCTGGAAACCTGATAGGGCAATTGTGCCCTCTGCTATAAGGGTGGCAAGAACATGGCTTCACATAAAGGACCTCTACATCATGCTTGGCAAAGGAGCGGGGCAGCAAAAAAGCGTAAGACATTCAACCAGATGGGTTGACCCAGTGGTTGCATCCTCGAGGGGCCCAAGCATGAACACATTGTGAAGATAGCATAAGGCTGGGCAGAGTTTCATTGCATTGCACAGATTGTCTCTCTGATTTGGAACTGACTCCGCAGCACCTCACAACAAGAACAACACCCTGTACTATGAGGTGGAGTTGGCCTGATGGCAAGGAGGTAGTATTCATATGAGGCCTGTTTAAATCCCTCTCTCTTGAGATAAGGAGTGATTAAGTTAGCAAGCCAAGATCGGGGAAGAGAGATGCTATGTCACGTGAAGGTCATCAAGAAGCCAAGGAATTACAGCTGAAAAGAGACCAGGACTTTCCCTGGCACCGATAAGGAGGGAGTCTTCTTCTAGAACCAGCTACCTGGATTTGGAGGTAAATTTCCATTTTTCCAAGGCCCCCACATATGGGTTTTTGCTACAGCAGCTCTAGAAAGTTAAGGTGAAGGGTAATGTCAACAGGGTAATATCTGAGCCGACATTTAAGACACCGAACATTTGGCCTCATCAGAACTCGGAGAGTAAAGGGGTTTGGAGCTTGGAGCCATGTGGTTTCCAGAAAATGAATGAGAGATGAGTCCAGACAAGGAGACAAGAACCTTCTTGCCTTGGACTTTGGATTTTATCTCAACCACAATGGAAAGTCACTGAAAACCTCACATGAGAATGGTGGTGGTGGTGGTGGTGGTGTGCCAAGTATATTGTTCCTACATGACAAGATAGACTGTCCCCACCAGATAGTCAAGGCTGTACTTTGCACCGAGAGAATTGTCCTGGTGCTGTGGCTTACAATTCAAACCTCCCAGTGGCTCAGTGGGAGAAAGATGAAGCTGTCTGCACCTATTAAGATATACAGCCTTAGAAACCCCATGCTATATCTCCCTCTATGGATCAGAATTGACTCTGTGGCTACAGCTTTGCATTTTCTTGGTTTGTTTTTGTAGCTTGCTTTAATGTTCACTTTTGCATTCTGCCAGGTCTTTCCCTCACTGAGCTCCTAGGTGGGTTTGATCTAAGCTTTCAGGGAGTGGCTTAGAACTTAATTGTTTTACTCACCACGCCTAGGATTGGGTTATATCTCAAGAGGATCCAGGTGACCTTTTTTTTTTTTTTTTGGCAAAAACAAAAGTAGAAGCAGGGGAACGTTTAGATGTTACAGTGTGATTCTGGTAAGAAATTATCGTGTCCTGGTTTCTGACGATGGATATAGGGATAAAGACAAGGACATTGATCAAGAGATAAACCTAATGAGAATTGCTATTGAGTCAGGTGTAAGAATGAAAGAACCTTCAACAAGATCATTTTTGATAGTTGCATAATAAGCCATTGGGTGGATTTTCCATAGGTTGGTCTTTGAGCACTTGTGTTGCATGCAATTTTATACTGTTAGAGGGATTTTGTTATAAGTTTTAAGAATCATTCTGACTGTACTTGTTTCAAGACACACGTTCTGGAAAATCACATATATCCTTTTTGGTCCTCCTTATTATCTCATTTTTGGAACTCTTAACAATCCCATAATGTCAGACTGATGTCTCTTAGTCCTCAAAGTGATACCTTTGCTTTCAATACTTTCAAGAGGTCTTTTACAACAGATTTGCCCAATGCAATATGTCCTTGGGTTTCTTGACTACTGTTTTTTATGGTCATTGATTATAAGTCCCACTAAGATTAAATCCTCAACAATGTCCATCTTCTGTTTATCACGAGCTTTCTTATTGGTTTAGTTGTGAGGATTTTTTCTTCTTTACATTGAATTATAATTCATACTGGAGGCTGTAGTCTATGACCTTCTTCATTAAGAATTCCACGTTTTTCTCGGCTTCCACAAGCTAGGTTGTATTATCTGTATCTGTTAGGTGTGTTAATCCAGGTAGACTAGAGAAACAAATTCATAAACACACATGGATATAAGGGAAAGGCTTATATACAAGAGGAATGGAACATTGAGAAAGCATCCCAAGCCAGTCCAGTCCAAGGTCATAAGTCCGATATTAGCCCATATGTCTGATAGCAGTTAATAATGTCACTTTCCGACTCATGAAGCACATACAATGACACCAGGACAATCACAGACCAGTGGGTGCAGAGTCCAGTGGCAGTAGAAGCATCTTGGCGCTGGTGGGGCTTCCCCATGGATCCTTGTTTCCAGGGCTCCAGGTCCATCAACAATATTCATTGGTGGTAGAAGCATCTGAGAAATGGCAGCGGTCTCTCTGTGGTTTCTTTGGCACCAGAGGTCTGGTTCTATCAGGGCAAGCCCATGTGACTTCTTCTACTTCTCCTCCAGGTTCCAGGACTCAGGATCTATCAGCATGCCACCATCTTGTCTTGTCAGTTGAGTGTCTTCAAGAGTCTGAGTCAAGTCTCTCACCTCCAATTGGGAAATAACAGGAGACTTCCCAGAATTCTCAGGAGAAGGCCATGCCCATACAGAGATCTCATTAGCTATCTCCAGATTGACAGGCTAGACTCCACCCCTACATTGAAATTGACACAGATCAGTCATTGCCACAGTGGGTTATTAGAGTCATCCTCAAATCCTAAACTCCTCTTCATATCCCTCATCTTCTCGTGTTGTTTGCTCAGCATACAGCTTAAATGTTTATGTTGACAGGGTACAACCTCAATGCACATCTTTTTTGATTTTTCAATTGTGTAGTTTCCCCTCTGCTCTATTGAAACACAGTCCTATGCACAGTTTCTACATAAGCACAATAAAGTGTTCTGGAATTCTCATTATTCAGAATGCTATCCAAAATCTCTTATGGTTCCCACAGTCAAGTGTCTTTGCATTGTCAACAAGACAAAACACATTCCTGGTAGTATCTTATTTAAGCCAAGTTCCAGCAATGATATCCCCACTCCTAAGTCCTCTTTAAAGCTGGATTGATTTTCTGGCCATTTTCAGTTGAGGCAATGATGTGGTGACTGCATCTGACTGACCCTGGCTTTAGTGGGGAGAAGGAGAATTCAACTCTACACCAGTTCAGACCTGATTGTCAAAAGGCAGTGGTGAAAATGCCTTAACCTTCCATCCAGAAGGTGGTAGTATAGAAGTGGTACTGCAGCCCCTTAAAATTATCTTCAGCAAAACTTCACTTATATGTGATTCTGCTGATAATCATGAAATAGATTATTTCATGTGTCTTGTGGTTGATTATGAGGGGACTTCAAAAATCCATGGGGAAAAAATTAATATCTTTCAATTCCATTTTCTGAAAATATGAGTCCCCCTCATACTATCAAAAGTAATATTATTCTGGGTTTAGACTTTAATTGTGACATATCAGTTTCTTTTCTTTGCTTTTCTCTCTATGGGGTCTTATATGAAATATAACATCCCAATCTTGTCATTCATCTTGTGATTTTGGTTGTTTTCCTTTTTGATCTCTTGTTTATGGATGCTTGCAATTTTTTATGTAATTAAGCATGCTGATCTCATGAGTGTTTTATTATCTTAATATGTCTTATCTCATCCACAGATTGTCTGTGACAAACTCCTAACCTTAGTTTTTAAGACTGTTTTCCCTTGCATTCCCTGGCATATGGTTGAGGAAAGCAAGATCATTTAATAATACTGTTAATTTAGTCTGCGATTAGTCAAGAACCAACTGTGCTGCCAAAATAACCATTTAATAAAATTCCTCCTCAGAGGCAAATGTAGTAAAGTCTTTTTTATCTACAGTCAAAACAATGTCAGAGATCTACTGGTTTATTGGGACCAGGAACTTCCACAAAAGGAAGAATTGTGTGCCAAGGCTAAACACATACCAGCTGGGGGAGGAAAGGGGATCCCAGCTGATTTCATTATGGGTCTCATCAGTGCAGTCCCACCAAGTTCCTGTGAAGATTCTGTTGATATTAGGAGCTGCAGTTGAGTGAGCACTCACCATATGCTAAGTGTGTTAGTCCGGGTAAACTAGAGAAACAAATTCATAGACACACTTATGGATATAAGGGAAAGGGTAATAGACAGGAGGAATGGAACATTGATAAAGGATTCCAATCCAGTCCAGTTCAAGGTCAAAAGTCCTATATTAGCCCATATGTTTGATATCAGTCTATAAAGTCTCCTTCAGAGTCACGAAGTCACAGGCCAGTGGGTGCAGAGTCCCAGCTCTGACAGGGGTCCCCTCATGGCTCCTCGTTTCCAGGGCTCAGGGTCCATCAGCAGTATCCATGGGTGATAGAAACATCTCAGTGCTGGCAGGGATCTCTCTGTGGCTTTTCCAGCTTCAGAGGTCTGGTTCCATCAGGGTAAGGCTGTGGGGCTTCTCCACCGACTCTTCCAGTTCCTCAGACACTGCTATCTTGTCTTGTCAGTGATTCCCGTCAACTGGGGGATGGTCTCTCATCTTCACAAGGGAAAGATCATGAGACTTCCCAGAATTCTCAGAGAAAGCCATGCCCACAGAGGTCTCTTTTGCTATCTCCATATTGACAGGCTAGCCTCCACCCCTAGACTTTCAATCATGAAATGGACATCAAGCATATGCCCACCACACTGAGCATGTTCCTTGCATGATTTCTTCTAATGCTTTCAATAGTGTTTATTGATAAATGCTAGTATCTTCATTTCAGAAGCTAGGAGGATGAGACTGTTGGCATACTTTGGACATGTTATGAGGAGAGAAGAGAAGAAAAGGGGTAGCGAGGGGAGGGGAGAGGAGAGGACAGAAGAGCAGCACATCATGTTTGGTAGAGGATCATCATAGAAGAGGAAGACTCAATCATACAGATTGCCACATGAGCTATAGTATTGGGCTCAAGCATATTTTGAGGATGATACAAGATTATGTAGCATTTTTTCTATTATCAATATGGTGACTTTGACTCGGAGCTGACTAGTCAACCCCTAAGAACCACACAGACAGAAGTAGTGATAGAGATAAAGCTTCAGCTACATGTGTTTAATTCTCAAACAACTCTCCTTCCCTGCAATGCCCTCAGCCTCTCTGAGGTTGAACTGGTATCTCCCCAGTCTCTATAAAGGGTCATGTTCTCAGGAGAACTTGCTCAGGGCAACACAGCTAGCAAGAGACAGAGTGACAGACATTGTCTCTTTGGTACTAAATTTATTGCACAATTGTTGCCTTCCACCACACTTAATAATCCTGTTCATGTATCAGAAAACAAGCTCCTCACTCCTCACCTCTACCTTCCCGACAACACAGAGCATGGCAGCATAAATAAGCATCTGAATGAAGAGCATCTACTGCATCAGAAATGAGGGAAGGGCGCCCAATAAGGGAAGTGGCCTAGCTGCAACCCATGAAAAGTGAGTGTTTGAGGGGGGTGTCCCTGACCTTCTACCAATATCTTCTTATTAGCTGCTATGGAGTCATCCAGCAGCCCATGGTGCACCAAGCACAAGGGAATGTCATCCTACTTCGTTCTGCACCAACCCCACCATCAGTTGCCAATGGGACTATCGTGATCCAGAGGGCTTTCTTTGGTTTAATCTTCAGAAGTCAACTGACAGGTCTTCTTCCCAGGATCACTTATCTGGATGCTCCACTAAAAACTATTTATCATGCAGTGGTCTCCTGGCCATAGGAATGGCCCCTGAATGTGAGGAGCATGGACCAGGAATTGAATTGGCTTCCTCTTGATGGAAGATGAGAACTCTACCCCGAACCACCACCACCCTCTCCCCACCCCCAGTGCCATCTAGTCCCCCCAATCAGCCCAGCTGGAGCCTTGAGGCAGCACAAGGAAAGTGTGTTTGCTTATGTCTGGACAATCCTGCAACCCGAACTCCACAAGTCACCCTGAACAAGGGTGATGGGTGATGGATTATGGCCCCACGGGCACCTGGTCATCCACCTCCTCTGATCTGCTGACTGCTTCGCTCCGCTTCTGGGGCTAGGGGAGGGATTGGGCTCCACACATCTATAGGGAAACTATGGCACTGGTGACTTTGAGATGAACAAGTATTTATTTGCTCTTTGAAATGACCTTAATTACACCTGTCAAGGCATTTCCGCCTGAGCAGAGTAACAAGAAAACAAGAGGGTAAGTGGACATTTAGCACTCTGATGCTGAAAGGTTCAGCAATTATGTTCCTGGGGGCTCTTTCCTTAAGGCTTCTAAAAGCTCCAGTGTTGTGGGCAACAGGGTGAAAGCTGTGAGACATTGGTGCTGAGCAGGCCTCATTGGGAACAGTGCATTTTTTTTCCTCATTGCCACTTGTCCTCCCAAGCCCTGAAGTGAGAAACCCTTAAGATTCAGTTCAAGACCTGTCAAAGCCTGGCTACTGGAAGCACTTTGGGAAGGATCTATCTCTACCCCTAGTCTAACACTGGCCCAACTCTGCAGCTGTTGTGGTCGGCTGCTGTCAAGGTCATTTTATCTCATGAAGACCCCACCTGTCACTGCATGGAATCACGTGTGCACTTTAGACCACATGGAACCATGCATGCTCTTTAGAGCTTTCTTGGCAGTTAGAGTGGTAGTTTGCCAGACCTTTTTCTGGGTGGGTTCAGACCACCAACATACAGTTTATCCGTTGAGTACAAACCATGGGCAATGCCTAAGGACCTATATTCTCCATCATAAGATTCTCCAATTTCTGCTTGAGCTTGTCCAGGGACCATGCACTTGCCAGACAACCCAGTAGCCAGTCTTTAGCCAATGAGGACATTGAAAATAGGATAGGGATAAGAGGCATTACGACTTCAATTTACCTGTGGGGTTCCTCTTATTTTGGGGGCCCAGTTTTTACTCTCTAGCCCTCAATTTCTCTAGTTGAGAATTAAGGATACTGTCACAATTGGGTAATCTTGATGTGGCACAAATGGCTAATACACTGGGCTGCCAACCAAAGAGTTGGAGGTTCAAGTCTACCCAGAGGATTCTGGGAGCAACAACAACAAAAAAGCTTAAGAGACTCCTTCCAATTAGTCATTGAAAAACCTGTGGAGCACAGTGCTGTTCTGACACCGTGGGGACATCATGAGTGAGAGTTGACTTGATGGTCACCTGTAATACCATCACAGCTGGTGGGATGATTCAGAGATTCAAGGTTCATGACCATGATTGAGGCAAAGGCTGATATTCAGGAGGGCTCAATCAATGTTAGTCTCTTTCTCTTCTCTCCTGTCTTTCTTCATCTTCAACAATGTCAGACAATTTCAATGTTTAGAGTAGCACCTCCTTGGAGATAACTTTTAAGTATATAACCTCAGCCTTGAGTTTCCCCTATGTCATTCCTGAGAGTTCAGTGTGTTTAATGAATATCTCTACTTGAATGTTCCACTGGCATCTTGAATGAGCTTGCTTGTTATCAGGCTCAATGCCTATCAGCCCACTCTTCCTCGATCACAAGCTCTTTTTCAACCTCTGTAGGGTCTTCCTCAGTGCTTAGTACCATTCCTAGGCTCAGAGTTGAAGCTTTATTTATGTTTGTTGACTGAGAGCATGAATGACTAATATACACAGTCCTAGAATTCAACAATTCTGTTTTGAGTCCATGAGCAACTATGGACCAAGTGCTATACTAGGCATCAGAGGATCAGTGTGTTTCATAAGAGACAACGTGTGAAACCTGTGTAGGAGATGATGTAATTACTGTTCAACTTATTCAAGTAAACATTCCATCATGAGCAAAAACATGGACAATTTTATATGCTCACCATATAATATTCTGTTCTGTTTCATGGTTCTCTTCTTCTTTGAGAACACAAGACTCTCCAGGCTTTTGCAGTCCAATGTCTATTTCTTGCTGAGGAAATGTGTTTACAGATATAGATTGTCATTTTTGCTCATTGTCATCTACAACTCAAGACAACTGTAGGTATAACAATGAAACGTTGCCCTATCCTGCCATAACCATCTACGTATTTCAGTCCATTGTTCAAGTTTTGAAACTGATTCGGGTAGCAATTATATAAACTACTTGAAGTGATTGAACTATGGAATATTATGAAATCTGTAATAGCTCCCAATAAAATGATTTTAAAAACTGGAGATGCCAAAAAATGAGATTAGTTATCATAGGTAAGACAATTAAAGAAAGAGAATCACTTGGGAATCTTGTTATACTGTAGATTCTGGTTCCATATATCTGACATGGAAATGCAAATTTTCAACCAGGGGTCCAACTGGAATGAACAAGTTTGAAGTCCTGCTAATGAGATACTCATTAAGCAAGAAGGAAGAGAAGGGCTGAAAGAGAACAAAAGAAAACATGTCATAGGATGGGAAAAAAATACCCATTTTGGAAAACCTTCGGAAAGGCCACTGATCATCTCAATATTTCTCCAGACAAATGATGTTATTGTACACCTCAGATGAGTGGCCAAAGGTCAAGCCCAGTAATAAGGGTCTGGCCATTACCACCACTAATAAGTAGCCAATTAAAATTTTGCTACATTCATTTCCTGGAAAACCTAGCACAAAATATGTTCTTATTAGTGTAAGTGCAGGCCCCATTTACTTGTGAGACTAAAATCCTGTCCCCTTTGGCTACTGCCACATGTCAGGCACCACTTCCATTTCCCTTGACTGAGCACCTCTCCAGACCCTCTGCTCTCCTTGGGATTCATATCTCAGCAATCCTTTTTAAAAAAAGTCTCTTGAGTGTATATGAAAATATTTTCATGGAGCCATGTTTTTGTCATTAGGTGCCGTCAACACAATGGACACTGCCCTGTGCTCATAATCAATGGCATGTGGGTGTCTTTATTGTAGCCACTGTGTCCACCAAGCTCGTTGAGGGTCGCCCTCTTTTTCACTGTGCTTCTACTGGACATAACATAAGAAAGTGTCAAACAAGCCCTGCTTTCCGAGTCCTTGTGTCCAGCTCCATCTCCATTGATTTGCTCAGAAGACAAGTCTGGCAGCCTACGTCTGAATGGTCACAGGGGTTTGTAAAACAGACGGAGCCCTTGGACTCCACACACATGGAGTGATCACCAAGTGAAAGGGACCCCCCAACACCTAGTGAGACTCACCGCAGAGGGAGGGAAGTGTCCTTGTCCCTGTGAGAACAGGGAGGAACTGGAATCTGAGTGCATTTAAGTAACTCACTGACATAGGTGACAGATGGCTGAGCCAATATTCCCATCTATACTTGTCTGATTTCTGGGCCTGCCACTGGTATCAGAATCCCATTTCTTGTTCCTGATTCGGCGACAACTCAGCTATGTGATCAGAAACTGTGAGAATTCACTCATTCATCCAAACATGCATTGAGTACTTAAACATTCACATACTAGTTTGAGTTAATGGCTCACATACATTATTTCATTTAAGCTTCACATTTATCTCTGCTAGGCAGTAGGCATGGCTCTCCCATTGTCTCACTGTGAGAGCCCAGGCAGGTTTCCTCATCTCTTTCAACTTTGATTTTCCCACCTGCACAACAGAGGCCGTGATGATACCCTGTCAGAGAATTGTCTTCCAAATCAAATGAGATCCTGAACGCTGATGGAATACAGCACACGTTCAGTGAGTCCCAGCTTTTGTGATTGATACTGCATAATCCTATAACGTGTTGAAGAGCAAAAAATGTCTCTTTGTGGCCTGAGGTGTGCCTGACCCAAGCCACAGTCTTTTCAACGGTCTCATGTGCCTGTGACAGTTGGAAGGCCAAAGAAGAATCAAAGCATTTGGATTCCGGGGCTGGTGAATAATTTTGGAAGTAGCAATTAGTAGTCATTGTATCATCAAGGCTCTCACCTTACAAGATATACCAAAGGAGTTGCTGCTGGCTTTGAACTTCTAACCATGACGATTACAGACCCCTAAAGAGGTAGGATTTTTGAGAAAACACTTTTACTATAAACAAAGCCACAGAACATTGTTGTTCCTATGAAGTCAGACGGATAAGAGTTTGGTCTGGAACAAATTACTTGAATTCTCTAAAGATGTTTCTTGGTCTTCTGGAAAATAAAGTATAAGATTTATATTTAACTCTCAGGCATTGTGTAAAAATTAAATGAGGTAACACAGTGCTGGTGCTGACAGACATAGAGAACAGACATAGATGCTGGGTGTTTTTTTCTTGGTCTAAGGCTTTGCACAAGAGTTTAGCTCAGTGAATATCACTGGAGTGAATGAAAGCCAGCATTGACCCTGAGTGAAGCCTCAGTAATTGCAGAGGTTTGGTTGGAGACGGTAGAGTCCTGGTAATGCACTGATTAAAGCATATGGAGAAGACCCAAAAGGTTGGTAGTAGACACCCATCAGTGACCACCTGTGATAAAGTCATCTAAAAGGACAAGTCCCTGGAGAAAGATACCATGCGTGGTCAAGTGACAAAACAAACCAACTCCTGCCATCAAGTTCACGGACCCCTGTGGATTTCCAAAACTCCAACTGTTTTTGGAAGTAGAAAACCCAGTCTTCCTCTCAGAGCAGGTGGTGGTTTAGAACTGACAACCATGTGTCTCACAGCCCAATGTGTAACCACTCTACCACCAGGGCTCCTTGGTGCAGTGAAGGCCCACTGAAAAAGAGGAAGGCCCTCAACAAGATGGGCTGATCCAGTGGCCATAACCATGGGCTCCAACTTAGCAACACTTGTGAGAAGGACACAGGACTGGGCATTGTTTCCACCTTGTATTGGACATGGAGTCCTTAGAAGTTGAAGCCAACCTGACAGCACAATAGCCACAAGGATTTGCAACCCTGGACACGCTGTGTAGCAGTTCTACTCTGTCGTATGAGTCAGAATCAGCTCAACAGCAGGGGTGGGTATGGTAGGGGAGTTCGAGGCTCAAACTCCAAGAGTAGGCTTCTGAGTGACATGCTGCGCATAGTCTCCACTTAGTTTGGACTTAGGAATGAATTAGTAATAAAAGTAGGAAACTGCCAGAAGCCTATTAAATTCATAGCGTTTATCAGTTTTGAAAGTAATTCTATCAATGCTATTGTCGCTCTCCGGTAGGCATCCACTCACAGTGATTCTGGACACAGCAGGACAAAACGAATCCCAATTGCTTGGTCCAGATCATTTTCATCTGCTGATGGTTGGAGGTAAAATACCAGGCCTTTCTGCCCAGGCCCTGTTAGTCTGGAAACTCGCCTGAAACCAGTTCAGTGTCTAGCAACATGCAGACAGCGCGTGGAAGGCTACATACAGGGTACATTCGCTGAAAATGGAGCCCAGGCCTGCTACACAGAAAGTGAGTATTCTGCAAGTGGCCCATCAATGCTTCACTATGATAAATACTTCCCAGTTAATCTCTTTCCCTTTCTTGGGGAGTCCCTTACTGTTCTACACCACCTCCTGTGCTCCTCTGCACACTTCAGTGCCTGGCACATTCTGTCTTGCTACTCCACCGTGAGTCTTCCTTCTCAGAGGTATTTCTTCACCTATCCTCAGCCAGTCAAAGCTGGATCAGTGATCTCTCTGAGTCCATAACCCTTTCATGGTACATTACTCTGGTATTTACTATGATGTGCCGCTGCTTCCATTTCATACATGGGATCAGATAGGATTACAACAATAACTAAGTGAATATCATGATCCTGAGGAAGATAGAAAACGTGAGAAAGAAAATGCTTGCAAATGCCTGCTAGTAAGGTGTGCTCGGTAATTACAGGCATGTGTATATGTGGTATAAAAGGCCACATGTGACAACTGGTCAGAAGGTTGGCAGTTTGAAAACATCTAGGGGATTGTAGTGTGTTGGATAAACATGCTGCACAAAGCCTCTCTAAAGTGCTGAAGAGCAAGGATGTCACTTTGAGGATCAAGGTCTGCCTGCTCCAAGCAAGGTGTTTTCAATCACCTCACACACAAGTGACAATTGGATATCGAGTAAGGAAGACAGAAAAAGGATCGATATTTTTGAATGATGGTGCTGGTGAAGAAGATTGAAAGTACCATGGACTGCCAAAAGAACCAACAAATCTTCCTTGGAAGAAGTACAGGCAGAATGTTCCTTAGAAGCTACAATGGGGGGATTTCCTCTTTCATGTTGTCAAGAGAGACTGGTCCCTGGAGAAGGACATCATGCTGGGTCAAGTAGATAGGCAGCAAAAAAGAAGAAGGCCCTCCCTCAAGAAGATGGATTGATTGGCACAGTGGCTGCAGTAATGGGTTCAGGCATAGGAGCGACAGAGAGGATGGAACAGGTCTGGGTGGCATTGTGTTCTGTTGCCCATAGAGTTGCTAAGAGACTGAATTGGCTAGATGACACCTGACAACAACAACAACAACAACAAGAGAGGTGCCTCCGAAAAGAAGCCTGGGAATCAGCTCCAGAGGGTCCCACTTTGAAAGCATGATGGAGCAGTTCTCTTCTGCAATGATGGGCTCCCCATGACTTCACCAAGGCAAGGAGCAACACCAGCAAGGTATGCATGCCCATCATCCCCAAGACCTCTGCAAAAGGGTCTGTGGATGCAAAGTTTCATTGCATACAGAATATTCTCTTGAGGCATAATGAGTAAATATCCACTGCATGCTGTAACTAACATGTGACAAGTAACCAGGACTCTACTGTAAGCACATGTAGCTCAGAAAGGTGAGAGAAAATTGTTACATTCAGGCAGTAGTAGAGAGAGGTTCTACAGAGTTGCCTTGGAAGGGGGGGGGTGGCTTTGAAGCTGGGTCTTCATTAGTTTGTAAGATCTATACAGGCAGATGCCATTGTTTGTTGGTCTGTCATACTGTGGTGGCTTGCAGGTAGCTGTGAGGCTGGAAGTGATGCCACCAGTATTTCAAATTCCAACAGGGTCCCTCAGAGCAGACCGGTTCCTATGGAACTTTCAGACTAAAACGAACTAGAAGGAAGGACCCCAGAATATGAAGAAGAAAATGGCCAATACAAAGTTTATGAAGAGCAGTGGAAGACTGACTTGGTACCAGAAGACAAACCCCAAAAGTTGGAAAACAATGGAAACACAACTGAGAGTTACCTACTCAAAACACAGTAGACCTTTATGTGAGTGGAATCAAGCTTCTGAAATAATCCTTGGCTGATGGAACATGAGTCCAAATGAGAAGTGACAGCAAGCATCTATTAATATTCAAGCCATGGGATGCACAAAATGTGACTCTAGGAACATCAAATATCTTTTACACAAAAGAGTTGGGGGCTGAGCCCCGGTGGCATAGTGGTTGTGCGTGGGATTGCGGCCACTGGGTTGGAGGTTCAAATCCAGCAGCAAGGCTGGGCATCCTACTCCCACCACCAGAGGGCAGTGATGCCCCAAAAACCAAAAACCAAAAAAAAAAAAAAAAAGAGTTGGAAAGGAAAAATAAGTCTGAATGGGAGGGATTATTTTTCCTGAATAGGTTTTACTAATTTGTTCTTGAGGATGAGAGTCAGACTTAAAATAGGAGTAAGCCTTCTTTGTGAGGACTTGGCTAGACTTTTAAGATTATGAATCTGGCAGCTATGTGTAGAAGATTATTGAGTTAGGGGAGAAGTAAAGATGCTAATTAAATAAGACAACATTTACAGGATGGGAAATATTAGTGACTTAAGCTATAAAGCTGTAAACATTAGCAGATCTCCTATTTTGCCAGACAGCTTAGACATCGGCTAACAGACTTCAGCACTTTACCGAGTCACGTGGAGGAAATGAGGAGCACAGGGATTTCATTCCAAACAACTGATGTGGTAGAAACGAAGTGGAAAATACTGCAAGAATTTGTTTCTGAAGGTGATGCTGAAATTCAGAAGTTAGGAGGGGTGCCATATTTTTTCTTCGTGAAAGCTTTGGCTTGGGAAATTATTGTTGAAGTGAAATTAAACTTTGTTTTGTTAGGGAAGATTCTCTGAATCTAGAAAATGGACCAACAAGGAAACAATCACCCCCTCCCACCCCGCCCCAGGACTCTGGCCATTTTGACGAATTTTTTGAGGATTAAATAAGATAGGCCCAAACTTGCTACCATCCAGTCAATTCTAATTCATAGCTGAAGCAAAACACTGTACGTCTACATAAGAAGCATAATCATAATAATAAATATTTATTGCTACAACTTTTATTAGTGAGTTCTGGCGACACAAGTGGTGCGTGTGCTCAGCTGTTGTTGGCTGTGGTTGTTGCTCGGAGGTCCCAACATGAACAAGTAACTGGGCCAGCCCTGTGGAAGGTGGAAGACCGCTGGTGGCAGAGTTGGCTGCCAGCTGAAAGGTTGATGGTCTGAACTCACCCGCCACTCTACAGGAGACGATGTGGCAATCTGCTTCTGTAAAGATTAAACTCAACGTAAACCTGTTTCATCAGGTGTGCACTAACTCTTGAAGAGGCTGTAGGAGGCCCCACAGGTTTTTCTAGGTTGTCCATACTGAGTCAGGCTGCTCAGCACAAGGTCAGCCTAAGTGTAAGTTTCAAAGGTCGAGGCCATTGGATGTTGTCTGCTCCTGTAAAGACGTAGAGTCTTGGAAACTCGGAGGGGCAGCTCTTCTTTGCCCTGTAAAACCCAAACCAAACTCACGGCCATGGAGTCGATGCTGACTCATAGCGATCCCTGTGGGTTTTCAAGACTGTAACTGTGGAGGGGGAGAGGAAGCCCGGTCTTCCTTCCCAGAAGCAGCTGATTATTTCCAATTGTTGACCATGATGATGGGAGCCCAACCAGTAACCATGATACTGCCAGATGACAGACACTGCCTCCTTTGCCCAATAAGGTCACAATGTGAGTCAAAACCGACTGGATGGCAGTGGTTGGAGTTTATCTTTATGAAGCGGGCTGCCAAATCTTTCTCCTGCAGAGGAATTGGTCCGTTTATACCTCCAACCTTTGAGTCAGTTGTGAGCACTTTAGGCACTGAGCCACCAGGTCCCCTCTTTAAAGATGAAAGGCTTGGGGAAACACTGGGGCATGTCTACTCTGTTCTAGCAGGCCATCATGAGTTGAAGATGACTCAAGGACCATGGGGGTGGTTTACAAAAAGGCTTCAAAACATTTATAGAAAATTACATTATCTTCTCACTCCATTTGATCCAGGAATTTTCTGATGTCCCCTTGTATTTAGTTACAGTTGAATATTATAGAGTCATTCAATAGTTGAATTCCTGCCTTCCATACAGGAGACAGGGTTCCACTCCTGACCAATGCACTCATAGGCAGCCCGAGAACATCTGTAAGTGGACACGTGGGCATTGCTATGACACTGACTTGAGTTCAGAAGAGCTTCCTGACAAACTAGGAAGAAAGGTCTGGCATCTACTTCTGGAAATCAGTCACCAAAAACCCTCTGGGTCTCAATTATCCAATCTAAAACTCATCGTGGGGCAGTGTTTTATTCCATTGTGAGTGGGTCATTGGGGATCCAGGGCTGACTTGATGGAGGCTCACAAGAACATTAACTATTGGGTGATTGTATACTTTAGTCATGTGGGCTTCAGTTATTCTCTCTGTATCTCTCTATCTCTCTCTCTCTCTCCCTCTCCTTCCCCTCCCCCTCCCTACACACACAAACTCCTCTTTAAACATCACAGCATGATTCTACTATACCTGATCACTTTGAAGCCTAGGAAGAGTTTGTTGGTTAGGAAAAACACTAGAAACAGATCCAAAGTCTCTCATTCCAAGTGGAGTGCTTTTGCATTCTTCCATGCTCAGTGAATGTTGTGGGACTCTCAACAGGTTCAGTGTTGAGTTCCCAGTGGTCCCCGGGTGCCAATTGAAAGAGTAAACATTCCAGTCCAACCAGGGGTGCCTTGAAAGAAAAACGTGATGGCCTACTTCCCCCAAAATGAAGCCATTGAAAACCCGGTGGAGCATGGTTTTACCCTTAGCTATGGGGTCTTCCCTGAGTTGGAATCGATTCATGGTTTACTAGGCTGTCCCTGTATCCCTAGCATTTATCAGAATACTTCACAAATGAAGCTAGTGTGTGCTGGAGTCAGCGCAGAAATTGGGCATAATGGGAGAATTTTCAACACAGAAGTTGCTAACACGACAAATCAAGACTCCCCTCAAGCAATCAACAAACCATCCAAACAACAAACAAAAATCAAAACCAAAACAAAGAGCTAGTTATCAGCAATTTTCCAGCAAACCACTGGAAATCACTCAACATTTCCACATCGAGTGAGTATCCTGTTGTCTAACCAGTCCCCTCCCTTTAAACAGATTCTCCCATCTTAAAAAATGGAGCCACCTTATCCCTGATGGTTTCACAGAAATGATGGGATCTGAGAAAACTCACATTATTTTTAGATACATAAACAGCATCAACTTCATGTCAAAGAGAAAAGTAAGTAGTCTATGCATTTAATGAATATCAAAATCATTCAACATAATATAACCAAGCTTTGAAGATTGTGATAGTACTCTGATGCCTCTTTACCCGATATGTTGGACCAAATTAAGTACTATATGTGTATGTAGATGTGGAAAATGACTCCCTCATCACAGATGTCCACAATAATAATTTCATGCTGGAGGAGACTTGGGAGAATCCAGTCCACCTCCAGGGACTTCTCTTCCTCAGCACGAGTCTAATAAAAATGCAGGCATTTTACTAACATAACTATATCAAATGGTCCCATGAAATATTAAGGAGATCATTAATGCAGCTTTAGGGACTGGGCCAGAGGTCAATGACCTTGGATTTGGAAGAGATTCTAAAAGACCCAGAAAGCCTTGGGTATGATGCTACAAAGAGTCTCCTTGCTACATTGTGGGAGGATCGTTGTTGCTGTGTTTTCCAGACACGTGGCAGCACGTCTTTTCTTGGACTGAAGAACAGAAAGGAAGAGGGACCTTGAGAACAATGCTAAGGTGGCGTGGCAGTTCACTTGTTTTATGAAGACTCCTTCTTCAAGATAGCCTTGTGGAGAATGATGTGAGCAGGTTCCAAAGTTCAGAGAAGTGACACAACTGAAAGGGCCCACACTAGGGCACAGAATCAGGCTTCCAAGATTCCTAAAATATGAAAGGAATGTATCAGATGCCTATGAAGTACTCGCATCCTACATTTTATTGGAATGTGACAACAATCTTTCTTGGCAGCATATATTAGTATCACTGAGAATCAGACAAGTTGAATAACTTTACCCCAAATTATCCTGCAAATAACTAGAAGATCCAGTATTTAAAACCAGGTTGCCTGATCCCATTAGAAGACATATGTCTAAATAAGCTGCAAAGTGCACTGCTGTCAAGTTCATTCTGACTCACAGGTGATACTCTAAGAGAAAGTAGAACTGCCCTACAACTTCTAAAACTGCAAATCTTTATGGGCGCCTACTCCCACAATTTTCACCCATGGAGCATCTGGTGCGCTCAAACCACCAATTTCTGATGTGCAACTTAATGCTTATCTGCTGTGCCACCAAGGCTTCTGATATCCAAATATGGGCATATGGTTCATGATGGTTTTCCCACATTTACTTACTCGCACATTAGCTGTTCCTCCCCATGCTGAATGTAAGTCTTGCCCATGTTGCAAGACTTGGTTGCTATAATCTCAAGGAAGAGCCCAATATTTGAATTGCTGCTTGGATACCTACATGGATTACCAGAATACAGTCAAATTACTTATTGCATTAGTACTACTACCTTCAGCAGCATTTTGTGCGAACCAAATGGGGCTGAATTATTAGAGGGAATTGTTGTTTGCCATTGATTCATTTCAATACTCGATGACTCTACAAAACAGAGCAAAAATGACTCATTGGGCTTTTTAGACTGACCCTTACAGGAGTAGATTAGCCTGCCTTTCCTTCCACAAGAGACTGGTGGGTCCAAACCACTAACCTTCTGTATGAGTCCGGGTAAACTAGAGAAACAAATTTCATAGACATGCATATGGATATAAGGGTAAGATTTATATACAAGAGGAATGGGACATTAAGAAAGCATCCCGACCCAGTCCACTTCAAAGTCATAAGTCCGATATTAGCCCATATGTCCAACACCAGTCTATAATGTCTCCTTCCAACTCACAAAGTCACAGGCCAATAGGTGCAGAATCCCGGCGCTGGCAGAGGTCCCCTCATGGCTTCTCATTTCCAGGGCTCAGGGTCCATCAACAGCATCTTCTGGTGGTAGAAGCAACTCAACGCTGGCAGGAGTCTCCACGTGAGTTCTTCAGCTTCAGAGGTCTGGTTCCATCAGGGCAAGGCCATGTGGCTTCTCCTCCGGCTCCTTCAGTTCCTCAGACACTGCCATCTGGTCTTGTCCATAATTCATCATCTCTGAGACTAGCTGCCAACAACTGTGGAGATAGCTTCTCATTTTATCAAGGGAAATATCGCGAGATTTCTCAGAAGCCTCAGGAGAAAGCCATGCCTATACCAGAGGCCTCATTGGCTACTCAATGGCAATCTCCAGATTAACAGGCTAGACTCCATCCCTACATCCCAATCGTGAAATTAACACAAGCACATGACCGCCACACCTTCTGATCAACAACTGGTATTTAGTCATTGTAGAGAGGAAGAGTGGTTGGTAATTGAGGCAGTGGTAATTCAAGGGCCAAGTCCCTGTCTTTTATGCAGGCGGTCTGGGTTAGATTCTCCATCAACATACTTCATGTGTATCATTGCCACGCATGTGTCAGGAGAGGCTTGTGTGCTGCCATGATGATGAGCAGGTTTCCCTGGAGCTTCCAGGGCAAGATTGTAATTGAACGAGGGCTCTAAGGATGGCAATGGGCCAATACACAATTAATCAATAAGATGGTTCGGGATCGGCAACATTTCACTCCATAATGCATGGAATCATTGCGACTTGGGTTGACTCAATGGCAGTCGGCAACAAAGAAGTTGGTAAGTCCCATTGAAGATTAGGGGACTAGATAGGCACCATTATTATTGTTTGAGCTAGTAAAAGTGGGGTGTCCAAAACCAGTTCAGCCAACCTGAAACCCCATCAAAATGCATGGATGACAAGAGGGGCCTAATTCTTAACCTCCAGGTGCCCCACAGAGAGAAGCAGGACTGGAGAGACCCTCTGGCTTGCCCTCAGTCTCCATGATTAGCTGCACAACCTTTTCTCGTGGGCATGCAGGATATGAGACAAGCGCCTGGTGACCCTCACCCAGGAAACAGCTGCCTTGTTGTCATGTGGTGTCCGTGTCATTATTACGGTTGGTTGTCATGGAAGCATCCATGGGGAAGAGAACAATGTACTGGCACATTACCAGCCCTCCCTGGGTCAGACAAAGAAGTTGGAGGAGGAGGAGGAAAGGAAGAAAGAGGAAGACATTAACTGAATCCGTTTCGTCATCAGACAAGATGCGTATGGTCATTACATCAGAGTCTCTTGATGGTGCAGGCGGTTAAGCACTTGGCTGCTAATTGAAATGTTGCAGGATCAATTACACCCAAAGACTCCTTGAAAGAAAGACCTGATGACCTACTTCCAAAATAGCACTACTATTACCAACCCTCTGAAGCACACCTTACTCTGAAACACACACAATGGCCAGGAGCCTGACTCTACTCCATCGGGACTTAGTGCTTTGGTTTATTATTCCACCCATCTTTACACTAGAACTCAGGCTCAACGTTGCTAAGTCACCTAGCTACGAATAGTGCTCATGAGCGCAAATACAGGCCATTATGATCCCAAATATTAGAACAAACAAACAAAAACTCCCAACAAACCTTTGCTATAGAGTTATCCTGACTCATGATGGACCTTGAGGACAGAGAAGAGCTTCCCTATAGGGCTACCAAGGCAGTAATCTTTACAGCAGGAGGACACCTGCAGGAGAACACAACAGTCTTTTCTTCTGCACTGAAGCTAGGGGGTTCAAAGAGCCAACCTTTTGGATCGCAGTCAAACACCTGTCCACTTACCCACTTTGCTCCTTCCAGATAATAAAAGAAGTCATCCTTTGTTGGGCATATGTGATGGGAGAGTCACTTGATGCCTCCCATTGCATCTAAGCCTCATGACCACTTTGGCAAGTAGGTCCTGATATCCCAAGACTGCACAGGTGGATGAAGGTCCCAGGATTTGAAAGGTGGTCTTTCTGCCTCTGCTTTCTTTTTCCTCCCCTGCACGTCCACCTACTCCTACGTCACATCTATTTCAGTAGACAAATAATGATTAACATGGTAGCTTTCCTTTCTGAAGGTACAAGTGCCAATAGCAATTTGGTACCCTTGAAATTACGGCTCCAACCATGTGTGTATCCTAGAACCATTTGTTATTAATGATGTGATCATGTTTTCTCTTCTTGGCAATGCTCCCTTAATGAAAAGATTAAAGACACTTGGAGAGAAACTGTGACATCAAGGTCAAAGTAACGTGTTTCCTCCAAAGCACAATTTAACAAAAGACATGTATTTTAGAAGTACCAAGAATTTTAGGAATTATAACTCCTAACTCACTAAGGAAGTTAGACTGGGACGTGGAAAACGTGATCACACATATTTATAGATAGGAAGTGGAGCATCCAAAAAGGCAAGGAGCTTTCTGCAGTGTTTTTACTATCAAGCACATCTTACACACACTTCTTTGGATATTGTTGGGAGAAAGGTAGGGTTTTCTACTTCCATAAACAGCCAGCAGTCTTGAGACCCACAGGTGCTATTTGCCCCTAACCTATCTGGTCAGAGTGAGTCAGAATTGACTCAGTGGCGGTGGGTTTTTTATATGGTGTGTGTCTTGTGTTCCATAGAAGATCCCTCATCTCATTTCATCTTTCCAATAACCCCAGAAAAAAGGGGGTAGTCTGAAAGTTTCATGCCAAGTTCCCATGCATTATTTAATGTAGCGCTTCTAATCATAGCCCTTGTGACTCCCTCCGAACAACCTTGGCAGGATTCCTGGTTAGTCTGGGTTCGAGGATGGAGGAAGACATTGATTGGATTATATGATCCAGCTGTGAGCTAGTGCTGTCAGAGATCCTGGTGACCGCCACCCTGTGCTAGGCATAAAATGAGCCCTCTCCAAACCAAGGAGATGGGATTTCACTAATCAAGATCCAAGAGTGGAGCTTCCTGTCTGGACCTCGATCCCTGTATGGTGAACCTCCTTGGTCCAGGAGACGGCCTTGACATCAAAGGAGTGACAGAAGAGCAGCCACAGCAGACCCAGTAGCCAGAGCAGGAGAGAGAGTGATGGCCGTTAGAGCCCACAGAGCATGCAAAACTGAGTGTGTTGGGTCAGGAGGCTGACCCATAGAGTGGGTGCCTCTGGTGCTTCATCTGAGGAGCTGGGTTCACTGAGTTGCAGAGCTGGCACCGTGTACCTTTAGAATGAGGTTTACAGTGGAGCGGCATGTCCTTTGGGCATTTATTAGCAGATCTCAAAACGTGTAACATACCCTGGCTGTATGAGATGCATTGACACAGCTGCTGCCACAATGGGCTCAAACATATCAGTTGTGAGGATGGTGCAGGACCTCAAGCTCCTTCTGGGTCCAGTGGAGGGAGGGCTCTTTACCAGACATCCTAGAAAGTTCTTTAGAAGAGTTCCATAGGTCTCCTGGAAGGTACTCTGCTGGAGGGACCCTGGGTCAAGCATTGAGTTTAAGTGCCCTGTGAGCCCTGGTGTCGTTGTGGTTATGTGTTGGACTGCTAAGCGCAAGGTCAAAGTTACACTTTCAAGAGCGCTCTTTACTCCTGTAACGAGTTACAGGCATCAAAACCCATAGGGACAGGTCTACCTTGTCCTATAAGGTTGCTATGAATCCGAATTGTCTTGAAGATGGTGGATGAACTCTGTCTCAGCTCTGCCCCTCTCCAGCTGTGTGGCTCTGGGGAAATGATGGCATCTATGGAAGTCTTTGTTGCAACAACTCTAAAATAGACTTAAAAGACTCACCGGCAAGAGAGTGTGGAAGAATTAAGTGTTGGAATTGCCCAGTGCAGCTCCTGAGAAATATACTGAGCACATCCAGTTCCCTCATCTGTCCCGCTCAACAAGAGCTGTGCAGGAGCAAGAAGTGTCAAGAAGGGAGAAGGCCAACTGCTTGGGCTGAATTGTGTAACTTAGACCATCACACATGAGACTATCCCCGCTGTGTGTCAACGGATGGGGAGATGGATGGACCCCGTGTGGTTCAGTCACTCAAGGGAATATGACCCTGCTAGAATGAGGAACGGCATTCTGACACCCGCTCCAGCATAAATAAACCCTTAAAGTACTGGACTGAGTGAAGTCAGCCAATCACAAGAAGACAAGCATTGTATGACTTCATTTACATGAACTATCTAAACAAGGCACATTCAAAGCAATCAAGAATTACTCGTGGTTCTAGGGATGTAAAGGAGGGGCAAAGGGAGTTCTTGTTTAGGAAGGATTGAATTTCTATTTATGGTCATGGGAAGTTTAGTAATGGATATTAGTTATGGGTGGATGCATAATTGATGTAATTGGCCTCACTGAACTGCATGGGTAAAAAATGGAATCGAACGATTCTTTTATCTGGAGTTTTACAATTAAAAGTATAAAAGAATTATGTCACAAGTAAAGTATCCTGGTGGCACAATGCTGACAACATTTAGCTGTTAATCAAAGGTTAATGGTTCTAAACAACCAGTTGCTCCTTTGGAGAAAGATGAAGCAGTCTCCCTCGCTAAAGATAACATTTCTGGAAACTCTATGGGGCAGTTCTAGGAGCCCCGGGGGATATAGTGGATTACTTGATGGGCTACTAACCACAGGGTGAGAAATTTGAAATCACCAGCTGTTCCCTGGTGCCTCGGGAGTGGGGTACAAGGGACACAAATCATGACAATAGAGAGTGGATTCCTGTGAGACCTCTGCTTCATGGCAGCCTTTCGTCATTGACTGGTCCATGGTGAGAGAGGCCCACAATGTTTACTCCGTTGTTTTCTGAAAAGGACATGGGAAGTTTTGATTCTTTTCCTTGGTTGTTGTCTTTGGTTAATCCTGTCTGAAATGGAAAAATGAAATGTGATTGTGTTAGTTCGGGTAGACTAGAGAAACAAATTCATAAATATGCTGTGTTAGTCCGGGTAAACTAGAGAAACAAAGACATAGACTCGCATGTGGATATAAGGAAAAGGCTTACATATAAGAGGAAAAGGACATTAAGAAAATATCCCAACCTAGTCCAGCTCAAAGTCATAAGTCTGACATTAGCCCATATGCCCGATATCCGTCTATAATGGCTCCTTTTGACTCACGAAGTCACAGGTCAGTGGGTGCAGAATCCTGTGTTGGCAGGGGTCTCCCCATGGCTCCTTACATCCAGGGCTCAGGGCCCATCAACAGCATCCAGTGGTGGCAGAAGTAACTCATTGCTGTGAGGGGTCTCCATGTAGCGTTTCCAGCTTCAGAGGTCTGGTTCCATCATGGTAAGGCCATGTGGTTTCTCCTTCAGCTCCTTCAACTTCTCAGATGCTGCCATTTTATCTTGTCCATAGTTTGTTGTCTCTGAGCCTAATTCCCAACAACTGGGGAGATAGCTTCTCATCTCCACGAGGGAAATATGGCAAGATTTCCCAGATATATCAGGAGAAAGTCATGCCCACACAGAGGCCTCATTGGCTACTCAATGGCTATCTCCAGATTAACAGACTAGACTCCACCCCTACATCTCAATCATGAAATTAACATAAGCACATGACCGCCGCACATGCGTATGTGTATTAGAAAGAGATTTATATTTAAGAGCAATTGAACATTGAGGAAACACCCCAGCCCAATCCAAGGTCATAAGTCTGATATTAGTCCATATCTCCGATACCAATCTATAAGTCCTCTTCAGATTTGTGAAGCACATACAATGACACCAGGACAATCACAGGCCAGTAGGTGCAGAGTCTTGTGGATCCAGTGGCAGTAGAAGCATCTCAGTGCTGGCAGGGGTCTCCTCGTATCGCCTCCAGTTTCCAGGGCTCAGAGTCTATCAGTATGCTGCCATGGTCTTGTCAGCTGCAATGTCTCCCAGGGAGTAAACTGAGAGATAGTGTCTCCTATCTCCAAGAAGGAATTCCCAGATTTCCCAGAATTCTCAGAGAAGAAAGCCATTCCCACACAGAGGTCTTGTTGGCTGTCTCCAGACTGACAGCCTAGACTCCACCCTCCTTAGTCCTCAAATTGACACCAGATTAGGTGACTGCCACCATGATAAATGTAAATTTTCAAGGGGGGGGGGCGAAATGGTCCCTTGTACTTCTTCTCTGAGACCATGCTGCATGAGAAAATGGCTGATAGGTCAAAATGACTGATCAAAGGCCCCAGCCTGGTTTGATGTAGCCAGGGGCCTGAGATTGAGTTTGACTTTTGAGTATGTGTTTAGCATCTGTCTATACTAAGATGATAGTGACTTCTTCTAACTAATCTATTGATAGAAATGATTATTAGAAAGTTTGAAAATAGAGAGTTTGTAAGCTCACTATCTCAAGCATTCACTAAGCAGGTTAGGACATGCCTGCAAAGAAGAATCTGAAAAGATAGGCCCCACTCCTATAATATGTTAGACTGTGCCATAATATGTTAGACTGTGTTGACTAGAGAAACAAACCCGAAGACACTCATGTATGTGTAAAAAGAGCTGTATATCAAGAACCAACTATATGTCAGGAAAGCATCCCAGTCTAGTCCAGATTAAGTCCATAAATCCAGTACTCATCCATAAATCTCTTTTCAGACTCACAAAGCTACAGGCAGTAATGCACAAGGCAGGAAGATCATAGGCTGGCGGGTGCAAAGTCTTGTGGATCCAATGGCAGTGAATGCATCTCCAGGCTTCTGGCTGTGATAGTATGGATTGAAGTGTCTTGCCAACAGGAAGGTGAAACAGAGCATGAGTGTCTTGCTTCCAGCGAACCATTTATCTTGGTTGCCCTCCAATTAAGCTGTGACCTGGTTGACAGGCTAACCTCTACCTATATTTTCCTACAGGTTGGCACCAAAACCCCTAATTATCACAATCTAGAATAAGTATGTGACATGACTGTGGCAGTCACCTAATCTGGTGTCAATTTGAGGATTAGGAGTGCAGGGATGGAATCTAGTCTGTCAATCTGGAGATAACCAATGAGACCACTGTGTGGTTATGGCCTTCTCCTCTGAGAATTCTGGGAAATGTGATAACTCCTTTTTGGAAACAGGAGGCCCTCACTCAGTTCCTTGGAGAGGCTCTACTGACAAGACATGAGACTGACTCCCTGTGAAACATCCCGAAGGAGAGGCCACATAGGCCTAACCTGATGGAACCAGACCTCTGAAGACAGAAAGCCATGCAGAGACTCTTGTCAATGCTGAGATGCTCAAGGAACCAAAGAGAAGCCCCTTCCAACACTGAGATGCTTCTACCACCTCTGGAAAAACAAGACTCTGTACCCACTGGCCTGTGATTTTCCTGATGTCATTGCATGTGCTTCTTGAGTCTGAAGAGGACTTATAGATTGATATCAGACATAGGGGTTAACATCGGACTTATGACCTTGGACTGGACTGGATTGGGAGGCTTTCTCAATGTTCCATTCCTCTTGCATTTAAACATATGAATCTTCCCTATATACATATGAATGTTTACAAATTGGTTTCTCTAGTCTACCTGGACTAATACAATGACTTAAAAGAAGTTTTAAAATGCTGAATTAAGATAATGAAGACTCATCTTGTCTTTATATTTGTCTGTCACCCAATGGGGCTGCATTCTGATTATTCACTGAAGCTACATTCCCTGGAGACCTATTACCAGTGCCCGTGGACAAACGTATATGGCAAGTGACATACTGTCCCTACCCTCAAAATCTTAAAGCTGGAGGCAAGGACATGAGAAAGTCATGCCTTGAAATATAATACAGCCTGGAGGTTTAAGTCTACTTAGAGGTGCCACAGAAGAAAGACCAGAAGATTGACATCTACCAACCCTGTGATGCACAGGACTATTCTGAAACAATAAAGAAAGGACCACATACACATGGCCTGGACCACAGGCAGGGTCATGAGTATGAGAGCCACCTTTCAATCGTGCCCTCATCCAATCTGGGGCTGAGGGACAATAACCCTCTGGTTCATACACACCCCCATTTAAAAATGAAAAGAGGATGACAACAGCATAAACATAAACACATTGGCAACCTCAGGCAAGTGCTTTTCATAGCTGCAGTGCCATAGAATGTCATTTCACACCTTTCAGGGCATCTCCTGAGACTTGTGCCTGGGACTATGCCTATGTGCCTGAAATGCTTTGAGAAGAGCAAGTCAGGCACTGGCCATACCTTACATATGTTTCTTGAAGTGTCTCCAGGGGCAGGGACATCTTAGCCCTGAGAATGGGCAATGAATGCTGATGTCTTGATTTGGTGGCTGGCTGAAAGAATGGGAAGGTTCTCCAGGACTGGGCAAGGATCTCTATCTTCACCTCAAGGACATGGAGGGTTTTCAATGAGGTGAGATCATCGACACCAATTGCTACTGTTCACATATGAGCAGACCATGTGTAAAGGGTGTGTGTGTCTGTGGGTACCAGTACAAAGTCGGGGCTATAAGCTACATCTGGTAGCCCTTATCTCTTGGGAAACAGCAGCTGCTCTGTGATTGCAAGCATCTATCTGCATGCTCAGTCCCGCTTGTCCTCAACCAAGCCCTTCCCTCTGTGTGTGCCGACTTTGTGCTCCATGAATAATTTCCATTGCCTTCCCCGCTGCCCTTCTCCAGGAGGCCCTGGCGGATCGCTTTGTGGCACCAGCTCCTGTGCTCCAGCTGCACATTGTAAGGCCCACACCCGTTCCCATTTGACGGCAGGGTTCTCACCCTCCCTTTGAAAGGCATTTCGGGCACATGTCTTTCTTTCCCAAAGCTGCACAAAAGGCAGAGAGGGGTGCAGATTCATCAAGAAGAAAGGCCAGTGGTTAATAGATACAGCTAGAAAGGTTACATGAAACATGGTCTTTTATATCACTCATAAAGCCCTGGACTGCAGCCATCCCATCAAGGAAAAAGGCCTGGACACTCAGGCAGAGTCAGCCTTCCACAAAGAAGCACCTCAAAACCTCCTTAGCAATGGCACCCCCTTCTATACTGGCTATAAAGAGAAGACCCCATTGATCGATAGCACTCCTGAGTACCACACACACAGGCATACATGCACACATGACACGTGATTGCCACTGTTGCTGTTTGATGCTGTTGAGTCATTTCCAACTCATAAGACTTTATGTCCAAGAGAACAAAACACTGCCCAGGCCTATGCAGCCCTGATGATGGCTGTGTTGTAAGCTAATGTGGCATCTACTGTGTCCACCCATCTTGTGGAGGGTCAGTCTTCCTCTTTGACCCTCTACTTGGCCAAACATGGTACCTTTTCTAGGCACTGCGCTCTCCTGACAACATGCCCAAAGCACAAGAGGCAGAGTGTCTCCAGCCTCACTTCTAAGGAGCATTCTGGCTGCATTTCTTCTAAGACAGATTGGCTTGTTCTTCTGACAGTCTATGGTGCTGTCAATATTCTTTACCAATACTATAATTCAAATGCATCAGTGAATGCATGTTGGAGGTTTAGACACACATTAGCATATACATATTTATATCGATGTGACATGAAAAGGAGACATGGTGTGGTACAATCAGTTAGGCACTTGGCTTGTACTTGACACCTGTAGAATGCATAATGGGATTCATATTGGGCTGCTAACACCAAGGTCATTGGTTTAAACCTACCAATGACTGCACCGGAGAAACATGAAAACTTCTTCTCCCATACAGGCAAAACCTGGAGCTCTCAATGTCTATAAACAGTTACTGTCTGGGAAACCCGCTAAGGGTAGCTCAAAGACAGCATTGACTCTATGGCTGTGAGATAAGATTTCAGTATATGTGCCACTGAAGCAAGCACGAGATAAGATTTCAAAAGTAAGAATGGAAATCAACTCAGTTGGTTTTAGAGGTCCCAGAATTCCAGAACGGCTCATAGTGCTTATGCAAACAGAACAAAGGGATAGAGTGTGGCCTACCATGAAGAAAGGTGTGTGTGAGGACTGTTCCCTGTCCTAGAATAAGCAAGAGATCTAAGCAGCTGGACTTTATGAAGGAGAATACAGTGTCAGCATGTTAGCTTGAGTAGGCTAGTGAAACAAACCCTCGGAAACTCATGTATATAAAAGAGTATTTTATATAAAAGGTAAGTAAGTGTACATTAAGAAAGCATCCCGACACAGTTCCGTACAATCCCATATGTCTGACACTGATCTACAAAGTTCTCCTACAACTCACAAAACAAAAGCCATATAGCTGGATGTTGGAGGAAAGCCGAATCGGCGAGCATGTAAACATCTCAGTGCTGTCAGAGGCCTCCACGTGACTTCTCCAGCACCCAAGACTGTATCAGTGTAGGTCCAGGTGGCTTCTTCTCAGGGGTATCTCACAGCAAGTGGGCCTTGCCAGCTGAGGCAGAGAACTAAATAAGGCAGCTGCACACAGGTCTGACCATCAGAGAACAAGTGAGAAAACAAGTGATTTTTTTTCCACCAAGTGAAGGCAAGGACAGGAGTCCTGGTGATGTGATGGTTGTGCCTTGGGCTGTGATCCATAGGACCAGCAGTTGGAAACCACCAGCATCTCCTCAGCAGAAAGACTGGGCTTTCTACTCCTGTAAACAACTAGCGTC
>PVJH01000119.1:178911-379079 GCA_004026705.1 Nesogale talazaci
TTTGATTTGGGCGCCAAAGGGACTTTGATGTGCGATTCCAGATGTGGGAGTGCAGACGTTAGGCCCGCTGGGCGATTGGAGGGCAACGCTGAGATGCAACTGCCTCACCACCTCTGTGTCTGTCTTCTTGCCACTGAGGGGGGACAATCATGCTCAGCCTGCAAGACGTCTACAAAGATGGAATCAGCGCCTGGTGGTGAACTCAACCCAGAAGCGTAGTGTGAGGTATTGTCATTCCTTTGCTTCTGTCTCTCTCCGCAGCTAAAAGGCAGGAAAAACATCAAAGCCAGAGGGAGGAGCATGGTGCCGAGCAGATTGGTGCTTTCAATTGTTCTTCTTGGGAATTCTAAACACTGGTTCAGCTTGAATGAGCACTGAAGCGACTTCAATTTCCTTTTCCACTCAGAACTGCCAGCACCCTGTATTTAGGCTTGTAGGAAAGCATGCGACTGGTGCCCGTTCTGACTCTTGGTGTGGATAAAGCACTTGATTCTTGATGAAGAGTCAAGAAACCATACTAGTTTCTCTTCTCTCAGTCCAGGGAGCTCTGCTCATTCAGCTTCCACCCTCCAGCCCATCCCGGCTCACAGCAGCTCTGCCCCAGAGGGTCTCCATGGCCCTGGCCTTGATAGAACCAGATTGTTACCACTTCCTCCCGAGGAGCAGATGCTGGGTTCAAACTGATAACCTTTGAATAGCAGCTGAATGCTTAACTACTGGGCTGCTTTGCACAGCTCCGAAGGCCCTTCCTTTTGAACCAGTCTTACCACTGTCTCGCTGATGTTGGGTTCTGTGTACTAGATGAGATACTTAAGTACCTACCGAGGACACCTGGTGGCATACTGCTTACACAATAGGCTGCAAGCCACAAGGTCCGCAGAACAAAGCACTAGCCTCTCCAACAGAGAAGGACCGGGAGTTCTGCTCCCATAAAGAAGTGGAGTCTCAGAAATGTTCAGGGGCAGTTCTACCCTAGCTTACAGGGCCGCTATGAGTCGGCAACCATTCGACGGCAGTGAGAGTTTACAGTGAGTATACTGCCTATCCTACCATATCGAGAGATCGCAAGGCTGACTTCTATAACTGCAGAGGTGGTGTGTATGGGTGTCATAAGTATCAAATGGGGCACAAGTTGTTAAACAGCTTTGATAAGTCTGAAGTATTTAATAGCTGCTGGTATCAACTGACACCGGCATCGTGATTGCCCCTGTTGCTGCAACACCTATCTGAAATACAGAAGGAATCCTTTCACCCCAGTAATTAAAATACTACCCTCTACCATATGATCCTGCAACCTCCCCACTCAGTCTACCCCCACATTTTCCCATACACGGGAAGGCCACCTTGGCTGGGTAGAGTAGAGGCTGAGTAGAAAGCAGGAAGACCTCATGGGCGTTGTGCCTGCAACAATGAGATAAAATGTTGTGAGCATAGTGCAGGACCCGGCAGAATTGTCCAATATGAAACAAACCTTTCCCATTGACAGTTTTATACTTTATACGGCACGACTCTGCCGTCTCACTGTTCGGTTGCTACCTCCAAAGAAATAAAGAGCAACACAGACATCTGTACACCCGTGTGTATCGCAACACTTCCTATATTAGCAAAAAGATGGAAATAACTAAAAAGTCCCCCGGTGGAGGAATGGATAAACAAACTCTGGTATGTACATACAATGGAATATCATGCATCTCTTAAGAGATGATAATAAAACTGTCAAACACTTTATGACACAGACAGATTCAGAAGATGTTGAGCTCAGCTAAGTTAGTCAATCTCAGAAAGGTAAATATTTCATGATGCCATTATTAAAAAGGGTAAAAAAAAAAACCTAAGGGAAATGGTTTTCACAGCAAAATAAACAGAATTTAAAGACCATGGGGTCCTGAGTGAGGGGAGGGTAAAGGGAGGGAAGAAGAGAGGGTGGGAGAGGAAACGCCAGGCGACAGCAGCAGCCAAGCGCAGAGGGCACTCATTGGGACACTGTCCGTTTTTTGATGTGACGTGTATAGCAAGGTGTTCTTGGTAGGCCCTATGCTCCACAAATAAAAGGAGAAACAACTAATTATAAAAGAAAAAGGGCACAACCTTGAAAACCTTCCAGCGTCTTTACCCATTGAATCTAAACACTGGTCTGGGTGGTTATAAATTGAGGAAAAGTAAAATGGAAACTGAAATCAACTTTAATGCTTTTGTGGCATATTAGCTAGTTTCAATAATAATAATAATAAGAAGAAGAAGAAGTAGTAGTAATAGTAGTAGTAGTAGTTTGGTTTTTTCAATGTGATAGAACAGGCAGATGCCATCCACATGCATGGGTACCTAGGATCCCTGAATGACTTCTGGCCTGCAAAGCCAATCACATCCTCCACAACGACTGTTTTCCATTTTGTTAATGGCCCATCATGTAAGCTCTGGGTATCTGAGCTTCCATCTTCTCTAACAAATTCCCAGAATTCCACTGGCTTCCTTCTAGATCCCAAAGAACTGCCATAAGGGCAGGCAGTACGCACACATGATGCGGTAGAAGAAGACTAGAGGCAGCGGCATATCTGGGTACAGAAAGCAGTTGTGTAATCCTCAAGCAAGGACTGCAGAGAGACAAGTATGTTTTCTCTTTAGCGATAGGTGTGCTTATTGGAATGGGGGAGATGTGTGTACAGCCCTCAGCCCATGCTTTGGGCCAGGAAGAGAGGCACACGTTGAGCTGCAAGAAAGAGAAGGAAGGGTCTGGGGCACAATCCTTAGCTAAGACGTTGTGTATTCAGGAGGGTGGTAAGAGAGCATAAAGGTACAGCTAGCTAAAAAATGAGGTAATAATATGCCATATGCCTAATGATGTGCATTCGATCCTGGGGGGCATGAGGAGAGGAGCAACATTTTCAGACTAGTTTCCTCTAAGTCACTTTGGTGTCGCTGCAGAGGATGTGTTGAAGGGCATGAGGCTATGGCAAATGGAAGTTTATAGGGAGCTCTTTCATGAGAGGTCCCCTGTGATAAAGTAAGTCAGTGTTAGGCTGTGAGCCAAAAAGTCTGTGGTTCAAAACCTCCCAGCCGCCTTGCAGAAGATAGTCTGCTCCTGTGAAGATGTCCAGTGTTGGAAACCGTGTGAGTCAATTCTGCTCTGTCCTATTGAGACAGTCAGCAAGTTATTTTGGGTTGCACAAGAACCAAGGCTGAAAGTAAGGGAGTCCTGATTGAGAAGACAGATACCCGCTGATTGAGACACTGAAGCTTGGTTACTGACTGTCTTCAAATTGTAGATAAGAGGGAGGGAGAAGTCAGCATTGAAGCTTCAGATCCCACTTTGAATAACCCAACAAGAACAGCACTCAGGGAAGAAAGAAGACAAGAGGGCAGGTGTAGGCCCCATTGGTGAACACACGGTTGATGTCTTTCTGGTATGTGCATTCATATAGGGGCCTGGAGTTATGAAGAGTCTGACCTTGAACTAGAGAGTTTGGCATAATTCACAAATGTGATTGCTGTTAGTTACCAGAGAGTGAAGGGTGTTAAAACCTGCACATACTGGAAGCCTCTTTACTCTGTTTCTATAATCTGCTTCATCTGTTCCCAGGGAGAATCTAACATTCATCTCCATTCACCACCAGACACTGGTGTGCCTTTTGGAGCACACTCTAGATAGTTTGGGAGAGATTGAGAATGGAGGAGATGGTGGTGTTAAGTTACTGAGTCTCCTCCACCACCCTCTGATGTAGTGGGACAAATGGACAGAACTCTGTAAATTTTGTCAATGCACCATTGGATCTAAGAGGCAAACACACCTCTATTTAGATACTGAAGTCACCTTACATCCTCTGTCTCTCTAATCAGACAAATATATCATGCCATGGGTTTTAATTTCATGGCCAATTAACTCTAGAAATAGTACGAACACTCAGGGCTTTGCTACAACTAACTCCTGGGATGAATTTATGGCTTTTCCACCAACCCCAATGATATATTGAACACATTGCCAAAGTGGAAAAAAATGTACCTCAATTTTCTCATCTGCAGAATAAAAGTCTTAAAATATACCTTAAAGCAGGAGTGGGGAATGCCCAGCCATGACATTATCAATGCCAGGTACCATTATATGTTTCACCATGAAGAAGTGCCAACCATCACATTATGGGTGAGTTAATGGAATATTTGATCAGTTTGGCCTGTGAATGATATTATAAATATTCAAGTTGTCCTTTACAATAAAAGATTCCTCACCCCTGCCTTATTGTATTATAGAAAAGATCCAAAATTACCTATTCAAAATGTCTCTGAGAGTGCTCAGAAAAAGATACCTCACAACATTTTCTCATCATAAAACCACATGTGTTCTCTTTGGGCACAGAACAGCAATTTCTTTATTCTAGAAAAGAAGATTGGGTTGACAGTGGCCCTGTCTTTAGAAAAAGGAAACAGATTTATCCTGTGTCTGCAAATTGGAACAGCAACTGGGACCCTGGAATTCAAAGGAGACAAATTTAGACTTGATGTGGTGATTCCCACACTGCCCGATCTGGTGGCCCACGAGCTGAATTTACAAAGGTCCCCATACATTTTGTCATATTGAATCTCCTTTTGAGAAATTTAGTTCTGAAAAAGTCCTTCTTCCTGGTTAAACAACAGCAACGACAAAGGTCTTATCCACTCACTACAAAACCCAATCTCATTACCTCTGAGTAGATCCCAACGCCTAATGATCCTTGATGTCAGCATCAGATGAGCTCCCAAAGGTTTTCTTTGTTGTAGTCTTTACAAAAAAATGATAACCAGATTGTTCTGGTCTGGAGCCTCTACCCACGTCATGGAGTGAACTCAGACTCACATCAGAATACAACTGCTCCACAGGGTTTCTAAGACTGTACTTCTTTCCCAGAGCCTCCTCTCTCCTCTTTCTTGCAAAGAGCGCCTGGTAGGTTTAACCTTCCAGCTGGCAGCCAGATGCTTGACCCACTGTGCCACCAGAGTCTTACTTGATCTCTAAACTCACTGCCATCAAATCACAGAAACCTTTTAGGACAGAATAGAACTGTCCTTGTGGGTTTCTAAGACTTTAATTTTTTTCAAAACTAGAGAGCCTCATCTTTCTCCCTCAGAGGAACTGGTGGTTTCAAACCACCAACCTGATGGTTAGCAGCCCAACAAAAAGCCCTACTATGCCACTAGGGTCCTAAATCACCTCTGGGAATTCACTATTACCACTTCATTAACTTTTCTTGGAACAGTTGCAAACTTTGCATCCGATCAAATGAGATTAAAGATCAGGAATTCAGCAGGATCATCTTATCTGTGTTCTTTTGTGTTTATTTTACCCTCTGTATTACTTTTCATTTAACATCCCATTGATGGTAAATGTTTCTTATTTTTTATTTAAAATGGCAATTGTGGCATTTACATAATCTGATGTCAACTTGAGACTATTGAGAGTGAAGGGGTGGGCTTTAGCCTGTCAATCAGGTCGCAGCTTGATGACCTCATTTGGAGGCTCTACATAGAGATACATAGCTCACTGAAGCTCATGACTCACACATTCTGCGGCGATTTCCCTGCTGACAAGATACATGATGTTGCCCTGGAGCTGGAGGAGCCACGTGGAGACCCCTGCCAGAGTGAGATGCTTCCATTGCCACTGGATCCACAAGACTTTCTACTCACTGCTCTGTGATCTTCCTGCACTCTACATCACTGCATGTGAGGCTGGAGAGAAATTTTAGGCTATTATTGGACATATGAGCTAATATCAGACTTATAGACTTGATCTGAACGAGTTGGGATCTTTTCTTAATATACAGTTGCTCTTTATATAAAACTCTTTCTTATATACCTATAAGCATCTCTGGATGTGTTTCTCTAGGCAACCTGGACTAACAGTAATGGATATTTCTTTCTAAATTAAAAAAAATGTAGACTAAAATGTATTCCGTTCAAAAAATAAAGACAACATACTTTATTAAATCACTTGCTGTGTCTATCCCTTAGAAATTATGAATAATAAAATATAATACATAAGATAAAGTAATATATGTAGTAAAATAATACGTGACCTTTTCTTGAATCCTGTATTAATTATAAGCTAATTCTATTCCTTCTATGTTATTATAATCATGTATTTCTGTTGATATTCTTTTATTTACTACTTATTTTTAAAAACAGAGGAAAGTAGACAAAAGTGTTGAGCACACTGGTAGATATTGTGGTGTGTGCAGAGGGTGAGTTCAAACCTTGACTCCATTGCTTGGTCCCTGTATGATCATGAACAGCCCTTGACCTCGGGGCTTGGGTTTCTATTTGCATTTGGGGTTACTTTCAGTGTATTCAGAGATTTCTCAGACCCCTAAAGCACTTAGCAGGAAAAAACTCTGAGTCTGTTGGTGACTCAGAGTGATGCGGTAACACAGATTAGAATTCTCACCTTCATGGCTTTTCCAAGGTCATGTGGTCTCTTTGGAGGCCTTCCATGGAGAGACTGGTGGGTTTGATGAGCCAACCCTTGTGTTAGCAGCTGAGCTCTTAATCACTGTACCAGCAAGACACCTTCGTCTTCACTCTACTGTCATAGCATTCTTTTGTCCCCCCTAATACTAGAGCCTCCCCACATAACACTAAGGACTTAGAAGGTTGTCTCTAATGTCAATCACTACCCAACTCATGTTCCTCTATTAAGACAGCCATGTTTTTAAAATCTTGTATGAATTTTTTTCTTCTTTAACCTGTGTACACAGAGAAAAGCAAGATGCAGCTCTAACAGGCAGATTAGAGGTCTCCAGGCATCAACTGTCTGTATTTTAGGTCACAACAGAATTTAAATGACAATCCAGATAGTCATCTGGAGATAAAATAGGAAGGATGTGCTTTTCTCCATGCGGGGCTCTCAAATCATCTGCATTATTCAGGGCGTATCGCAGGGGCTCTGGGCACCCTGTAAATTACAAACGTGCTTGTACTGTGAAGAGTCCATAAGCTCCAGTAAGTAACAGAGCCATCTGCCTCCCACTGTCATGGGCCCGCCATTCATCTGCCTGCCCCTCCACCTCAGCCTGGTGGTGTGAAGCTGCCCACCTCGACAGACTCATGAAAAAGGCACCCTCTGAAGACCCTTCACTGCTGCCTTCTTCTTGGCTTTCCAGGAAATATTGTTAAGAGCACAGCTTCTGTCTAGCCTTAGACTTGGGTTTGAGTTCTGGGCCAATCAGGAACAGATTGTCACACATTATTCAAACTATCCCTTTGATTTTCTCATGTATAAAATGGAGAGTGCTGTAGGCAAGGTACTCTAGATAAACAAAACCAGAACACTTGTGATTAAATATATAGATGATAGATAGATAGATAGATGATAAATAGATATAGGCTTAAACAGCTAGAAGGAAAAGAACTGTTAATTAATCCACACAGCAGTAGAAAGGACTCAGTTAAACTCACTTTCATTAAACAGTTTAACATACTAGAAGTCCTTCAACTCACATGGACTGCTAAGTCGAAGGTCGAGGAAGCAGACAGCAGAATTCTCCCTTGGGAAATACAGAGAGTCTGCCCACAGGCAGCGAACATCAGGGTGTGTCAGCAACGGTCAGTAGCTGGGTAGCTTAGCGAAGCAGGCCCAAATGGGATATCGAATGCAAGAGATGCAAGGTGACAGGACCCACCAGCCTCAAGCTCAAGTGACGTACGCACCAGCAGTGTGACAAAGTAGGTCTTGAAGGCGCCTGAAGCTCTAGCTAGAGGATCCATCGGTTAGTTTGGCCTGCAGATAGAATTGCTCTCAGGTCAAGGCAGAGAACTAGCTAACGCAGCAGCATGCTGGTCCCAACACCAGAGAGCAAGAGAAAGGGGAGTGGGCCTTGCAGGATCATTTATCTCTTTGTCCTCCAATCAAACTGCAACCTGATTAGTCCCACAAGTTCCTATTGACTAAATAGGAACCTAACTATCACAGAAAGACTGAGGTCTCACCCACTTGCTAAAGTTAAATGAGACACTGAATGTAGAGTGTTGTAAGAGGTCTGCTTTCTCCCTTTAATTCATTGGCCCTAACTTTTCATTGATCCTATTTTCCAACTAAACTGAGGCAATTGCTTCCTGCTATGTGTCCCCCTGCATAGTACTTGTACGTGTCCTGGAATGATCGACACTGTCTACCTGATGTAAGGACCATTGGAGCACCTCCCTCCATAGACAGCTCTGGAAGGCAGAGAGTAGTCTCGCCTATGTGTGCCCTGTATCCTAGAAGTGTCTGGCAGAGAGCTGAGGGCAGAGCAGCAGTGCTTTTACACATACAAGAAGGGCAGACAAACGACCCGCAAAATTGAATTAGAAAAGAATACATGTTGGCCAGAAGTGCCAGATATCACCTTTTCACCTAATGTCAAACCAAATTCACTGCCATTGAGTTATTCTGACTCTTGGTCACCCTGTAGGTCAGGGGAGAACAGTCCCCGTGAGTTGTCTCCCTTCACCCCTGTTTCTGTTGCTTGTCTCCCTGGGGTGGGACGTGTTAAATGTTGATCATTGAGATAGGCTCACCCTTCCCCCATCTCCCCCGACCTCTCCCCTGCCCTCATGGTGTTGCTACTCTCATTACTCTGGCTCAGGGGTTTATCTGTCCTGGATTCAGCATATCTAGAGCTCTTATCTGTACTACTGTGCATGCTCGAGTCTAGCCAGATTTGTAGGCAAGAACTGGGTCATGATAATGGGGTGGGGGTGGGGGAAGAAGCATTAAAGAACTAACAGAATGTTGTGTGTTTCGTTGGTGCTGTGCTGTACCCTGGATGACTTGTTCCTTCCTTTTGACCCTTCTGTGAGTAATGTCCAATTGTCTACTAATGGGCTTTGGTTCCATACTCCAACCATCTTCAATTGCATCAGTATTATCTTTTGTTTGGGATCTTCTGATAACTTATCCATGTGGGCTTTGCTGCTTCCCTGCTAGAAGGCATCTTGTTTAATTTCCAACCTTTAAGAACCCAAACACTATATCTTCCAATAACCAGGCCCCATCAGTTTTCTTCATCACATTAGCTCATGCACCCATTTTGTCTTCAGCGATCATGTCAGGCAGGTGACCATCACAGAATGCCAAGTTATCAGAACAAAGAGTTCCTGTGTTGAGGGAGGGCTTGAGTAGAGGCAGAAGGTCTGTCTGGTACCTTCATACTTTAGTATATAGACCTATATCCCTATCAAAATAGATTAATATATTTACATTTATACATGGATATAGTTATACAGCTATAAATGTCTTTTTGCCTCCTAATTCTTTCCTCTATTGCCTTTTACTTTCCTTCTGTTCCACTCTTATGTTCAACCTTTATTTAGTAGGCTCTCCATAGTTCCTCTCAGCTACCTTAGACTTGGTCAAACTCCACCAGGCATGCTATACACCCTCCTCACCCTTTTAGATCTCTCCTTGTTCTCTTGTCCCTAGATCTGTTGACTCCGCCCTCCCTTTGCCCCACCTCCTCCTCTCCCATGTCCCCCCAGAAATATCAGTCCCATTGTTTTCTCCTCAGGATAGCTTGCCTATCATATAGACATGGACATAGCAAATAAATAAATAAGCCAGTAAATAGTTCCAAGTCTGTCTGCTGACCCTTATAAATGTTTTCTGATTGGGTCTGATGAAGTACCAAGCCCTGCCCCCATGAGTCAGAAGTCTATTTTGGGGATTCCTTGGGAACTTCATTGCTTTGCTCCCCTTGCAACTCTGTTGTGCTCTCTTCGTGTTTCTTCCCGAATGGGGTGTAGGGGGCAGGGATTAGATCTGGCACTATTCCCACACTGTGTCTCCAATGCTGTCCCCTGCAGCACTGTGAATCAGTGAGAGATGTCATGTTTCATGATAGGGCCAGCGCTACTGTCCTCTCTGTACATAAGCTGCTCTGACCAGGAAAGTCAACCTTGAGGCTTGGTGGGCCAGGATGTAGTCTAGTTCACTACTTCATGCTGGTATGTTGTCCTCAAGTCTTGGAGCACCAGGTTGAAGTCTGGTCCATCATTCCCTTTCCTGTGGAGATATAAACAATATCCACCCTGTGGATGGGTTAGCTTCCTCTTCCCCCTTGATACTACTCATGTCCTTTTTTTCTTTTTAATGAGGGTAGAAAACCCCATCTTTTCCCTGAAGAACAGCTGATGACTTTGAACTTCTGACCTTTTGGTTAGCTGTCCAACTCCTAACCACTGTACCCACTGGGGCTCCTATTTCAATCACTAGTGTCTTCAAATAGCTTCCTATAACCTTCACAGGGAAGAGAGTTGTTATTCGTAATATAGAGCTAGAGAGATAAATTCAGAAAAGGATGGACCTGCAGTGAGATGGTGCTCTGGTGGCCTTGTCAAGGCTCTTTCATTTGCAACTGGCAGAACACCTGATCCAATCTAGCAAAAGTAAGAGGGGAATGATTGGTCACGTCTACTCAAACTTCCAGTAGCACAGGCAGTCTGAGGTGAGCCCTGGTTTTGTCATGGCACCAAAGCCTTCACTAACGGTTCTGCCTGGGCTACCTCCTCAGGTTCTGCTCAGTGGTTCTAATTATATCACGCCATCAACCACAACCCCAGTTCTAGCAGAACGGATCACTGAGAATGCCAATAGCAGTCAGAGACCTGAATCTTGGTAACAGTGGATGGCTTATGCAGTCCTAAAGCTATCTCTGTGACCTGGGAAGGTGCTCCGACAGCTTTCCATTTTATACATAATAATAACCAAAGGCCCTATGAGGACATAAAAGTCCTATGGGAGGGTCAAACAAAAATAGTGTGAGTAGGGGCCCATTACATATATATCTGGGTTTACCTCAAGCCAAATATTTTAAAGAAGATTCTGCAATCAGTGGATGGCTACAGGAAACCTCTCTAACACATGTCTCAGTTTCCTTGAAGTAACTTCCAAAAAATAGATTCAATAAAAATGTGGCTTACAAAGGGACCTCTTGGGAGAGGTAAATTCAAGGGATAGTGAGGCCAAATCAGGAGACTATGACAATGACTTAATTATGAAAGTGTATGGCATTTGAATTTTATAATAAAATCCTTACAGAAGGAGAAGAAGAAGAAAGTATGACACTGTTTGGGTGAGATTCCAAAGGGTTCATCCTAATGGTTTCATCAAAGGACACAGGATGAACATGGGAGCTTATTAGGAAAAAGTTAAAAGGAAATTGACTTTCACAAAAGTTGTATCAAAAAGGTTATTTATAGGTTTAGTATTGAGGTACCAGATGGACATTGGACCTCCACCCAAGGACTCCCTCAATGCAAGAATAACAAAGTACAAAACTGACATGCCATTATACTCACCTCCCCAACATGGTCACTGAAGACAAAGTGGATACAAAAGCAAATGTGGTGAAGAAAGCTGATAGTGCCCGGCAATCAAAAGATATAGCAGCTGAAGTCTCAAAGACTTGAGGATAAACAAGCAGTCATCTAACTCAGAAACAATAAAGTCCATGTGGAAGAAGCACATCGACCTGTGTGACCATGAGGTGTCAAAGGGATCCGGTATCAAGCATCAAAGACCTAAAAATTATATCATTATAGATGAGGGGGAGTTCAGATTGGCGACCCAAAGCCCATCAATAAGTGAAGCGATATCCTCTTACAAAGGGGTTGCAGTGAGGAGATGAGCCAGTCTAGGCACAGTACAATAGCAATGAAATGTGCAACTTTCCTCTGGTTCTCAAATGCTTCCTCCCACCGACTATCATTATCCCAATTCTGCCAGACAGATTCAGCTAGACCATGAGATGTACATTGGAATCAGAAATGTGAGAATTTAGGGTAGATAATCCCTTGAGACTAGTGGGGAGTGGTGACACTGGGAGGGTGCAGGGATGGTGAAGTAGAAAGGGGGAACTAATTTCTGGGATCTACTTGTGACCTCCTCTCTGGGGTGCAGACAATGGGGGAGGGAGTGAAATGACACATAGGACAGTGTATGAAGGGGAAGAGGAAATATGGGGTGTTGGAATTTAAAAATAAAGAACTAGAGAAAAGAGGGAAAGAGGAGCTTATGATCGAGGTGTTCGAGTAGAAAATGTAGATGAATGTGGCAACATGTGTACAAGTATGCTTAATACAAACGCATTGAATGTTGTAAGAGCCCCCAATAAAATCTATATTAAAAAAAAAAAAGAAAGGAAGAACCAATTACAAGGATCTACATATAACCTTCTACCTGGGAGCTGGACAGCAAAAAAGTGGTGAAAGGAGACATCAGACAGTGTAAGATATGACAAAATAGCAACAATTTATAAATTATCAAGGGTTCATGAGGAAAGGGGAAGTGGGGAGGGACAGGGGGAAATGAGGAACTGATACCAAGGGCTCAAGTAGAGAGGAAATGTTTTGAGAATGATGATGTAAATGTGCTTGACGCGATGGAAGTATATATGGATTGTGATAAGAGTTATATAAGTCGCCCCCCCAACCAGAAAAACATGTAAATATTGACATAAAATATTCATGTATATATTGTGGTTAGAGCTGTATGAGCCCCCAATAAAATACTTTAAATTTTTTTTAAAAATATTTTTTGCCTTTTGACAAAGTACTAGTCATTCATCCAGGGTAGCAAGAGCTGTTCTATGACAATTTCATTGAGAAACAATATTGCATTCACTCTAAAGCTATGATGTGACCCCGTCAAGCTTCTTTTTGTTCCCAGAACTCAACGAACATTGAAAAGGAATGAGATTTGGGTCCCTGGAGGATGCTAAAACTGCCTCTCAGACTCAGTGCCTATCAAAGAGTCTACATTCTTTATAGAAGAATTAGAGAGATAGAAACACCATCTTCAGAAGTGTATGGACCTAAGTGGAGGATATATCGAGAAACAATAGCTTCTCACTCTGACATTTTTGTTTCAAAGAGGTTTCAGATAATTTTGTAGCATTACCTTTTGATCGTTGGTTACCTCTCTGACCTCATCTCCCCCTGTTTGTTCAGCCTGTCCTGACCATGGTGACCTGTTTTTCCCTAAGCACGTTAAACCCTTTTCCTCCTCTGCACTGACCTTTCCTTTTGTCTGCAATATTCTTCTCCCTCATGATCGGTGGCTTGCTTTCTCCTTCTGCCAAGTCTTTATGCAAATACTGCTACTTGGTGATGTCCACCATGCCCAACCTGTTTAAAATTACAGCACCTCTCACCATTCCCTATCCTCCATCCCTATGTAAATTGTTGGCCAAAGTGCTAGTAGCATACAACAACTACGTATAGCTCATTATTATATCCTGACTTACTTCACTAGAATACCAAATCCAGGAGGACAGGGAGTTTTGCATATTAAATTTCCTCTTATATACCCAGATCACCGAACAGTGACTCTTGATAAGACCTTCCTAAATAGTTGTTGAATGACTGACAGATTATGTGAATCCCTCTAACTCTAAATCTTTTCCCAGAAGTCACTGCTATGCAAGGATAAAGAGCCAGAGTGCTGAACAGATGCACTTGCCATCATAAATTTCCATGTCAGAGTCAAATCATTTCTGAGGGTAATTCTTCACTGTATGCAATTTCTGTGATCCAATACTTGCTCTTATGGCCCAAATGCTAAAGAGAAATGGCTGTGATAAAATGGACAGCAGTAATCTGCATCGAGGGCAATTTCCCCTTAAATCATGTATCCCTCTTTAATCAGGAACTGGTGATGCACAAAAGCAATCAACAGATCAGCATGCACATCAGGGAATCATGAAAATAAGTTATGATGGATTTCTTTTATGATGGATTACTTTCGTGGGTTAATGAAACCCGACTGCCACTAGTAGAATGATTTGTTAGGCGTTCTCCTTTCTTTAGGAGGTGTGATGACAATTTCCAGCACTTATTTTCCCTATGTCCCTGCCTGAAATGTATCTGATGAGTCTTTTGCATTGCAAAACAATTCACCCCATTAATAAGCTAATGCTCTCTTTTCTATTTTCTGTTGGGTGAAAAGTCAAGTTGCCTTTACTTGAAGTCCTCAGCCAAGATGACTTCTTTCTGTTAGACTGTTAAATGCTGATGCTACTTCTGGAACAACTGAGCAAAGAGCTTGGCAAATAGTCTCTCCAAAGAGCAGCATCGAAAACTAAACAAAATTGACAAAAAAACAACTATTTTAGGATTCTGGGAATGGCTGAAAGGCATGCGTAAAATTGAGATGCACTCACTCGAGAAAAACTGCTATAATAAAATCTATTGAATCTTAGTAAGAGCCGTGACAGATTGTAGAGTTTGGCCTGAGTTTTGCCCATCCCCTCACCTAGTGAAATAGCATTGAGGAGAAGTTGGGGAGATATGTAGCTTCATGGCAGCAATGCTCAGTAGCACACTTAAAAATGAGTGATTTAATGACAAAGAGTCAGGGAAAGACAGCGACACAATTAACCTGAGGTGTGGAACTGGTCAAGCATATTTTTAAAAAATTTCTAAGGAAACTAACTGTGTTAGTCCAGGTAAAGTAGAGAAACAAATTTATAAACATGCATATGGATATAAGGGAAAGGTTTATATACAAGAGGAATGAAACATTGAGAAAGCATCCCAACCTAGTCCAGTTGAAGGTCATAAGTCCAATATATCCATATGTCCCATACCAATCTATAAAGTCTCATTCCAACTCATAAAGCATGTGCAATGACACCAGGACAATCACAGGCCAGTGGATGCAATCTTGTGTATCCAGTGGCGGTAGAAGCATCCCAGCCCTGGCAGGGGTCTCCCCATGTCTCCTTGTTTCCAGGGCTCAAGGTCCATTAGCAGTATCTATTGACAGTAGAAGCATCTCTGCACTGGTAGGGGTCTCCCCGTGGCCTCCCAAGCATCTCAGCACTGGCAGAAGTCTTCACATGGCTTTTCCAGCCCCAGAGGTTTGGTTCCATCAGAGTAAGTCCATGTGACTTCTCCTCCAACTCCTCCAGTCTCCAGGATTCAGGGTCTATATCATGCTGTTGTATTGCCTTGTCGGTAGACTTGTTTCCAGAAGACCGAATCAATTCCCTCTATTTCAATTGGAAAACACTATGAGACTTCCCAGAATTCTTAGGAGAAAGCCATGCCCACACAGAGGCTCATTGGCTATATCTAGATTGACAAGCTAGACTCCACCCCTGCACTCCCAGTGCTGAAATTGGCACAGATCAGTGACTGCTACAGGAAGTAACAGCCAAACTTGTTAAGTTGCCCTTATGGCCCCAAGGGAGATACTAATGAGGTTACTTCCAAAAGTTTGTGAAAAATTCCACTGACTTTTAATTTCATTTCTCATGGACATTTAAAAGCCCTATCATAATTACTCATCTCTCATAAAATGTGAGGTCTTATTCCAAAAATAAAAGCCAATGTGGATATGTAAAAATCCAGGGAAAATGAATGTCCACCAAAAGCAAAAATGAATTAAAATGAATGAAAAAATGAATAGATCCAGTAGCAAAAAGTGGAAGCCTTATTGGTGGTCATGGGCTACTCTCTCTCTGCTGACTCCAGAGCAACTCCAAAGAGGCCAGATTGAAAAATAGAAATTTATATATAACTTATATTAAATGATCATCAATAGGAGCATCCTCACAATACGAGGCATTAATTTAGCCTAGGCAAGGCAGCAAATGAGAAAAAGAGAAATTAAGACAAAAGGAAGGAGGAAGATGGGACAACACAAAACTGCAAAATATTAAGTTTTCATCCACAAATTATGAAGCATGCAAAGAAACCAGAAACACAGAAAGAAAAAAATATTCAACAGAAATGATCTCTCATTGTGCCCAGATGTTGGACTTGTAAGAGAAATGCTTCCTTCCATGTAACGACATTAGACACAATCACACACAACAAACATCCCCTTTAATGAATGCTTCATTTAATAATCTATAGCTGTCCACAAATTTCCTACTTTTGAGAGAGGTTTATGATTTCTATTTGAGAGGTTGAGACAGACACTAAGAAAAGGATATAGACTGATCACATAATGAGCCTGAAATCATGAAGTGAGGTTGCTGTATCAGTACAAATTTAGTTGCTAGAGATGAAAAAAACTATTTCAATAAATCTGTTCCAAGGTGTAAATGAAACAATACTTAAGGGATTAAGGTATAACATTAACGACTTGTCATGTAAAAACATAAAGGGATAGGACTTATATAAAATTAAATGAAAATTCTATGGTTGAAATCTATAATTGAAATTATAAAAGCAGTAAAGAAACTCAAAATCAGGGTTGAGTTGTTCAAAAAAATAATCAGTAAATGTGAAATAGCCCAACAGACCAATAGACCAAGAAGTGAGAGAGAGAGAGAAATGGATGACTGACAATGAAGAGTGCTTTAAATGTTTATGACATTATCAACCATATGGAATCAAAGAAGAGAGAAAGCACCCAAACAAGAGAGTGAAGAAATAATCCCAAATGTTAGACAGTTAAATAAATATATTAATGTTCACATTCAATAAATGCTAAGTATATAACTAAAAAGAGATACATATCTGAGCAAACCATAGTTAACACACAAAATTTAAAGAAAATCTTTAAAGTATCAAAAGAAACTAACACATCACATAACAATAGAAAGGCTATTAACAGTTGACATCTCATTCTAAATATTATTGAATTTATAGCATAGATGAGTAATGTTCAGGGCAATGAAGCACAGAGATTAGAGAATGGAGTTATATTAGAACAAAATGTACAGATTTTGCTAGTACCCCTATTCCTCACTTCTCGAGTATCTCATTCTTGAATATTTTACATTGAAAAAAATCTATTACTTGACTGCTTTGCACAGTAACAACATACATCTGGTGGCAACAAATGCCAAGGGGTGAAGTCAATATAACATTGACTTTTAAGCTTGAAGTTAAGGATCAATTTGACTGGGGCACTAGCTATGTAATGAGATGAATTCTGACAGTTGCATAAGTAGAGGTAAGTTGGCGTTTATGTAATGGTGTGATTTGGGCATGATATAATGATATGATTTTTCCTCCCTCCTATAATCTTATATGTTCATCCTCCAATTTTGCACACCAAAAATTTTCAATTGCCTCTGGTGCATGTGAAAATAAGACCAAAGGAAAACCAATGTCTCTGAATTATGGTGCTGACAAAAAATATTGAAAATGTCATAGATGGCCAAAAGAACCGAGAAATCTGTCATGAAAGAAGTACAGCCAGAATGTGCCATAGAGGCACAGATGGCTAGACTTTATCTTCTATACTTTGGATATGTTGTCATGGGCGATCAATACTCCCCTGAACATCATGCTTGGTAGAGGGACATTGAAAAGAGGAAGACCTTTAGCAAGATGGATACACACAGTGATGTCAGCAAACAAAAGAACAGTTGTGTGGTTGAGTATTGGGCAGTGCCTCGTGCTGTTGTGCTTGTTGTACACTGAATCTTTATGCGTCAGAACCAACTCAGTAACACCTAACAACATCAACAGTTTGGGCAATAAAACCTAGTCTTTGCAATCTAACCATATTGATAAGTTTTTCCACCTGAAAGAGATTATTATAAGTAAACATGAATTTTGTAAACCTTAGTCTGCCCTCATTCCACCGCGGTATTGTAAAGAATTGATTTCAATACATAAAAACCTTGAAGAACTGGCTCGTAGGCCTCCCAAGGTAAAAAATATTTATGGAAGTGACTTGCTATATCTTTCTTCCACAGTATGGCTTGTGAGTTTGGACCAGTTAGCCGCCAAGTACTTAGCACTGAAATATCAAGATTCCTTTGTAATCCTGAAGCCAACTAAAATTATAGTTTTGTAAGTTATGGTCTAAAGTAAACAACTGTATTAAAATATATAGTTTTAAAAAGTCAAGCTTAAGAAAAGTTAAGCTCAAAGATCTCTAATTGAGAACTAGGACAGCAGGAGGAATGAGGAAGGAAAAGACATACAACCTATAGGCAAAAAATAAGAAAATATTGCAAGTAGAGGGAAATTGAACCATATCGGTGAATATATTAATTTGATTATATCTACATCTTATTATTTATATCTTAAAATGAATGATTGCTGGACAGGATAAAAATGTCAATATATAGCTGTAGATTGTTCATAGACTTACTATGAGTCAAAATCAACTTGACAGCACTAACAACAAAGATTGTAAAAGAGAGACTAGGAAAAAAAGTTTGGGTGAAAAAATGACCAATAAAAACCCAAGAATAGTATTGGAGACTTTAACTTGCTGACTTTGGATATATCATTAAGAGAGATCAAACCCTAGATAGGATATTGGGTTTGACAAAGTGCAGGAACAACAATGATGAGGAAGGCCCTTAGGGACAACAATTGATACATTGAACACTGAATGGACTTAAGTATTTCATGATCACGAACATGACACAGAATCACGCAACTACCATTAGTGCCCAATGTCATTCATGAACTCAACTGTGTGCCCCCCAAATTGGGGTTAATGTGACTCTGCTATGATTCTCAGTTGTTTGGCAGTTACGCAATAATGTAATTGATAGTTATGTCATGATGCAATCATCCTTCGTGATGTGATCTGATCAGTCAATCAGTGGTAAGGATGTCAATGGAGGATGTAAGACATTTACTCAGGTCATGACCCTGGTAAAAGGTGTGGCCTCCATCAGCTTTTATCTTACAAGAAATGAAAGAAGAGAAGGGGAGGGGTGTAGTATCACCAAGAAGGACGAATTGAGAGTAAGTCCATTCTTTGGACCCATCATCACTGTGATGAGAACCTCTTAGACCCAAGAGAAGATTGATACAAAGACACATGGAGATCCACATGGGATATGCTATGCCCATGGCTGTTGCTCTAAAAGCATGCTGCAAAGGATAAATCTGCTGCACAAGAACTTTTTAGGGCAATGAGAGCCAAAGATGTTACTTTGAGGACTAAGGCATGCCTGATTTCAGTTTTGGTGTTTTCAGTTGCTTCATATGAATGTAAAAGTTGTATATTGAATAAGGAAGACTGAATAAGAATGAATGCATGTTAACTGTGATGCTGGCAAAGAATACTGAAACTATCACAGAATGCCAAAAGGACAAACATCTGTCTTGCAAGAAGTACAACCAGAGTGCTCCACAGAGGCAAAGATGTCAAGATTCCATCTCACATATTTTGGACAGGAGAGAACAATCCCTGGAGATAAACATCATGCTTGGTAGACAAGCAGCAAAAAGAGGGAGAGCCTCAGGGAGATGAATTGACCCCAGTGGCTGCAACAATGGGGTCAAGAACAGGAACTATTGTGAGGATGGTTCAGGACCATGCCATGTTTTGTTTTGTTTTGTTGTGCATAGGGTCATTATCATCTAACTCCACGGCACCAAAAAGCCACAACAACATGATTGTTGAAAGTCTACCAGGACTGTCCCCTAGAGTTGACAAAGAGCTGGTGTACTAAATTCTGAGTTCTAGCCTCCTAATTCTGAGAATAAATTGCATTTGTTAAAGCCATCCTGTTGTGGTATTTCTGTGATAGCTGTGCTAGAACACTAAAAGAGTCATCATGAATGAGAACCCATTCGTGGGAACTAACAACAGTAAGCTATGGGACCTGCACGAAAACTCTTTAAAATAGGTATTATTGTCCTTCTCTACAGGAAGGCAGGAGCCCTGGTGGATTAGTGATCATGTGTTGGGCTGCTAACTGCAAGTTCAGCAGTTCAAAACCACAACCATTGAGTCAATTCTGACTCATACAGCTGCGATAGGACAGGGTAGATCTTCCCAGGTGGTGTTTTTTATGGAAGTAAAAGCCTCGTCTTTCTCCTGAGGAGTGACTAGTAGTTTCACGATGCTGACCTTGTGGTTAACAGCCCAATTCATAAACACGTGGGTTCCTGTAGCTGAATTTTGACAAGTCCTTTTCTTTATCTGAACCTTATTTACCTTATCTGAAAACTCAAAGATGAGGGCTGTACTGATATTTCTATGTTCATTTAGAAAAATAGCTAAGAATCTGGGATTTCAGGTCCCTTTATTGTATTTGTCCAATGACTACAGGGCTCTCCTGAATCGTAAGAACCCTGCATTCATTCACCCCAGCTATGTCTAATTTTGCCTTTCCCAACACCCACATTTTTACTAACTCATAGTTTGAAATCTGTTGAAAAAAAATAATGACCTCACTGCCATTGAGTGGTTGATGACTCAAATGACCCTATAAGACTGGGAAGACTTACCCCTGTGGGTTTCCATTTCTGTAAATCTTGGGGGTGTCAAACTGCTGAACTTGCAGATAGCAGCCCAACATGTAACCACTGCACCTAGTCTAACTCCTCTTTCACCAACTTGGAGAGTTTGTCCAAACAATTCAACCAGCATCTGAGGAAACAAACTCTGGAGCAGAAACATCCTTTGAACTATGTACAGAGGAGAAGTCAATTCCCCATCACCACCCACTCTACCCACCCCCAAAATTACTACAAGAAACATTGTACAATAATGTGATGGCAATGACTGTCCTGATTATATGTAAGGAAGAAATAAGCAAACACGTGCTTACCCTACTCCAGGATTTTCCAACAGGCCTGTCTACCTTGTGCCAGAAAAGCATACAGTAAATAAGGTAATGTCTTGTGAATCGGAAGGCAGATAAAAAGCAGCATTGTGGCATTAATGAAAGATTCTTTTTAAGTTGTATCACTTGAATTGGAGAGAAGGAAATGCCTCTAGTTCCTTCTCTTTTTTAAAAACACATCTATACAATACACCTCTGAAGTGTGGGCAACCAGGATATAATACACCCCAGTAAGCTCTGTTTAAATAAACTTACAGTGGATCTTGGGAGGATGCCATCAGATTTTCATTAAAGGGTCACTAAATCATAGTCTAGCATACACTCTTTAATTAATGAACCAGAATCATGTTATAAATACCAACAATCAAACAAGTTTGATACAGATGCTAATTAGTATCATTGAAAGAACTGTGCCCATGAAATAGGAAGTTGAGTTCTGGACCTGGTTGGCCACAAACAACCAACTGACTTTGATCAACTTCTGTTGATTCTTCAGTCCTACTAGAAGAACATGGGAAGTCGGAGTCTGTCTTTCTGGAAATTTTGGGGCTTGGATTTATAAATTGAAAACTTGATGTGTATTTTTGCCCCTTTGAATTGTACCCTCTAAAATATGTTGAAATTCTCACCCCTGGTACCAATGCATGTGATCTCCTGTAGAAATGGGGTCTTTACAGATGTCATCGAGTAAAGGTGAGGTCATGGTGGATTAGGATGACCGTAAATCCAATGGCAGGGGCTTTTAAAAAGAAAGGAGAGGGACATGTGGGTAAAAAGACAAAGAGGAAACCCAGGAAAGCATCCAGGAAAATAAAGTAATGCATCTGCACGCCAAGGGACACTAAGAATTGCTGGTAGCAGCGTACCATGCCTTCAGCGAACACAACCTTGTTCACGCCTTGATTTCAGACTTCTCATTCTGGACTATGGGAGAATACATTTCTGCTGCTTCAGGTCATCTAGGTCATGGTATTTAGTTACTGCCTCTCTAGGAAATGAACATTTCTCTTACAAGTAATTGTAGGGTGTGGGAAGCTCATAAAACAGACCAGGCAGGAGATAAACCACTTTCTGTATAGCTCCTCATTTAATCTTTGCAACAACCCTGAGGTGCATAGGTTACACTAACCCTCTCATGTTATAGGTGATGAAACCGCAGCTCAGATCAGAGAAGAAAGGAATGGATCCTGAATCACTCAGCAAGCAAATTGGTAGAACCTTGATTTGGATCCAGATAATCTGAGTGTATGAGCATGGAATAGGTAAGTAAGAGTGAATTATTAACCACTTTGGGGGAGAAGCCAGATGCAACTCTAAGGATATTCACCGAGTGTATTTGACCTTCACATGTCCAGGCTGTCATCCTCAGACTATATGCATTCCTGTGCTACTCTGTATTCCTGGGCTGACAAGGCATGCCTGGTGGGACTGATAGTGGGTATAAGCAACTGAGAAGAGCATTTACTTGGTTCTAAGGGTTAATATTGCAAATCTCCAGGTCTGGATATGCCAGTCATATGTCTAAACAGAAAAGATGGAACAGAATGGTTTAAAAACACATGTATGTTGGGCCTCATCTAGTTTTCAATGTTTTCTGTGTTTCTATTTGTTTGCTTGATATTCCTCATATTGGAGTTTGTTTCTGCTGCACTTTGTAATTGGGGGTAACCCTCGGAAATTTTGGTTATTTTTTCTGTTTTTCAGCGTATGAAACCCCAGACTCATGAACCTATAGAGTCAGCAAGTAGAGTCTTGGTTCCTGGCCAGTACAGTGGGGAGGGCAGAGTACAGGAAAACTGATAGCAAGGATTTCAAAAGGAAAAGAATGTTTTGAAACTGATTGTGGTCTCAACTGTACAATTCTGCTTGATGTCATTGAACTATGGAATGATATGGTATCTATATTAGTTCCCAATAAAATGGTTTGGGAAAAAACAAAGTAAAAAGCACTTGAAGAGTACACTCATGTAAAAGTGTGCTCCACCAACCTGCCATCTTGGTTCAGGACTCAAACACCTCTGGGCCCACATTCAGGAAAGCAGGGATCAGCTATATTTTTGTTTTTTCCTTCTCTCTTTACCATCACAGTCCATCTTAATATGCACAGCTGTGTCATTTCTCTTCTTTTTCTTTCTTCTCTTTCTCTTTGCTCTCTTCTCTCCATCTCTTTCCTTCTACATGACACTGCTGGCTACCCTCCCCCAACGCCCTACCCAGGGCAACTCTGCACACACAGTGGGGAGAGCTACAGTCTGCCCCTGCTACAGTGCAGCTCCTGGACACAGCATGGGACTCAGCTATCAATTGTTTTTCTCTTTGCTTTTCCCCCATTTATCTTACACTTCTTCCACTTGTGCTTCTTTTCTCTTCTATCCCTTCTCTCTTCCCTGCCACAGTCTCTGCAGCCTATTTTCCTTTTTGTAGTTTCCTTTTTTGATGACTTTTACTTTGTTTAGTCTTTTTTTGGAAGTGGGTGTTGGTTTGTTTGGCAGTTTTACTCCTGTCTTTTTTCCCTTCTTTCTCATTTTATTCTTCTCTCTCTCTCTCTTTCCCTTCACAAGTAACTATCGTCCTCCAGGCCACTCCCCTCCACCCAGGGTAACCCTGAAGCCCCAGTTGGGGAAACTCCCACCTGCATTTGCTGACTTTACATGCAGCTAGGGAAAATACACCATCCCTCCCCCATACCCCAAGTGTCTGGGGGTGCTGTCCTTCAAATAGTTGGGGAACTGCAGCCTAAATCCCAGGCTCTACAAGTGACTGGGGGAACTCCTGCCCACCACCAGTGGTGCTCCAAGCTGCCACGGGAACATCCGCCCAACCTCCACAGTGATCGCTCTGACTAGGGTAATTCTGCCTGCCAGCTACAGCACTCTACACCAGGGAGGGTACACCCACACATCCTCTTCAGCACTCCCGTTACACAGGGAAACACTAGATGCCACCCAAAGTGCTTAAAGCATACTGAAACAGACCCCTACAGCTTACTTAGAGGTCAACCAATGAAATGCCACCCTCATGGACCCACGACAATCTGACCAGCGTTGCATGAAAGGACTATCCAATTTACAAGCCACATAACAAAATGTAGGTCAGCTTGGGTAAGAGTGAAACCACAGGAAGATACAGTGATAGCCTGATCCCCCAGTACAGCTACTTGCAGGTAGTTTGTAGAAGCACTCATACAAGTCCTCCAAGAGAGAGCCCAGTGCTCTTCGACTCTGAAGATGGCTCTACACTCCTCTCAAGCAACACACAAATGGCAACCAGTCCCAACAGCCTCAACAAAATATCAGTAGAAACGGAACCCAATTCTGGAAGAAGTCATGAAGCTAACAAAGGGTATAGAAGAATCAAATGTTGAGGAGTCAAAGAAAGAGATATTCAGACTGCTGCTTGGAGTCACACAGGATATGAGGGATGCTCATGTAGAAAAAGGATGAAACAATAGAGGAGATAAGGCAACACACCAAAAGGAAATACAAGACGTAAGGGATGAAATAAAAAAGTCCAGTGGCAAATTGACAGACCTTGCAAACAGACTCAAGGAGACAGAGAATCGCACTAGTGACTTACAGGATAACCAAGCAGACCTCAACAAATGGGAAAAGCAGTCAAATAAAACTGAAGAAAACCTGCAAGCCTTGTCTGATGCGAGGAATATTAAAATAATTGGACTGCCAAAATAAGACACCACAAAGAAGTCAACAGTGAAATAGTGGGTGAATTCTTAATGGAAAACTTCCCCAGATTAATAGAGAATTAAACACTGAGGAAAAGTAAGCCAAGCAAACAGCAATGAAAACAAGAGCAGGGGTAGTGATCTTAAATCAGACAAAATTGATCTCAAGGTACAGGCCATAAAAAGAGAGAAGGAGGGACACTGTGTAATGCTCCAGGGAGCAGTAGATCAAGAACCAGTGAGCATACTAAATATATATGCACCAGCAAAATCCGTATATCAGACACTCCAAAAGTGAAAAAAGAAATCACAGACTCAATAATTATAATAGGTGATGCTAATACACCACCCTCTGAAAAAGACAGAGGGAAAGAGGGAAAGAAACTCAACAAGAAGGCTATAGATCTAAACAAGACAATTAGACGACTTGATTTGATAGATATTTTCAGAGCTTTCCACCCAAATGAAAAGAAAAATCACATTCTTTTCATGCCCATATGTCACCTATTCAAAGAGAGATCACATGCTGGGACACATGTCAAAGTTGAGTAAATTCAAGCACATAGAAATTATATAGGCATCTGTCTCTGATCATGGTACCATAAGTGGGAAATCAACAGAAGGGCAGTGAAGAAAACAAGGGCAAATAATCAGAGGATGAATAATTTTCTACTGCAAAAGGAATGGGTACAGACACAGATTGGAGATGAAATCATAAAGTTTCTAAAAACCAATGAGAATGAAAATACAACATACCAAAATCTTTGGGATACAGCAAAGGTATTCATCAGAGGAAGACTCATAGCAATGAAAAAAGAAGAGAGACTTGTGGGTGATATGCTTGCACAAAACTTGCACCAATTAGAGCAGAGCCATCAGAACAATCCTCCTAATAGAAAAAAGATATAAATAATAAAAATCAGAGCTAAGATACAGGAGAGGGAAAATAAGAAAACTATGGAAAAAAATTAATGCAGCTAAAAGTTGGTTCTTTGAAAGATTTAACAGAATTGATAGATTGCTGGCAAACCTAACCAAAGAAAGGAAGAAACAAGTGTTAACTGCAAGGATGAAGGATAATCCAGGGGTCATTACAACAGAACCTAATGAAATCAAAAGGATAATTACACAGTACTATGAACAACTGTACTCTAACAAATTCAGCAACTTGGAATATATGGACAAATATTTGGAAACACAGTCCTTCCCTGGACTATCCCACATGGATAGCAAAAAACTCAACAGACGTATGGCAATGGAAGAAATAGCCAAGGTTATTAAGGGATTGTCAAAAAAAATCCCCAGGGGAATCCCCTGGGCTAGATGACTTCACAGGAGAATTCTACCAAGCACTCAGGGGAGAACTGACACAAATCCTACACAAACTTCCAAAACATAGAAAAAGAAAGAAAACTCTTTCCATGAAGTTAGTATAACCCTGATACCTAAAGTGGGCAAGAATCCCACAAGAATTGAAAACTACAGATCAATATCCCTAATGAACATTGATGTAAAAATCCTTAACAAAATACTGGCCAAGGGGAATTCATACCAGGGATGCAGAGATGGTTCAACATGTGACAGACCATTAGTATTATTCGCCACATTGACAGGAAAAATGATTAGAAGCACATGATTAGAAGCACATTTTAGATAGATTCAAAAAAAGCATTTGACAACATCCAACACCCAATCTTGTTTAAAACACTCAGAAAGATAGGAATAGAAGGAAAATTCCTCAATATTATACAAATTATATATGAAAAAAACAACAGCCAACATGGTAGTCATGGAGAAAAGATGAAAACAATTCCATGGAAAACGGGCATGAACAGACGAAAATATATTTTTATACGATGGGAAAAAATGATAGGTTCAATAATAAGGCTGTTGATGGACATTGGCCCTCCACTCAAGTACTTCCTTAATGCAAGAATACTTTATTCTATTAAACTGGCATTCCATGATGCTCACCTTCCTGACACGATCGTTGAAGACAAATGTGTGCATAATCAAATGTGGTGAAGAAAGCTGTTAGTGCCAGACTATCAAAAGATATAGTGGCTGGGTCTCAAAGGCTTGAAGGTAAACAAACAGCCAGCTGGCTTGGAAGCAACAAAGCCCACATGGAAGAAGCACATCAGCCTGTGTGACCAGGAGGTGTTGAAGGGATCAGATTTTAGACATCAAAGAACTAAAAGTTATATTATTGTAAATGAAGGGAAGTACAGATTGGGGATTCAAAGCCCATCTGTAATGGACTTCCCTTTACAGAAGGAAGAGACAAACCAGCTAGAGTGCAGTGTAATAATGATGAAGCCTACAACTTTCCTCTAGTTTTTCAATGCTTCCTCCTCCCCACTATCATGATCTCAAGTCTACCTTACAAATTTGGCTAGACCAGAAGATGTTCACTGGTACAGATAAGAACCAGAAATATAGGGAATCCAGGACAGATGATCCCTTTATGACCAGTGGTGAGAGTGCTGATACCAGGATGGTGAAAAGAAGGTGGAGTAGAAAGAGGGAACTGATTTTAAGTATCTACATATAACCTCTTCCCTGGGGTATGCGTAGTGGGGAAGTGGATGAAGGGAGACAGTGAACAGTGTAAGAAATGAAAAAGTAATAATAATTTATAGATTAGCAAAGGTTCACGAGGGAAGGGGGAAAAGGGAGGAAGGGGAAAAAATGAGGAGCTGATGGACTTAAACAGAAAGCAAATGTTTTAAGAATGAGGAGGGTAACTGATGTGCAACTGTGCTTGACATACAATGGATGCATGTGTGGATTGTGATAAGAAATGTCTGAACCCCCAATAAAATGATTTTTTAAAGTGTGCCCCTCCACACCTTAAAATCATCTTGAAAATTAATCGCACCCATGGGGAAGCTCTGGGCTTGCTGGTAGTAAGCTCACACATCCATTTGCTAAATTGCATTGAGTGTATTTTGCTTTGCTTTTCAGTGAAAGAATTCAGGTTGAATTTAAGGAGTTAGACTGCCTGTTTGAAGTTACTCCCCCTCCTCCCACTCATCTAATAGATAGATAGCAAAAGTGGTCACTGACAAGATGATGGAGGAACAGATTTTCTCAGCATTCCACCCAGAGAGCCAGAAACAATGTTTCAGAGACCTTGCCACTTCAGAGTTACCAGAGTCATTCCCCAGACTTACTAGAGGAAAGAATACACCAAATAGCAAAAGAATTGTAGGGAAGCATTGTGCAAGCACAGAAGTGTGTTCTGAGGAATTGATATTGCAGGGACAGAGAGAAAAGCAGTGAGCAGACTGAGCCCCATGTAGAGGAAAGCAACATGATGGTCCAGAAAGACTGATATCTGCACACTCAGTCGTACAGTTGATACGTTGGGGAGGAGGAGCTCCTAGATTACCACCGACCTGCTCAAAGAACTCTAGCATGCGTGCTAGAGAAACGTGCTTACAATGGAAACCAAACAGGATGATGCATGGAGTCTTCATCTCAGGATGTGGATGACAAAACCTTATTTAGTCTTATTAAATCCAGGACCGAGGAAAGCCTCTGGGCATTGTAGACAGATGTGTGAACTAGATGAATGTGACATAATTCTAGGGATGGCTACAGTGTCCAGGGTGACAAATCAGTTAAGGAGGTTATTAATATGAATGAATAATGCCTCATCTCTCCCTGCCTCATCCACACAATGCCCTGATATAGACAGAGCCTGGGAAATAGCTTAGTTAGGAGATTCTTTTAAAGTGAAGAAGAAAAGGGAAGGGTGAGGGGAAGGGAGGATGGGAAAGGGAGAAAGAAAGGAAGAAAAGAAGAAAGAAAAGGAGAGAGAGAGAGAGAGAAATTTTACTTTTATACTGGTCAATGGAAAAATATATAATCCAAGGAGTCATGGATACCACATGAGGCTTGGGAGTCTGGTCTGGCTCATTTCTAGATTAATCCCAGGTTTACTAGCAGATCCTTGACTAGTCAGTCAATGTCTCAAAGCTTCAACCTGATAATTTGACAAATGGGGAGCTTAGAACCAATAGCAAGCTCATAGAGCCATGGCACAGTTTACTGTGCTCACAAATAGTCTATTCAATGGCAGGACTTATTTTGTTTGGGTTTGTTCTCTCACTCTTCCACGGGAACACTCTGGTCCCTGCTCTTTTTCAGGATTACACACCCAGTTTGCATATCACGATGGCTCTTCTTATAGCAATTGAGTTCCATAACTTTATAAAGAGCAGTGTGTTCTCGGTTTCCTTCAGAACTCTGGTGAAAGTTGCAGGAAGGAAGCAGCAAAAAGATGGAGGTCCCCCCCCCTCAACCCTCCACCCCCCACCCCTGCCAACAGGACTTTTTGTTTGTTTGGCATTTCCAAACACAGTCCTGTCTCGGACTTTACCAGGATCTCTCATGAGAAGACTTGAAATGAGATAAGGTCCTTTCATTTTAATATTTAATGCAGTAGTCCACATGGGATGGAAGTGGCCTCTTGAACTGACCTGCTCATGCAGATCCAGTCTGTGTGGGTGGATAAGTAGCAATATGTCCATCCTTCAGCCTTTCCTGAGGCAGTAGGTTGCAGCTCTGGCAGCAGTCATGTGTTCCTTTACCTCTAGCAGAGTGGATCCCCTAGGACTTCTGTCTCTTAGACTTAGTAGTCCCACTGCAATCACTCAAGGGAGGTCTAATGGCTCATTTGTCTGCACATCACATAGCAGAAAGAACACTCCATTAAGACTAGAAGCTAGAAGTTCTCCTGAGTCAGCCCATCTCCCTGGAGGACTAGAAGAGTTTACTTTGGTGTGCCTGCCTTCCCCTTGTTCCACTTGGTCTAGTTTGCACTGTGAAAGGAAAATTAAGACATTCCAGAAAGTGTTTCTTCCTTGATTGGAGCCAAGAGATGTGAGAAACTTCAGAACTAAATGTGTCCTGGTGAAATGGAAGTGAGGCATGGCTTCCTCCTGAAGTTCTGAAGTGAGGGTGGAGGGCTACTTGAGACAATTATCTATGGTTGAGATGAATGAAGTCTCTGGACATTTTAGATAGATAGATGATAGATGATGATGATGATTATAGATAGATAGATAGATAGATAGATAGATAGATAGATGATAGATAGATAGATAGATAGATAGATGATAGATAGATAGATAGATAGATAGATATTTTAAAAGATGAAACCCAGTTTTAGAAATGTGGAGTCTAGTCTGGTTAAGGAGGAAGATAAAGAAGACCACAAACTGGATGGATGTTAGCAGCTCAGACTCATGGCTGTACAGTCAAAAAAAATCCAAAATCAGTAGAGTCAGAGGGCACCCGAGTTTAGCAGGCAGTATGGCAGGCCAGAGATTGAAGAGATAAAGTCCAGGATCCAGAGAAACAAGGAGAAAGTTCTGTGTGACATCTATTCATACATATGAAGTCATCCATATCCCTAAGGAGATAGCAGCAGGCTGTCACCAGAGTAAGGGGCTCCACCCCATCCTAATCGTCCCACCACTACTTGGATGTTCATGGAAGATCCTATCACGGAGTTGTTCACATTACATTAGGTCACATTATGGGAGTGACCTCCACTACCAAACGACTGAGAATCCTGGCCCAATATTGATATTATACTAGTACTATCCTGAGTATTAATCGTTTTAGATGAATGCCCTTTCTCAAATTTCAACCCTCCCCCTCACTGCTGTCAAGTTGTTTCTGGCTCATAAAGACCTGAGAGGACAGAGTAGAACTGACCCTATAAGTTTCCGAGACTGTAAATCTTTACAGGAGTTGAAAGTCTCGCAAATCTTCTGTATAGTGACAGGTAGTTTTGAACTGCTGATCTTGCAGTGCCTAATGCATAACACCTATACCATCAGGGCTCCTTCTAGCCATCCCCATCCTGCTTTTCCTTCTTTTTTAATTACCCAATGTAGCTGAACTCCAAACTGCCTTACAGTACAAAAGCAAAAGCAAGATAAAATTTAAAATAGAACACAAATAAGATGAAATATAGAAGGTAACCAATATTAAAATAGTATTTTAAAGTTTAAAATTATCTCTCTTTGTTAAGGAAAAATTGGAAGCAAATTAAAGGTACACAAAAGACAAAAACTAATAATATATCACAAACTCATTAACGCAAACTCTTGGGCATCTTTTTCACTTGCAAATATAAAGAGAGAGAGAGGGTTATTTTTTTTTCTCTTTAAATGCATTTCACTTATTTAGGGAGGAAAAAAAGTTTCTCTACTAAGGAGAATACATTCATCTAAATTCAGACTCCAAGTCTACCACAAAGATACTTTGAAAGTTTAGGTTCAATATCATCCCTAGTCTACCTTCTATTACTCATGATTTTCAAGCACTCAGTCCAATTCCCAGCAACGAGTATCGTATAGAAAACCTGTAGTTGTTGACAAGTGCCTTTAAGTATACCAGAACGAAACACTGCCAGGTCCTGCACCATCTTCCCAGTTGTTCTTACGTTTCAGCTCATTGCTGAAGCCACAGAATCAATCTTCCTTGTCGAGGGTCTTCCTCTTTCTACTGCCCCTCCGCTGTATCAAGCACAATATCCTTTCCAGGGACTGGGCTCTCCTGACATGTCCAATTCTGTGAGATGAAGTCTGCCATCCTTCCCTCTAAAGAGGAGTATTCTGATACTTCTTCCAAGACCAATATGTTTGTTCTTTTAGCAGTTCACGGTACTTTCAATAGTCTTCTCCAACATAGTAATTCAAATGCATCAATTCTTCTTCAGTCTTTCCTTATTCAAAGTCCAACTTTCACATGAACACAAGGCGACTGAAAACACCATGGATCAGACGCATCATAGTCCTCAAAGTAATAACTTTGTTTTTCAACGCTTTAAAGAGGTCCAGTGTAGATTTGTTCAATGCAATGCATCCTTAGGTGGATGCATTAGGCAGACTGCTACTTCCACTAGCACTGCTTGTGAATCCAAGCAAAACAAAACCTTTGACATCAATCTTTTCTGCACTTATCAAAATGTTATCTAGTGACCCAGTTGTAAGAATTTAGGTCTAATTTCTACTGAGTTGTAATTCATATGGAAGGCTGCAATTCTTGATCTTCATCAGCCAGTACTTCAATTCCTCTCCACTTTCAGCGAGTAAAGTTGTGTCATCTGCATATGGAAGGTTTGTTAATAAACTTTCCTCCAATCCTGATGCTACATTCTTCTTCATATAATCAAGCACCTTTAGCTATTTGCTTAGCATGTAGATTGAATAAGTATGGGGGAGAGAGAGTACAACCCTGCTACATACCCTTCTTGATTTTAAACCACACGGTATTCCCTTTTTGTGTTCATACAACTGCTTCTTGATTCATGTATAAGTTCCACATGAGCCCAATGAAATATTCTGAAATTCCTGTTTTCCTCAAGGCTATTCAAAGTTCATTATGATCCACATAGTTGAATTCCTTTACATAGTCAATAAAACATAAATAAATATCTGTCTGGTATTCTCTACTTTTAGCCAAGGCCTATCTGACATCAGCAATGATATCCCTCATACTGCATCCTCTTTTTTATCCAGCCTGAATTTCTGGCAGCTCCCTGTCAAGCTAGGAAAACCCAGAGTGTGCCAAGTAGTGTGAAAGTAGTGGGGGCCCAAAGCTGAGTAGTGCATATCTATCTCCTCAAGGAGGCCACAGGGCAGCGATACAACCAAACCAAACTCACTGCCATCAAATTGATTCTGACACCTGGAGACTCTCTAGGACGGGTACAAATGTCCCTGTGGGTTTCTGAGACTGAAACTCCTTAGCACAGTAGCAAGCCCAATCTTTCTCCTGAGGAGTGGCTGCTGATTTCAAAGTGCTGGCCTTGCTCAGCTTGACCCCACACATAACCATCATGCCACCAGGACTCTCAGGAGAGAGAACAGTAGGAAATGGCCAACGATGAGACCGTGTGTGGAGTATAAGGATAAAGACATGCCCGGACTCTCGACGTGGTTCTTGCTCATTGGCTTCGGCTCCTGGCGCCTTATGCCTAAGAGGATGCAACTGTACCTAGTTCTTTGGCATCCTCAAGATTGATGGTCTGTTTGACTCCCTTTCTCCACTGCAGTCACATGTCAATCCTCTCTTTGAGAGTTGCCCTTGTTTTCACTGACTCTTACGAACCGTGATGCTCTTCTCCAGTCATCGGTCATCTCTGACTGCCTGTCCAAAGTCTACAAAATATTTCATCATCTTCACTGCTAAAGAACATTCTAAGTTTTCTTTCTTCTAAGATGGATTCATTCATTCTTCTGGCTGTCTATGGATGATAAGTCTTATTCTTCAAGCATACCACTGATCAAATCCATCATTTCTTCAGTCTTCTTTTATCATTATCTGACTTCCACATGCAGAAGGAATCATTGAGAAGACCATGGCTTAGATCTCATGTACTCAGGATAGTGAAACCTACTCCAATGACAGTTGGGGTAGAAAAGATCAGAAAAAAAGAAAAGATATATATGTATATATATTCTTATGGGGGGGCTCATACAACTCTTATCACAATTCCATCTATCCATTGTGTCCAGCACCTTTGTACACTTGTTGCCATGATCATTTTCAAAACATTTTATTTCTATTTGAGTCCTTGGTATCAGCTTCTCATTTTCCCCCTCTCTCCCCCACCCTCTCTCCCTATGAACCATTGGTAATTTATAAGTTATTATTATTTTTCATGTCTTACACTGACCAATGTTTTCCTCCACCCACTAAAAATATTTTCTAAGGCTAATGATGTCTGGGATGTGTTTCAAATAGATACACAAGTGAATTGAATGATGAAGGGATGTGCAGAGGTCCTGGGAAACAGCACCCATGGAGTTTAAGATGTAGATCATTTAAGTAAAGCTCTAAGACCCTCACACAGCTGAACTGGAGATTCTCATGTAAGTTTCAGAGTCACTAACCTTCTTTAAGCCTTGGCTTCCTCTTGTGTAAAGCAAAGACAACCACAGCTGAGAATGGGATCATGCAACATGTCAAATCCAGGATGTGGCATTCAGCAAGCATTCATTGCTTTTTCAGTACTTATGGTGATGGTCTCCTTCTTATTCACAATCACTATATTCAAACCAGTAGGGGGAATCTCACTTTTGCCACTTCCTGTGTCATTATTGGGTTCATTAATTTCCCTCTGCCACTGCTTCCACCTTTTTAAAAGAGGGATAACCATGACAGTTTAATGAAGTTTGTGGGGAAATGTCATAAAAGAGCTCATATCAAGTATGGGACACATGAAAGAAGTTTAGGGGTTGATGGTGGAGGGAGAACAGGGGAAGAGGGGAGGGGTTGGAAAAGTCGATACCAAGGGCTCAAGAGAAAAGATGGATGCTTGGAGAATCATGACGGCAGCGGAAGTGCAAATGTGCTTGGCACAGTATATTTATTTATGTATTGGAAAATTGATGTGTGAGCCCTGAATAAAATGATTTAAATAACAAAAAGAAAAAAGAAAGAGGTTTAGGAAGGCCCGTTCCTTTTAGCACACCCAGTGCATCACCCCAAGGGGTAGGATAGAAGCACGGAGCAGGTCAAGGCTTGCTTTGAACTCTATGCATGAAAAAGCCTGAGACATTCTTGGGAATCTATCCAACACCAGAAAGCCATCTTTCTCTTCCTTATCTTTTTATTTTTAAGGGCATCACTGCCCTGGTAGTGGGAATACGAGGCCCATCCTTTGCCCCGGTGGAGCTGGAATTGAACCTCCATCCCAGTGGGCCGCAGTCCCACGCACAACCACTACGCCACCGGGGCTCAGCCTCTTCCTTATCTTATCAAGCTATTTCTCTTCTCATGACCATTCCTAGAAAGCAAGAGTGGATCACAACAAACTCCGACCCACTCCAGACTGGGTCTTCTTGCTGCTGCTGACTCTGGTTTGGGCAGATGTTCTTATTCCACCGAATCTCTTCTCTGTCATCCAATAGACCCTCTGTCCGCACCCTAGCAGTGACCACACTATCATGTACTCACATGGCTTATGGTAAATGCTCCAAGGAACTGTACCTTCAAGGAGGCCAAGACATGACACAATAGTGTCTTGTTCACTATTTTAGTACCTACAACACTGTATAGTGTCTAGCAAATGGTAGATTCTTAATATGTAATTGTGTAATAAATAAAAGAATTCCTGGTTGAGTTTCACTTTGTTAGGATATGGGTGAATTTTTTAATCAGTGTACATATATGTGTGTAAAGTTATAAATGCATATTCAAGTCACTCATCTCAGGGTTAGGTAATTATTTTAATAGCCATGATCAGGCTCTCTGCTAAAATTATATTTGATTTTGAAGTTTAGATTTTCATGCATTTTAATAGTAATTACTAAGAAGTATTAAGTAGTTAATTTTGTTCATTGCTTATGCTTTCATGTTTTTCCATACTATTGATATTTTTACTGAAATTTTACTGAAAGGTTTTTTTTTGGTAAATGGTTTAACCTACTTTAAGACATATTTTCATTATCAGTTTATATCTCAGTCTTCCTAAGAAAACTACCAGGATGGTTAACAGCAGAAATCAGATGAAGAAAATCCACTTTAAAAAGACTATAGGGTGAAACTTTTAAACACTTACTCTGACAAGTAACATGAGGTATCCTTTTGCTATTTGTGCACACATTTTGATTCACATATATTTCCCATGTTTTTTTTCTGTCTTATACCAAGCCGTTTTCCTTGGAATTGAGTTGAGCTGCTCAACTTTACCCTTCATGTCACACCTTTGGTTTCTTGTGGAGGTCTAGCAGTGGTGTGATTACACTTTAGGCTCCTTCCCAACACAAAGTTAGGGGAAGGGGAAATATGGGGAGTTGGTATTTAAAAAAGTAAAGAACTAGAGGAAAGAGGGAAAGAGGAGCTTATGTTGGAGGAGTTCAAGTAGAAAATATTTGCAGATGAATGTGGCAACATGTGTACAAGTATGCTTAATACGAACGATGTGTTGAATGTTGTAAGAGCCCCCAATAAAATCAATATTTTTTTAAAGTTGCAGATTGGGCCAGTTCTACCCTGTCCTACAGGGTCTCTGTGAGTTGGAATTGACGAAATGGCAGTGAATTTGGTCAGTTTGGGTTGTTTGAAACATATTTCCCCATCCTCAACAGCGATTTAAGTTCAACTAGTATCGTCTTTACAGCCTTTCCTAATCTTTCCCTGTTTTTTGGCTCTTCTGTCTGTTCCTCTTTCATCTCAGTTAGTTCTACAAAGGCACACTGGTGGCACAGTGGCTACAGCACTCGGCTGCTAACTGACAGGTCCAAGACTTGAACCGACAAGAAGAGAGAGGTGGTAGTCTGTTCCCATCAACATGGGCAGCTATCTTGGAAGCCCTCCAGGGTAGTTCTGCCATAAGGTCACAATCAGTTGGAATTAACTACAGAGCAGTTGGGGAGTGGGTCATTCTCTCCTTACGTCATTTTGCTCTACTTCTTGGAGATTGTGAGATTGTCCAATTTGATTGCAACATTACCCGGTTCCCTGGCATTTCCGCTGAACCAGTACAAATGGTATTCACTTTTTTCATAGGCATGAGGATCTCCTGAGTATTCAGGTTGATTCCCCCCCTACTTCTTCTGCAAGTAGGCTTCGTGATTATTTTATTTCCCACTTTATCCACTTTCCAATGTGATGAGATTAATCTGTATTCAGTGCTTGCGAGCCTTAGCGTATAGGCACTGTTCATTTGGTGGATGGTGAAATATGATTCTCAAAGAGGAAGTAGAGAGATGTAGCTCCCCAGCTCCCTATAGGTGTGCTTACCAGAGGTTGGAGTGTGTCTTATGCATCTTCCTTGGTCCTTTGCTCTCGGAGCCCGTCGACAACAGCACAAAACAACAGCAAATGGTCCCAAATGATCTGCTAACAAGTTTGATTTTTCAATCACCCATAATTTTGCTTGTTTATTTATTATGATTATTATTATTAAACCCTTAGTAGTTTTTAGGAGGGTCTTACAGCTCCAGATAAAAGCACTATTAACTTCAAAGCCCCTAGTTAGATTCTGAAAGCAGCAAGAAGCACAAAGCAGCTCAACCCTTTTCTCCTGGAAGCCCCACTTGACTTCATTCAGGACTGGCTACACACTCAGGGATTCTGGGTGTGATGTATTTCACATTTACTGGGGAGGGCTACATGGGCACAATGGGGCACAAAGCCCAGAGGATGGAGAAGGAGAAGGGTGTGAATGGAAGATTTGTGATGATAGCTTTTGGCGGGAGAGAGGGAGAGAGAGGGAGAGACCATTCCCTAGTGGTTTAGATTTTATATTTCAGAAACATGGGCCATAAACTAGAGAATTTTGCCCAATATTATTTTAGAATGGTTAATTTGTTTGATCAATTGATCATATATTTTAAATACATTTCATAGTAAGTTTCATGATAAATTGAAGAGAAACTGCATCCAGACTGTGAGAAGTTCAATCTAAGAAATGTTGAAGAGTTATGTTCTATAGGGACAGGTGATACAGTACCTTGAGACACTTGGGAGAAATCTAACAGACTCTCAGGCTTGAGAAAATGGGTATATGGATACAATCTCTGAGAGGAAGCTTGAACTAGAAAGGAGATATTTCATGTTATGAGTGGTCATACCAGACTTCATTCATCAAATATGGCCACAAGAACATCACTATCTGACATCCTACCCTCAAACCTTTCTGGTCTTCCCTGATGAGATCTTGGCCTCACTAAGAACTGTGGGGATCCACAAGAGGCTGAAAGAGGATTATCCCTGGGACCTTTGGAGGATGGATCAGCTGATACCTTGATCTGAGGCATCTTTACTGAACTCGGAGAGAATATATTCCTGCTACCTTATGCCAACCTTTTGTGCTACTTTGTTGGGATAACTCTGTGAATTGACATGCCATGGTCATGCTGGGCAACTTTTCTGCAGAAATAATATCTTTAAAAAGAAAAGATATCACTTTGAAGCCCAAGATATGCCTAATGCAAGCCATGGTATTTGCAATAATTTCATATGTGTGACAAACTAACCAATTAATAAGGAAGCCTGAAGAAGAATTGATGCATTTGAGCGATGGTGTTGGGAAAGAGTATTGAAAACACCATGAACTCTCAGAAGAACAAACAATTATGTCTCAAAAGAAGTGCAGCCCAAAGCGAGGATGAGTGAGACTTTGCCTCACTTACTTTGAACATATTCTCTGGAGGGACCATTCCCTGAAGACATATCTCATCCTTGATAATGTAGAGGGTCAGCATAAAAGAGGAAGACCTTTGAGGAGGAGAGTTGGACAGTGGTTGCAACAATGGGTTCAAATATAGGGATGGTAATGAGGAGGGTACAGGGCCTGGGGGGTTTCTACCCTGTTGTACATGGAGTTTCAGACATTTAAAACTGGCTTGAAAGAACCTAAGAACAGCAACAGCATCTATCTACTTTCAGAATCCAGACATAAATTTAATTAGTTAATGAACTTCAGATGGCTACTGTGTGTATGGTGTTGGATCTGCCTGCCAGCGCAAGAGGAAGAAAACTGATTTTGCCCAGGGGTTGGAGAGAAAAACATTTGCAGAGCAAAAACAAAACAAAACGGAAAGTTTGTTCCAAAAGAAAAATATCATGTACTTTCCACATAGTTGGAAGGGAGAACTGTTCAACAATTAGTTTGTTAAAACAACAACAATAAAAACGTACCTCCTTGGTTGATACCATTAATAGTGTCTCATCACAATTAAAATCCGAGAGAAGCTACATCTTGCCTTGGCTTGCAAAGTCCTGTGCAATCTGGTTTGCCACCATCTTTGTGGCCCCATCATGCCACCTACATTTCAGTTCCAGATCTGCTGTCAGAGCATATGACGACAAATTCGTCATCGCCACTGGGCTTTAGAAGTAGCTATTCTGTCTGCTTGAAATGCTCTGGGTCCTGATCTGGACGTGTCTCCGAGATGTTATATTCACTCCCTAGTGTCTTCTTAAAAGCCAAACTGTTGCCATCAAGTCCCTTCCCCTCATGGTGGTCCTCTCTGTCACTGAGTAGAACTGCTTTATAGGATATTTTTGGAAAATCTTTTATGGATACCAGGTCTTTCTCCCATAGAGCCTTTGAATGATGGAGCAGTTGATCTGAAGCCACTTGCATCCCTGCCGTCTCATCTCCTGTAATCCTCTCCCCAAGGTGTAGCATCTGCTGATCTTCAGCTCTCCACATTACCTCTTCCTTCTTCCCTTGGGTCCTCTTGTATCAGAGAGCAATCCCCTGGAAACAAAACTGGCGTCTGTCTCCTTCACTGCCAAAGCCAGATACATGTCCCAGCTGAGTGAGTGAATTCTATTTCAACAAGGAGAGAAGTGAGAAGAGTAATGGCATTAGAGACAAAGGGTAGCTCAAGACCCAAGAAAGTTATATATAAATGAGAGGTGCTATGTACTTTTATACCAAGCATTTTCCCTTTGTATCATATTCTCCCATTTCATAGGACCCAGGTATCTGTTGTTGGACAGAATACTGGGTTCGGTTATGGTATGTATTCTTTCAGAAAGAATTAATAATGCTTTGGATAGTTCCTCAAAAAAGCAAGGATCAACAGAGGCTGCTGTACAATCCAGGACTAAAAATATCACGATTTGTTTCGCCATGAAATATTAGATTGAGGCGAGGTGGAAGCAAAATCTGAAAGGATTTGGACAGCATAAACAGTTTTATTTATCAAAACACAGAATCCCATTCGAGGACTCCTCTTGAAGCTTAAAAGAAAGATGATCTGGGGAAGAGAAAATATTACCCTTCCTTGACATAAGATTTTACATTTGCAAACATCGCTTTACCTCTTTGTCCCCTAAATATTCACCCAACCACAGGATGGTGAGGATGCTTATGCCTGTTTTATAACTGGGAGGTATCGAGGCCCTAAGAGGAAGCTTGAGTGGATGATGGGAGAAAAGTAATGCAGGCTAGTTCCTCCCTTTGGGGTTATTTTGAAAGTTTTAAATGAAGGAGATCTCGCATTGTCACTGAGCTGAGTCCAACTCATTGACAGAGCAGAACTGCCCTGTCATATGTCCAAGGCTGTAGATCTGTACAGGAGCAAACTGCCACTTCCACGGACTCCAACCACCAGCCTCTCACTTAGCTATGGAGCGCTGAGTCACTGCACCAACAGGCTCCTCAGGAGGACAACGCATGCCTATAAACATGAATTGGATAATGTCTGGATGAGTTAAAATTGGGCTTCCTAAAAATGATTTTGCCATTAGATGCCTATTTATTATTAAAAGTGAAGAGAAATAATTATATAACCAAAGTCCCAAAAGTCCCAAAAGAGAATAAGAAGCAGAATGGACTCTGAAATTTAAACTGCAACCCAAAAGGAAAAGAGAGCGAGGAGAGAGATATGATCATCTCTAAAATGAGTCGTAGGAAATTCACTTCGAGGGAAAGGCGATTGAGCCTGTGTTTTCTATTCTGGAATAGATGATGGGATTGGGAGTATGTGATCCTTCCTAACCTTATTAAAAAAAACTAAGCAAGAAAAGGAAAGCAACAAACTCAAAATTTATCAATTTTGTTTTATTCATTTGTGGTAATAACTATTCTACCCCTTGTTTCTTTCACTGATTGCAATTAAAAACCCTGGGCGAAACACATCCAGAAACTATCAAAAGCATATGGAGTGTTCATTGTCGTAGGGATATGGGAAAGGAAACCAGAACTCAAAATATGGCTATTAGTTTCTTCTTTCCTTCCCTTCCAATATCGCTGGGCCTGGACCGCAAGGCACCGTAGGACATATGATGATACACCAGGTGTGGATGGTCAGCGTTCCATGAAAACACCTTCTCTCCTGGTTTCAGGAGCAGAAGCAGAGATCCCTATGAATCAGAAAACAAACCCGGGGGAGGCAGCGTTATTGTTTTCCTTCTCTTGTACTTCAGTCCTCAGGCAATCCCATGGTGGCAGTGATGGAAATGGGAGTGGTGGCTGAAGAGGTATTAAAAAAAAAAATACTTTTACCACAGGTGAGAGTGGTGATACCGGTAGAATGCAAATGTTTCGCGACTGATGATGGCAACAAATGTACAAATGTGCTTGGCGTACAAGGGATGGATGGATAGATTGTGATAAGAGTTGTATGAGCCCCAATAAAATGATTAAAAAGAAAACTACAAAACTCAGAAAGCGAACTCACTGCCTTTGAGTAGATTCTCACTGGTGCAACCCTTTGGGACAGAGCAGAACTGTAACAGTGGATTTCTGTTACTGAGAATTCTTGGTGGGAGTAGACAGCCTCAGCTTTCTTTTGTTGAGTTTTAACCTCATTGAATAATCCACTACACCACCAGGGCTCAGAGAGAAAAGTGCCCAAGGATCTGTGTCTCGGGAGAGTACAAGGAGAACTCTTGCTTTCATCCTCATTCTCTTTTTTTGTATGTTTGTTTTTTGGTTTTTTTTTTGGGGGGGGGGGCATCACTGCCTTCCAGTGGTCGTGGCCCCCGAGAGCCGCCGCTGGATTTGAACCGCCAAACCCACAGGCCGCAGTCCTGCACTCAACCACTTAAGCCACCAGGGCTCAGCCCCCATCCTCCTTCTTTATGCCTTTCATTGGCCCCTGAATGGCACAAGTTTTAGGCACTCAACTACTCTCTAACAGGAGGCCCGGTAGCTTGCTATTATGCATTGGCTGCTCTCCACAAGATCAGCAATTCAAAAGGACCAGCAGCTCCATGGGAGAAAAGCAGGGCTTTCTACTTCTGAAAAGAGCTACAGTCTCAGAAAACCACAGTGGCAATTCAACCCTGTCCTATGGGATCACTGTAAGAAGCCGCTCGATGGCAGTGAGTTTGGGTTCTTTTTAAAATACCCCCTTAAAGGGGGACATACATCTCCAGAGGTGTCACAGTAGTAAAGCCTAGCAAAGTAATCTCTGTAAATATTACATCCAAGGAGCCACTATGGTACAGCTCTACTCTTTTAACACATGTGACACCATGAGTCAGCATTAACTTAAATGCAATGAGTTTGGTATGACAAAGGATTCTCAAATGGAACCAGCATCAGAAACACAACACTGTGAAGGGAGATAGAAGCTTGAGGACAGAACCTCATTTGTCCAATTGTCTGTGACCACAAGCAGGACTCTCTCTTACAGGATTTGCATCAAACGCATAACCCAATATTACTAGACAGGAGGATCCAGGAAGATGTCAATAGCTCCACAGGATAAAGATAATCGATGCTTTAGATCTTGAAACAACATAGATCCTGGAATTAGTGGACAATGACTTTAAAGCAGTTATTTGAGCTCATGCTCCATGAAGTAAAGGTAAATCATCTTGAAACAAAAGAAGACCTGTGTGTGAGTCTGGGTAGACTAGAGAAACTAATTCATAAACACTCATATGTTGATAAGGGAGAGGTTTATATATGAGAGGAAATGAACATTGAGGAAATATCCCAGCCCAGTGCAGATCTAAATCTGATACTAGCCCATACGTCCAACAGCACACTATAAAGTCCTCTTCAGACTCACGAAACACATACAATGACACTGAATATAGAAGATTCCAGGCCAGTAGGTAGAAAGTCTTTGGATCCAGTGGTGATAAGAGCACCTCAGCCCTGGAAAAGGTTTTTCTGTGGTTTCTCTGGCTTCAGAAGTCTGGTAGCATCAGTGTAGGTCCATGTGGCTTTTCCTCAGCAATGACTCACAGGACTTCAGCCTCGTCAGTCGAGTGTCTTCAAGGGCGTGAACTGAGAGAGACAGTGTCTCTGCCTCCAAGAAGGAAGGACCACATTTCTCAGAGTTCTCAGGAGATCCCCACAAAGATCTCATTGGCTGTCTCCAGATTGATAGGCTAGACACTACCCCTACACTCTTAATCAAATTGACACCAGATGAGGGGACCGCGACACTCAGCAAATGAACTGCAGCTATAACGAAGAACAAGATGGAAATATTTAGAACAGAAAAAATAGAGACTAATCAAATTTTTTATTGTTCAGAATCACTTTAAGGTTTCATTGGAGAAACGGAAGCTGAATATGGAAGAATGACGAAAAAGTCAATTAACTGGAAGAAGATGATAGTGTTAGGTGCTGTGACTCAGAGCAGTGACCCTATGTGACAGAGTAGAATTGCCCCTGTCACCCAATACTATCTTCTTTAAAGAGTCAGATTATCAGGCCTTCTCCCACAGCATTGCTGAGTTGATTCAATTCAATAAAATGATCAAGTTGACTCATAGAGAGGAAAGAATTCTGGAATAAAAATATGATGTCTGAAATGACGTCAAAAAGCTAAATAGTCAAATCATCAGTGCTTTAGAAGCATGGAGAATAAATGTGATAAAGAAAAAACCTAAAGAAAAAATGTCTAGAGGTTTGCCAAAGACAAATTCACAGCAATAATAGTAGTAATAATATCAAGTAATATTCATAGCAACAGCAATAACAGTAGCTGGCATTGACTGACCACTCAGCCTGCCAAGATCTGTCTGAAATTCTTTATGCACATTAGCACATCAGTTCTCCAAGGAACAATGCATGTAAGTACTTTCCCAAGGTCACGTAGATATTAAGTGAAAGTGACAGGAAACAAAAATAGGCATCGAATAAGCTTTCAATGACAATCATGCTTTTAGCAGTAAGGCTCTGTCTAGGAACCCTCTGGTGTGACTTCTTCTCTGCACTTAGCTCCTTAATGACAGCTACCTTACTATAGTATGACTATTTTCACATCAGTCTGCCTCACCGTATTTTAAGACCCTTGAGGGCTGGAGGCATGTCTCCTTTGTGTTTTTAATATGCTTGATTTGGGAGGGAGTGTCTAAATATGGAGACTTAAAATATTTGAGAGGAAACAGAACAAGCAAGTAGCTATCACATGGGGCGGCAGCTACTTGAGAGTCAACCCTATTCCCTATTAAGACTGTTTCTTGCAGAAAGATCTACTGACCCTCTTATCATCGACAGTCCTTCGTTGTCAACAGCACATACAGCTGCCTCACATACCCTCTGACCAGGAACCTGTGTTGTGAATAGCCTTGCTATCATGCAGAATATTTTGGAAAAAGTTGATCATTGCAGATACAGTTAGGTTAGAATTTAACACCCTATCAGCTGATCTCCCTTATGATCCACTTAAATCTGTTCCTGTTTTTCATATTGTTCATTTTCTTTTCAAATAGTTATTGCTTTTCTAAATGTTTGCCTGTGTATGATATCTAGGATATGAAAATCTATAGAGACAATTGCTAGATGAATTGTTCCTTGTGGGTACAACAGGGGAGGGTGGAGGGGAAAAGGGGACTAATAATGAGGAGAATGAAGAAAGAATGAAAAAAATGCTATAAAACTAATTGTGGTGATGATTATACAATTCTTCTTGATGTGGTTGAGCTATTGGATTGTAGGATCTCTGAATTACATGCAAATAAAAGTGTTTTTTGAAGGCAGCGTTTCATGAAGTTGACCAGAAGGAAACTTCACGCAATGGTGAAACTGGTATGGAAAGCAGTAGGGAAAGATGTGATTTAGAGAACACATGAAGATCCGACTGAAGCATTAACTAGGTCCCTGATCACGGGGACACCACTTAACCTCCAGGAGCCTCAGCACCTTTTCTTCAACCAAGGAAAGTATGTCATGAAGACTAATGAGGTAATGTGTGTGAAAATGCTTTAGGGAGCTTTACAAATGGCATTTCATTTGCCTTAACTCAATGCAAGGCTGACACGAATAAATGAAACACTTGATAAAGAGTTTGGCTGCCTAAGAGAGGGCAAGATTAATTCCAGCTGGGAGGATGAAGAAGGTTTTATGGAGACCTAGGACTAAAATGAGTTGGAGAAGAGTATTTAACTAGGAAGGAGGCCAAGGACCGAGTTTAAGAGAGCTGTAGTCTTGTCTGCTAAGCTCCCCATTGCTGGAGTGACTTTTGCCCTCTTCTCCCTGGAGTCTCTCAGAAGCCTAGTCTCAGGGAATACCTTCAAATCACCATGAGGGACATTCTGTAATTGCCAGAGAGAGACTGCAGAGAAGGAGGAGACAAAGGAAAGAGATGTATGATGAGTGAGCTTTAAAAGCAAATAACAACAGCAACAACTGTCTTTTATTTGTTCATTTTCTTGACTTTATCTTTTCCCAACGGAGGCAAGTCGGTGTCAAGTTCAGCTCGTGGGGAAACCAAGAGCTGGGTCTGCTATTTAGACCTCTATCCCAGCTATAATGCCCATTGTGTTCAATGTCAGCGTGTAGAAGAAAGTCTTGAGGAGCATATGAAGCCAAACAAGAAAGCGTCTCAAACTGCAGGCTCAATAGCACTGGTACAATCTGTGGCACTGCCTGCAGCTCCACATTTCAATATGCGCTGGGTGCTTGGAGATACAGAGGACAGACAGCTCTCACCATGGGCAAGATCAATCTGGACTGAAATGGAGGGCAGAGTTACTGGTTGGTGTCCCTCTTCCAAAGTCGTTATATTCTTTGCCCTTTATGAATAATAAGAATATAGTGAGAAGGGGAGATTTGAAGTCTGTATCGGTCTTTGTTTTCAACTCTTTACTGTTCAGAAGAATGGAGGTAGCTGGGTGAGACAGAGCCCTGGAGGTCATTTTTACTTTCAATTTGCTTCCTTTTTCTACAAGGCCCGGCCATGATATCATCCATTTTGGCAAGCAAGGCAGCATAGATTGTCACAAAAGGCATTGAGAACAGAGTTTTGTCTTAATCCCCAGCCAAGTGCGCACACGGCTCTCCTCTTTGATCCCCATAGTAAGAGAGGGAGAAACAATCAGCAACTAAACAAATGAAATGAAAATTACCTCCTTTTCATAGTGTGTGGAGGACAAATGTTTCCCAGCAGCCCAGCTCTTGCAGACATGAAAATCCCCCCCCTCCCCCACTGCTTCCCAGAGGGAAGCTTGGAGACCCTGGGTTGTCAGTCTCGTCAGAATTGTAAAAAGTGCAGAATGAACAATGGAAGTTCCCTGACCATCTGTGTTCCGCTCTTCTTTTCAAAGGTTTGTGAGCATCCGAGAAAACTGACATCCGGATGTTTTGATGTCAGGCCTTAGAGTGTGACTGTGGTCCCATGATGAAATATATCATGTCTGAATCCCTGACACTCTGCCATGAAGTCATTCCCAAACAAAGTTATGCCCAGAAGTCAAAGACATGCTCAGTCAAACCATGCATCTCTAGGGGAACAGTCGATCTTTCTTTATGGCATTCTGGTGGCTTCGTGGTTCCATGTTGGGTTGCTAACCTCAAGGCCAACGAGTTGAAACCACGAGTGGATCTGCAGGAGAAAGACAAGCCTTTCTAACCCCATCAGGCGTCACAGTCTCATAAACCCACAGGGTTAGTTCTATACCACCCTACAGAGCTGCTGTAAGTCAGAATCGGGAATTTGGAGTTTTAATATTCCTTTGTAAGTACATATAGCATTTTGGGGTAGCCATCCATCTGTCGGGGGACATTTGGGTTGTGTCCACCTTTGGTCTATTTTGAACCATGCTCCAGTAAACATTGGTGTCCCGGGTCTGATTGCCTTCCTGCTTTCAATTCTCTCAGGTATACACCCAGCTACAACCCGATGAACCTCAGAAACAATACATTAAGTGAAATAAACCTCTCAGCAAAGGACAGATATTATACAACCTCACTGATATGACATATTGATAATGGGCAAATGTGACAGACTGAAGTTCATTAGTGGTTCCCGAGGGCTGAGGGAATGGGGAAGGGGTGGCGGTAAGCTGCTGAAGAAAAGGTTGGCAGTTAGAACACACCGACCTCTCTCCAGGTGAACGGCATGACAGTTTGCTTCCATCAAGATTCTCACTGTCATAGTGAATTCCAACTCCCAGGGACCCTACAGGACAGACCAGAACTGCTCCCATGGGTCTCTAAGATTGTCCATCTTTACAGGAGGAGACAAGCTCATGTTTCTCCCAAGAGGCAAATGGTACCACAAGGTACCACAGAATTGAAATGATCACTGGATTGGTCTGCTGTGTCCTAAAGGGTCGCTCAGAATTGGAGTTGACTTGTCAGGCAGAGGTTTGTTTTTTCTGGCATTTCTGTTCAGAAGGATAGAAAAGAACTGGAAATGGGTGGTGGTGGTGGTGGTGTGGTGGTGGCTGCAGAAAAATGATGAGCACAATTAGTGTCACTAACTTCTCTCTCTGTCAAAATGTTAACCTGGCAACTGTTTTGTTACATATTACCAAAATAATAATAATAATAATAATAATAATAATAATAATAATCTAATATCTTAGCCCCAAACCCTCTACTCCAGCACTGAAATCATTTAATCTCCCCACAAATTCTCACCAATTAATTTCACGATTTTACAAATGAGAAAACTGAGACCCAGAGAAGACAAATAACCTTCTTAATAGCACACAGTAAATGATAGTCAAGTGAGTTAGAATTGCAGTTGTTGGTCGCTGTCATTGAGTGGTGGTCTATGCACAGTGGAAATCAATGTAGCCCTGTACTCTGTCCTTCTCATGGTCAGCTGACTCCTACTCAAGCTGGAGAATTCAACTCAATCCTCACCACACTTGCTGGAAATTCTTTTATAGCTATGCTCCCTCCATTTAGATAAGAGAGTCCTTCTTCCTCCCACCCTCCATTGTTGCTCACATTTTAATTTGGAATTCTTTTGACCCTCTCTACCAGCAGATTATGAGAGCAAAAAACACATCTAATAATGATGACCTTTAGTATCAGAAATAACCAAGTAGGTATCTGATGCTCATAATGACTGCCAGTGCTCAACAGGGACACATTTTTACTCTCTGGAGCCACAACTTTCTGTCCTATAAAGTGATGGATCATAATTCTACCTAGAATTCTCTGTGTGGCTTAAATGAGAAGACATGTGGTACAGCTTGCGCACACCTGCTGCAGAGCCGCTGCTTCACTCATGTTAGTGCCTGACTCACTTTTCTAAAAGGAGCCTGGGTCACCCAATAGTTAAGTGGTTCTGATCCACCACCAGCTTCACAAAAGAAAGATTGGCCTATCTGGTCCCACGCCTAGAAAACTCCATGGCTCAGTTCTAGTGTCACGTAAGATCAATATGAGTCAGAATCAACATGGTGGCTTCCAATTACAACCTGCTTTTCCAGGAGTCTTGGTGGTGCAGTACTTAAGCACTCCACTGATCACCCAGAGGTGAACGGTTCATACCCCCACCCGTTAGCACTTGGATTCTGTCAAGATTATATCCTTGGGAACCCCCTGGGGGAGTTCTACTCTGTCCCAAACGTCACTGTGAGTTGGGATAGACTCAACAGCAATGGGTTTTATCCCCTTTGCTGACCAGCACAGTTATGCACATGGCGGCGAACCAAAACCCACAGTTCCAACCTACCCATAAGACACACTGGGTGACACTTCGGACAGGTCACATAGGGCCACCGCCCGTCAGAACTGACTTAATGGGAACTCTTTACATTAAGCCCTCTGTCTCTAATGCCACCGTGATCCATGCATTGCAGGTGTACAGCACCTGTTGCTGACTAGTTATTAAAATGATGGTCTAAGGGGTGGTGGTGGAAGGATCTGGTACCAAGAGCTCGAATAGAAAGCAGATTTTTGGAAAATGAAAATGCAACATATGTGCTAGTCTGAGTAGGCTAGAGAAACAAAATCATAAGCACTCTTATGCATATAAGGGACAGGTTTATATACAAGAGGAAATGAACATTGAGGAAGCCTCCCAGCCCAGATCAAGTCCATAAGTCCAATATTAGTCCATATGTCTGACAGCAATCTACAAAGTCCTCTTCAGACTCACAAAATACATGCAATGATGTGGAATGTAGAAGTTCACAGGCCAGATGGGTAGAATGTCTTTTGATTCAGTGATGTGGTAAACATCTCAGCGCTGGCAGGGGTCTCTAAGTGGCTCCTCGAGTTCCCAGAGCATTGGGGTCTGTCAGCATAGTGCTATGTGTCTTGTCCATAGAGCATTTCCAAGGGAGTGAAGTAATGAGAGTGAGTCTCTCCTGCGTTCAAGGAGGAAATACTGCCAGATTTCCCAGAATCCTCAGAAAAAGACCATACCCACAGAGATGGCTCATTGGCTATGATCTGATTGACAGGCTAGACACCACCCTACATTTTTAATCCTCAAATTAGCAAAGATTATATAACTGCCACAATATATGTACAAATATGCTGGAAACAATTGGTGTATGGAATAAGAGCTGTGAGAGTCCCCAACAAAATGATTTTTTTTAAGGAAAAAAACCAGGATAGAGACATTAACTAGACTAATAGTTTCTTAGAGTCAAAGGAGGGAGGTTAGGGAGAAATGGGGCACTCATAATAATGAGTAGAATGATGAATAAAGTGTTCCAAAAATTGATTGTGGTGAAGATCCTATAACTCTTTATATTTAAAACATTGAATTGTATTGTGTGAATTATATAGCAAAAAAGATATTAACTTTTAAAAAAACAACAAATAAAAATAAAATGATGGTGTGTGAGTTGAAAGGGCCTAGTAAACTGCACTCTTCCTCCTCTTATTCCTCATCCCAATGATGAGCTAAGTGACACCTAAGGCAAAAATAGAACAAGATTCACAAAGGCTCTCAAATCAGCTTGGTTAGTGGTAAGAGCCTAACATTGGAGAATATGAATTTCCTTAGACTGAACCTCAAGATTCAGTTAACTTCCTCATCTTGAGTGACCTGGGGGTCTTGGGACAGAGGTGGCTATTTTGGCATCTTACAAGAAGGTTGAAAGCTCATGTCCACCCACAGGCACCTTGGACTCAAACCTTGACAATCTTCTTCCAAAGTCAGTGCTTGAAAACCCTATCATGACTCTGTTATGCTTGTCCATAGCTGATGACAAAGACTTACATAGTCTGAAACCATGGCCATGCTGAACCTGTCTTCTTGTCACCTCTCAAAAGAAAAGAAAGAAAGAAAAACAGTTGCCTTCAAGACATTTCCCACACCTGGAGATCCAATGTATGGCAGAGTGGAAAAGAGAGTTGCTAAGAGTGCCAAAAATTAAGAGAGGCACCCATTAGTGGATAAGCAGACTTCAAACTCTGGAAAGAGATACAAGGTTATTTCTCTTTGCTTCCCTCCTACTCCTGCTATTTGAGGGACCTCAGAAAATTTGAACCAATAGGTGTTCCTGCTTGATTTAATTTTAATTCCTGAATGAAAATATTGGAAAACAAGAACTGGTAAAGTTGGAAAACTGCAGAAGCAACCTGGAAATCAAAACTCCTCTGCCAGCAGGATGTAGAAAAATAAGTCTGATAGCTGGTGAGAGGCAAGTAGAGAAACAGGTTAAGTGGAATGCTCACTCATAGGTTGGATGTGTGGGTGGGTATGTGTAAATGTCTTTGGCCCAAATTTTCTCACATCTGCTGACTCTGTTAGCATTGAGCTCAGCTGTTGAGTCAGACAGTTTTCCCTGAAGACACTTCCATCATTGTGCATAAGAAACCCAGTGAATGACCAGTGTCTTTTAATGCCAACAGCATTCCACACATGCACACAATCTCTTATAGTTAGGGATCCAGGGACTATTTTTAATCAGGAAATTGACAGACACAACTGCTGATGAAGAGAAACCTTGATGGTCTTGGAAAGTATAAATTGGACGAGACAATCTACTGGTAAATGGACAGGATCTTTTACTTTTTAGCTCTTTGTTGTGAAGTAGGTGAATACTTACAGAGCAGCTCATAGATTTACATTCAATAATTCATACATATTCTGATTCAACTCACCTATCTACACTCACCTCCATGTACTCAACATAGCATCCCACTTCCTCCTGTGTTTCCTGTTTCCATTCATCTTTCTTTCCCAATCTTCTGAACGTTGGATTTGGGTAAATGCTACCATTTTAGTCTTAAATAATGGATGACTCTTACACTCAAGTGACTTCCATGCCAGGTCTGAAGGGAAAGAACCATCATCTTCAGGTTCCACCACACTCTCTGTCCAGCATAAGCTTGCTTCTTATGATTTTTAGTGTTGTTCCTTGTTTTTCTTCCACTCTATCCAAGACCTTCAAATGTGATCCTTTTCAGAACAGTGGGCAATGGTTGCCAGGTGTCACCTAGTTCTTGTGGTCTCAGGGTTGGACAACAAATTCTTTTCATTAACAAAGTATGAGAGAGTAAACAGTTGGGTTTAGTAGATGAGCTGGGAATGAGGAGGTTGGGTTACATAAGCAAGAGAGATGATAAAGAGAGAGAACTAGAGGACCTGAACACTGATGAGAGAGCAAGTTGGGAGAACTGGAGTTTCCTGGACAGGGAGAATATTGAAACCAAGGAGAGGAAGGTCCAAGTGAGACGCCACCTCTGTCCCTGGTACTGTGCTTCGAAGATAGTGTGAGGCTAATGGCCAAAACACACGAGGTGCTGGCACCCATCCTTATGTCACCACCATGTTAAACATCCCATCTCTGTGCTATGCCAGGCAATCTCACAGTCAGATACGGCCCTTGTGGAAAGGAGGAGTTCTACATTTCCTCAGAGTGTCTTCTGGCCCAGAGCCCCTCAGCCTGGGTATTTGAAGGCAGCGAATATGACAGTGCCGGCACGTGACACCAAGATAGCCCAACACACATCTGTCTGCCAAGATCTCAGCTGCACTTGTATCTGTATTAACGCTGCACAGACTTCGGGAAAAGAGGGCATTAGAAAAAGAAAAACAAAGCCACTAAGAAACAAAAAGGTGACTTTCACGGCACTCCCTGAAGCAATGGGTCTATTTTTGCATCTGCCGCAGAAGGTTCGGCTGTCACTTCAGAGACTGCTTCCTCTTGACCATGGAGGGATTCCATGTGACAGCGCTGAATCAAAACCTCTCTGCAGGCGGTCAGCCAGGAAGGCTCACAATGGCTCCAGGCAGCCAAAGTTTCAACAATCATCCCAGGGCATCATGCCAGTTGCCTGGGTAAAAGAGACCATTAATTTCCCCCACAGAAACATTTGAGGTTTCAAAAATAAGAATTTTAAAAGTTCCACAAATCAATGCCTTCATTAGGATCCGGTCTGCTTCTGGTCCACAGGGGCTCAGCGTTTGCTTCTCAGCACTTTGAAGGATCCATATTATTTTAAGAAGTGTCAAGAGTACTGGGGATCCAAGGGACACCCAGAGAGAAATGTGTAAGGCCGGTATCCCGGGAGTTTAGAAGATGGATTCTAAAAGGAACACTCACTACTTTGCAGCTGCTTCCCTTCTCTCTGCATCTGAATGGAAGTACCATGACTTTAATAAGGATGGGTAACTGTCACAGATTTATGCAGGAATTAATTTTCCATATTATCCCCATGGATGCTGCCAGCCTTAGCTCCATGTTTTTCTTCTTTTAAGATCATTTTATTGGGGGCTCTTAGAGCTCTTATAGCAACCCATATGTTCATTGTATCAAACATACTTGTACAAAGGTTGCCATCTTTATTTTCTAAATATTTACTTTCTATTGAACCCTTGATATCAACTCGTATTTTTCTCTCCCTGCCCTCCCCACGCTTGTGACCCTTGATAAATTATGAATGACTGCTAATTTCATGTATTATACTGACCACCATCTCCCTTCCACCATGGTTTCTGTTGTTTGTCAATGATTGTGATTGGTTCCCTCTTCCTCCCCTCCTCTCCCCACCTTCCCTCTACTGTCTTGGTATCTGTATTCCCATTGCTGTTCTTGGATTCCAGGTGTCATGAGCTTTTTTCTCTGGAAAATTCCTACCCCTTGCCCTGTGGTTTCACAAATCACGTAATAAATAGCACTTCCAAGGAGAAGTCCTCTCTGCCAACCTAAAATAAAAATGTCTTCCCATCATTTCCATTAGCCCTTCCTTGTATCGACCGCAGTGACAACAAACAAGCTTGTTCCATCTGTTTTCTTCTTTGTTCCAGAGCAACCTGGAGGTAGAAACTCTTCCTCTGTCTCTTTTTCTCCATTGCCTGCACAGGTCTGCAGAAAAAAGTTGACAGAAAGGGTCAGAGGCCAGAGAAAGACCCTCAACAAGATGGATTGACATAGTGGCTACCACAGTGAGCTCAAACAGAAAAACAACAGAGGGCTACTTTTCTGTTTGAAGTGACTTGTGACTGGGCAGTGCTTCATTCTATCGTGTGCAGGGTTATGACAAGTCAGAGCCGACTCATGACCAATTCACAAAAAATAAATGTCCACTGACTACTCCCGTACATCTGAATTATGATGCTGGTGAATAGTGGAGAATAGTGAAAAAGCCATGGGCTGCCAAAAGAACAAACAGATAGGCCTTGGAAGAAGCAGTGCTGGAATGTTCATTGGGGACAAGGATGGTGAGGCTTTGTCTCGTGTACTTTGGACATGCTGTCAGGAGATCGGTCCCTGAGGAAGACATCGTGCTTGGTAAAGTAGAAGGGCAAGAATAAAGGAAAAGATCTTCAGCAAGATGGATTGACACAGTGGCTACAACAATGGGCTCAAACTTAAACACCATTGTAAGGATAGCACAGGACCAGGCAGTGTGCCGTTCTGATGTATGAAGGGGTCACTGTGACTTATGAGTTGGAAGTGGCACCTAATAATAACAAACACAACAACTGCTCCAAGAGTAGCTTGGGTGATATAAACAGTTTGTGATGAGCTACTAACCTGAAGGTTGAAGGTTTGAATCCACACAGCTCATGGGAAAAAGCTCTGGAAAACAACATCTTTACAGCCAAGAAAACCTTGGGGAATAGTTCTACTCCATAAAGCAGGAGGTGGTCATGATGTAGAATCAACCTGAAGGTAAAAAGTGTGGATTTGATTTTTTTTTCTCTGTTGTTTGGGGTTAAAAATCATTAGAGACAAGTATTGAGAGAAACAAAAAGAGAGGAGAAATTTTAAAGAGAAAATGAGCTCTGACACTTAGGATTTATTTTCTTAAAACCAGTAAATCAGGCTACCCAATCCCTAAAAACCCATCTCTTCTGTCAGCCTGGATTTCAGGCAGTGAGGATGTCTGCCATGAAGTTGCAAATAAAAGATAAAATTATGAATGATGTTTTCTGTGTGGCAGTTGCGACTTTTATTATTTCCCCAATTGTTTCCATAACCCAAGTGTGTGTGGTCTCAGGAGAACAGCTTTCCTGTCAAAATAATCTGGTTCCAAATGGAGGGAAATTTTCCCCAAAGAGAGGCATCCCCTTCCAACAATTATGTCCTAGTTAAGTTAGCTCCATTTCCTCCTAAATCACCCTGAGGGTAAGTTGATATATTGTCTGTTAAATAGATTGCTCGCATCTTTCATCAAGCAAACAAAAGAAGTAGTAAGTGTCCCTCATGGTGCCCTCACCCCCACCATGCAGGGCCTTACTTTTTCTCTCCAATGGAATAACTGCTCATGTAAATCTCCAGTCCAATCATCTCTCTCCTTCTCTATTCTTTAGTCAATGTGTTCCAAACTATTTTCACTCTTGTATACTTGGTATTCCACATGGCCCCATAGCTGTGATAGGTGAGCTTGTGGTGCCAACATGGCAAAGATGATAGGTAGGTCTGTTGTGATGACATGGCCGATGAACACATGTCATCAGTCGAAGGGTGGAAATAGAAAAGGCTTGGCAAGCTATGCCCTTGCTCTCTTGCTTTCGGATCTTCGGACCAGACAGCTGCCTTGTTCGTCCTGTGCCTCAACCTCCAAGGAACACTACCTATGGGATGCATAATTGTGGACTGTGAGTTGAGGTTCCTTCAAGCCCTGTTTCGCCATGCTCCTGAAATATACATCTCTTGAGATGGAGACTGTTGGACTCTGTCATCTGGCTGACCGTTGGTGACCTGCCTTGCTGTTTGCTGCTTGTGGATGGACAGCCTGAATTGCTCTGCAGATGACTACTCAATGGCCCTCAAGACTCCAAGGACTGCTGGTCTACTAGCTGTCTCACACAAGTGAGTTGAACCAAGTCATTATACTGCTTTATAGATTACTTAACTATTTATTTCTTATCTTATTTATACCCTTCTATCTATATAAATATATAAGAGAATTACTAGTGTCCTGGTTTTTTTTCTCTAAGAGAACCCTGCCTGACACAAGTGGTACCAGGAGTGCTTTTAGAGAAATAAAATCAAAACATGGATTTCTTTGATTGGTTCTCCAATATGATTAGTCTTAAGAGCACTGGTGATGCAATTTTATACTTAAAGCTATGGGTAATTTTGCCATTCCTACTAGTCCATGGTGTGAAATAGCAAAGCTAATAATTAAAGTAGGAACACCAGTAGATGGGGTGCTAGTTAAAGGAGAGGCTCTAGGAGATTGTATGTTTGATATTTTCCAGCAGTTTTGTCAAGATGCCAAGAATAAGGAGGCTGATTGGCTGGTCCTCCTTACAATGGACCATGTGATTAAGGAGAGGGATTGCCTCAGGGCCCCAGAAGCACGCCTCAAGTATTGACTCACAGACTTGAAGGCTTCGGCCTGTGTTACAAAGGAGAGCCTTCTTGTCTGTAGTAAAAGAGCCGACATTACTGAGAACCAGGACCAAAGCCCCATTATGTGAGTGGCTGAATTATAATGTCAGCTGAATGGCAGATCTAGAGCAGTGTCCGAAGCCAAAGGGAGAGCACTGATAGGAAAAAAATTGGGACCCCAGAACATGGGATGGAAATATATGGGCTGATGATCTAGAAGAGGATATTGTGCCACCTCTAGAAACAATTGATCCAGCCCAGTCAATAGATCCACCCCTCCCAGCTGAAGATAGTAATCCACTATCAACAAAACAACCTACACCTGAGCAGATGAATCAAACTACTCTAGGTGAAACACCAGGTGGGGCTGGATCTCTACCACTGCCTGAGAAACATGCCTTACAAGATAGTGCAGAGAACACCCAGGAAACACCCTCACCAGTGATAGTTTCTGCTAGACCTGTAACTAAAATTAAGGCAAGGAAAGCTCCTAAGGGTGAGGCCAAGGTGATTACTCAAGGAGAAGCACACTATACTCACAAAGAACTGCTTGAGCTTTCAAATATGTACAAGCAGAAGCCTGGGGGATATCCCTGGGATTGGTTACTGAGGGTGTGGGATACTGATGCAAGAGATGTACTATTAGATCAGTCTGAGTTTCTGGATATGGGTCCCCTAAGGACAGACTCTTCTTTCAGTGTCTCACCGAGAGAGGCTAAGAGAGACTCCAACTCCTTATTTGGTTGATTCACTGAAGCAGGGGATGCCAGATGGCCTAGATTCGATCAGCTTGACATGCCTGATCTACCTTGGTACACTGTAGCAAAAGGCATCCAAAAACTGAGAGAAATTGGTATGGTGGAATGGATCCGTCAGAATACTCCCATAGACCCCAAAAGGGGGTGTCCTGAGGACACATTGTTCACCATAACCATAAGGAACAAGTTTGTGAGGTGGGCCCCAGAATCTTTGAAGACTCCTATAATTGCTATGCTGTGTGCACCAGGATTAACTGTGGGAACTGCCTTAAGTGAACTCCAACATTTGCCCACAATGGGGCTGATTGGACTCCATGGTGACAGAAGGCAAGTGTCAGCACTGAATCAACAGAGACAGAGTGGATGTGGTTACAATAGACAACGAGGCTTTCACAGTAATCAAAGCAGCCTGTCTCATGTGGAATTATGGCATTGGCTACTTAGTCACAGTATCCCTAGCAGTGAAATAAATGGGAAACCTACTAAATATTTATGTGACCTATACCGGCAGAAGAATGCTGGATCAGGTGAATAGCACAATAGGCAGTCATGATCACTCAACCAATTCCCAGACCCGATCCACAGCCCCTTGAGTGAGAGGAAGGCCGGGTCCCTTGGAAGGAGGACCTGCTATACACAAGGTTTATGCTGTTAGTCTTTCTTCTAGCCTTCCCCAAAGGGACCTGCAGCCTTTCACAAGAGTGACTGTTTATTGGAGGAAAGGAAATAATCAAACTTTTTGGGGATTACTAGACACTGGTTCTGAACTGACACTAATTCCAGGGGACCCAAAGTGTTTCGAAGGCCTACCAGTCAGAGTGGGGCCTTATGGAGGTCAAGTTATTAATGGAGTTTTAGCTCACATATGACTCACTGTGTGTCCGGTGAGTCCCTGAACCCATCTTGTGGTTATTTCCCCAGTTCCATAATGCAACATTGGAATAGACATACTTAGTAACTGCCAGAACCTCCATATTGGGTCCCTGAAATGTGGAATAAGGGCTATCGTAGTGGGAAAGGCCAAATGGAAACACTAGAATTGCCATTGCCTATGAAAATAGTAAACCAAAAGCAATACCACATTCCTCGAGGGATTGCAGAGATCAGTGCCACCATCAAAGACTTGAAAGATGCAGGGGTGGTGATTCCTACCACATCTCCATTTAACTCACCCATTTGGCCTGTAAAGAAGACAGATGGATCCTGGAGAATGACAGTGGATTATCGTAAGCTTAACCAGGTGGTAATTCCAATTGCAGCTGCAGTTCCAGATGTGGCCTCGTTGCTTGAGCAAATTAATACTTCTCCTGGTACTTGATATGCAGTTATTGATTAGGCCAAAGCCTTCTTCTCGATACCAATCTCAAAGGACCACCAAAAGCAGTTTTCCTTCAACTGGCAGGGACAACTACACTTTTACAACTCTCCCCCAGAGGTGCATCAACTCTTTCGCCCTGTGCCATAATTTAGTCCAAAGGGACTTCCATTGCCTGTTTATTCCACAAAATGTCACACTAGTCCATTATATTGATGACATTATGCTGATTGGACCCACTAAGGAGGATGTGTCAAAGACATTAGATTCATTAGTACAGCATCTGCCTACAAGAGGTTGGGAAGTTAACCCAACAAAGATTCAAGCACCCTCCACCTCAGTAAAATTCCTAGGGGTCCAGTGGTGTGAAGGCTGGGCATTTGAGGACATCCAGTGATACTTCAGAAGAAAGACCTACTACTTCCAAAACTCGACAGAGCACAGTTCTACCCAGATACACATGGGATGGCCATGAGTCTGAGTCAACTGAATGACAACTGTTATCTTTGCCTCTGTGTTGTTTAATGACTAACCCTGCATGTATGCCCAGCCCTCTGTCTGTTTGCTGTACTATGGTGGCTCTTGTGTTCCTAGGATTCTGGATGCTATGCCACCAATATTCCAAATACTAAGAAAGTCATTCATGTTGAACAGGTTTCAGAGAAGCTTCCAAACTAAAAACAGACTTAGAAGAAGGAAGAGATGGTCCACTTCTGAAAAATTAACCACTGGAAGCCTTATGAAGAGCAGTGGAACCTTACCAGACACAGTGCCCAAAGTTTAGCTTCTCAGAGTAGAAGACATTCAAAATGCAACTGGAGAAGACTGAGTAGCAGTTTGGTTTGTTGTACCAATCTGGCCACTAGGAACACGTGGATGGAGATTAATCAGGTCAACGTTTGATTGGAGGGCAAAGAGATAAATGGCTCTACAAGCCACCCACCACCACCACCACCCTGCCCCATGTCTCTTGCTCTCAGGTGATCAGGTCTGTGTGCTGCTGATTTAGCGAGTTCTCTGCCTCAACCTGAGTGCTACACTACCTATGGACCATGCCAACCCATGCATTATATTGATAGAGGTTAAGGCTCCTTTGAGACCTGCTTTACCACACGACTGATGCATAAATCACTTGAGCTTGAGGCTAGTAGGTCCTGTCACCTTGCATTATTTGAGTTTGATATCCCTTGTGAGCCTTCTTCACTAAGATCCCCTGCTACAGACTATTGCTGACCCACCCTGCTATCTGCTGCCCTTGGGAAGAGTCTGCCTGTTTTGCCTGAGGAAAGACTCTGCTGTCTTCTTCATTGACCTTGGACTGAATCCTCCTCCATGAGTTGAAGGGCCTTCAGTATATTAAGTGTTCCACAAAAGTGAGTTGAACTGAGCCCTCTGTACTGCTGTGTGGACTAATTAGCTGTTATACTTCCTACTGTACACACACACACACACACACGTGTGTGTGTATATATATATATGTGTATATGTATATATATATATAGAGAGAGAGAGAGAGAATCATAAGTGTCCTGGTTTTGTTTTTCAAAGATAATCCTGTCTAACACCAGCTGCCTCCTCCAAGTAGCTTCAGCCTTAATGATGCACATGAAGCAAAGCTTTTGTGATCTCCATTTGCTCATAAGTCAAGACTCAAAATGGAAAGAAAGAGCTATACAAACCAATCCATAATCAGAATGTGTAATGTATCAAGTATGAATCTAAGAAAATTGGAAGTCATTAAAAATAAAATGAAATACATGAAGACTGATATCCTAGACATTAGTGAGCTGAACTAGACTGGTATTGGTCATTTTGAATTGGACAGTATACTATATACTAGACCAAGAATGACAAATTGAAAATGAATGTTGTCACAATCATTGTCAAAAAGAACATTTCAAGATCTCTCTTGAAGTACAATGCTGCAATATAATGTCCACCTGCCTACCAGGAAGACCAATTAATGCAACTGTGAAAGTCTGTTTTTATATCAACTAGGCTGCATCAAGATTCTCAGTGGTTTGTCAGTTAAGACCTAGCAATCCCTTGTGATGTGATCTTACACAGTGTTATCAACTCCATAGTGAGATATGCTGTGAGAAGATATTGCTAGGATGGAATACAGCTCCCTTATGCAGGTCATAGGCCTGAGGAAGTTGAAAGAAATTTCTTTGAGGGGTGTTCTCCCTCCTAAAGAAATGGGCACTGTAGAAAAACTTGCTTGGTTTTGTTCGTTGGGATCCTACATCTGGTTTATCGAGCTCTGATTTGTTGCATTTGAGCAAATGACTTGCCATGTTGCCTGCCGTTCCAAGGAGCAATCCGTGATTTGTCATCTGGCCTGTCCTCTGACCTACCGACCTTAGATTCATTCACTTCTCCAGTCACAAGATTGACTTGCCGTCTTTGGATTCATCCGTCACTGCAGTGACCACTGCCTGTGGTCTTCCTGCCCATCTTGAGTTCATGAGCCTCACCCCCGCCCCCGCCCCCTGCCAACTAACTGAATCAAGAGAAGCCTTCAGCTTAATGTTTGATCCAAGGACTTAGGACCTGCCTGTACTTGGACTGGGTTTGCCTGCTACAACTGTATGAGTCATTTTCTTGTAATAAGTTTCTCTATATACACATCAAAGGCTTTACTTCTCTAGAGAATCCAAGTGAAAAAATAATTCTATTCTAATTATGGCACCAACCACTGAAGTCAAACATAAACAAATTGAAGGATTCTACCAACATCATCAAGCTGGCACTGATCAAACATATGATCAAATGCTCTGATATTTACTGGTGATCGAGATGCAAAAATGAGCAAAAATCCATAAATGGAAAATATAATCTTAGTGATAGAAATTAGCATGGAGATCACATGATAGAATTTCTTGAGACAAACAACTTCTTCATTGTATTCAACTACATGAATGGAGACAAACTGACTATATCTGTGGCAAAAAAAGATATTGAGAATGTGTTAAACAGGGTTCTCTAGAAAAACAAAAGCAAGACATTTATGATTATATAGAAAGATGGATAGGTTTATATAGCAAGAAGGAATATAACAGCTCATTAGTCCATACAACAGCATAGAGGGCTCAGTTCACCTCACTTTTGTGGAACAGTTAATATATTGAAGGTCCTTCAACTCACAACGACTGCTGATCCAAGGTCAAGAAGGCAGAAGGTGGAGTCTCCCCTCAGGCAAGACAAACAGGGGGGCCAACAACAGCGGGAAGAGGAGAAGTTGAGGTGCAGCAGAGCATGGGAGTAGGGAAGCATTCTGACGGATCCTCAAGAAGCATGGCGAAGCAGGTCTCACTGGAACCCCAAGCTCTAATGATGCAGACTATGCGAGACCATAAGACCCATGGGATGGCCTGGCTTACAGATAGTGCAGCGCACGGTTGAGGCTACTGTCTCGCTCAGGCAGCAGTGCAGTGATCCCATCACCAGAAAGAAAGAGGGAAGGGGGCTGGCCTTGGAAACCCACCAATCAAGTTTTTCCCTGATTAAACTCCACCCACATGTTCCTATGGAAGCCTAGTTAGCACAATAAAACTAACGATAATAGAGAAACTCAGTACTATAGATCAAAACATGAGAGGGGCTGAATGTGAAGTAAAAAAAAAAATCATCAATTGCTCATATGCTCACAGGTTGAAGCTGAAGAAAATTAGAGCACATAGGAGTCAAATGGCAATGACTATATTTTTCCTGAACTTAGAGACTATTTGAAGAAAAGACATGACACACTGAACAAGAATTACTGAAAACCAGATCAGTTGTGGGATGAAATCAAGAATATACTACACGAAGAAAGCAAAAGATTGCTTTAAAAAATAAAAAAACAGGTAAGAAAAAAAAGACCAAAGTAGATGTCAGAAGTGACTCCAAAACACTCTCCTTGATATAGATTAAATGAAAGAAATTAAGAACTGAACAGAAAAATTCAAGGCAGCTCAAGAAGATGTCGTAATGCATTATGATAACATATGCAAAGACTGAAGTTAGAAAAACAGCCTGGAAGAATATGCTCAGCTCAGCATAGCTCAAGCTGATAGAACAAGAATGGAAGGAAACATTCAAGCCATGAGTTGAACTATTGAAGGATCCATGGTCAAAATAGTTAATGATGTGGGAATCATCAAAATATGTTGAAGGGATATACAGGGTCACTGTATCAAACAGAAAAGGTCAATATTCAACAACTAAAGAGATAGCATATGATCAAAAACAGATAATACTGAAGAAAAAGTCCAAGATGCACAGAATGCAATATGAAAAATCAATGCTCCACTAATTGATGGGATACCAACAACAAATTGTTTTGTAAAATTATTTAAATTGGATGACACCATTATTAGTCATAACATCATTAGTTACTGAGTGGAATCTTTTTATTATATTTTTCTCTTTTTCTTTAACTACTTCATTCTCCAAAAAAGTTATTGATAGAGGTTCACAATACTGCTTACCCAATTTTGTTGCTAGAACATCAGAAAATATGAGATAACTAGCTACTGCAAAAATACCCATGGCAACAAAAAATAACCCAGGTTTGTGCCACATGCCAAGGAAATGATGTGGTCTGAAGTATCACTGTAATCAGATAATAATAACAGTTTTGACCAGAGAACATTAGGAAGGTTCAAAAAGTAAATTATCTTTAAGTTTTAACTCTTAAGTGGTGGAGTGATACATATAAGCTGGGCTTATGAAAAGTCGTTTAGCTATTATAACTGACTACAGTATACTTTGATTAAAAAGAATAAATTGGTGAAACACTGCATAAAAGTTCAGACACCTTCATTTTGCTGTCACTCCCACTGACTGTGTCACCCTGGGCAGACGATACCCCAGCACCTTCTATGTGATGCCTTACACTTTACACCTGTGTAAAAATAACAAAAGATCACTAACCTAATGTAGGGAGACTAGAAGTCTAAATGGGATTGGAATGAGAGTAAGTAGTAAGTCTATGAGATAAAAGCATGCTAATCAGAGGGAAAAAACCAAAATCAAGAGAGCTGGAGGCAGGAGGACCAGATTTAAAACAACCCTCCAGAGGAAAAAATAATCATGATTCAAACTTGTGGACATACTTCTCAAATCCAGCCAAGTTCAAACAGGACCCATTTGGAGGTTTGGCAGTATTTTCATTCTTGCTCTGTGAAAAACATCTTGGTTATCAGAATCTTAATTATCAGAAGTCTCTAAACATAGGAGGGCAGGGAAACCAAAAAAGGCTCTGTTCTATTTTTAATGTTGCCAGCTGCTGGAAGGCTGACCTTAATAGCAGTGATTAGTTGGCCCCTTATATGACCACTGTTTGGAAACCCATTTCCCCAAATCTTGCTGGAAAAAATGGGCAACAATTATGGCTTGCAAAGGTATTTGATCACCATGCACACCAGACTGTGGACATAAACTCCCTCCATTCAGTGTCCACCATCTATGTCAAACCCTGAAAGATTCTTAAAGGTCATCGTGTGGCTCCCTTCTGAGACAACTGGGACCCAGAGAGTAAACCTGGCAGTCACTGTCAATTCCAACGGTATAACTCCAGTCCCCTGGTCTTTGTTTACAAAGCCAAGCCAACCCCATTTCAATCAAGTCAATTATGACTCATACTGATCAGAGAGGACAGGGTAGAACTGCTTCATGGGGTTTACAAGGATGTCACCTTTATGAAAGAAGACTGCCACATCTTTCTCTCACCTAGTAGACGGTTGGATTCAAACCACTGACCTTTCAGTTAGCAGCCAAGCACTTCACTAATGTACCACCAAGGCTCTTTCACTCAGTTACTGCCATTGAGTTAGTACCAACTCAAAGCAATCAGATACTGTAAATCATAATGGCAGCGTAATGACATCCTTCTCCTGCAGAGAGATTGGTGAGTTTGAACTGCTAGTCTTGTGCAATGCCTAACCCACAGCACCACCAGGGTTCCTTCACTCTTGTTTAGTGGTTTTATATTCATTGGGGGCTTAGCCAATGCATTGAAACTTGTGGAAAATGAGTCAGGAGCTGTTTGGCATTAGAGGATGAGTGGGCAATTTAGCTGAGTAACATTCCTCTCTACAATAGCAGACACTCTTGACAGAGTTAAGGAACTCTGTACATGAAGTTGGTCACGTGGTAGATTGAGCAGGCTGGCAGATGACAAGCTAAAAGTCAGAGAAAGTTAATCTATTTGTGTGCCAGGTTCCAATTGGATAAAGCAGTCCTCTAGTGATGGGGAGAAAGAGAGGAGATAAAATTAGAAGCCAGGAATATTATTCAAGTGGAGATCTTTTCATAAAAACCATGAAGGTAAAAGAAATGGTTTCCACCTAATATCCCAAGAATAGCTTTTTTAAAATTCTACTTTAAACAGTGCATTGCATTGGGGAATCTGCTGTACAAGACTGTTTTCAAATATTGAAGAGCAAGGAAGTTACTTTGAGGATTAAGTTGTACCTGAACCAAGTCATGGACATTTCTTTTTTTTTTTTTTGGCGGGGGGGGGGGGCATCACAGCTCTCTGGCGGTGGGAGTAGGAAGTCATGGACATTTCAATTGCCTCATATACATGTGAAATATGAATAATAAGGAAGATTAAAGGAGAATCAATGCAAACGAGTTATAGTACTGGCAAAAAATATATTGAAAGTAACAAGGGCTGCCAAAATAACCAGCAAATCTGTCTTAGAAGAAATAACATCCAGAATGCTGCTTAGACAGTGAGATTTCATCTCACATACTTTGAACATGTTGTCAGGAGAGACCAATGTCTGGAAAATGACATCATGCTTGGTAAAGCAGATGGGCAGTGAACACGAGGAAGGGCCTCGGCTAGATGAATAGACACAATGGCTGCAACAATGGGCTGAAACATAGGAACAATCATGTAGGGCTGGCTGGTGCTTCCTTCTGTTGCGGTAGTTAATATGATCTGGTGTCACTTTGGGGATTAAGAGTGTCGAGGTGGAGTCCAGTTTGTGAATCCAGAGATTGTCAATGAGGCCTCTGTAGGCATGGCCTTTCCCTAAAGATTATGGTAAAACTCTGGTATTTCCTCCTAAGAGGCAGAAGAGACTTTTTCTTGGCCCACTCCCTGTGAGACACTCTACTGAAAAGGCTGATTTCCTGGGAGAGATCCGTGAGAAGACACATGGACTGCTCTGATGCAAGCAGACCTCTGAAGTCAAAGAAGTCACAGAGAGACCTCTGCCAGTACTGAGAAGCATCCAATGCCACTGGGTCCAAAGACTTCATACACACAGGCCTGTGATTGCCCTGCACTCAACATTATTGCATGTGTTTTTGTGAGTCTGAAGAGGACTATATGTATGTATTGGACTATATGATTGTATATGTATTAGACATGTGGGCTAATGTTGGACTTAAGGGCTTGGACTGGACTGGGTTGGGATGCTTTCTTCATGTACAATTACCCAGAATAAAACTCTCTCTTATACACATTGAGTCACTATGAATTTGTTCACCCAGTCTACCAAGATTAACACAGTTAGGCAAGGCATCACTATGAGTAGGATCTGGATGCTCAGCACCAAGCAACAAACACAGTCATGAGCACCAGAGAGCATCATAAAGATGCTCACCTGTGTTTCACTGCCAAAGCAAAGGCACGCAACTCTGTGTTGTAAAAAATATATATGACTAATGTCAGGAAGAATGGAAATTTCAGAATACTTCATTGTGTACCTGCAGAACCTGTTCACAAAGAACAAGAGGACACTGCCTGGTTTCAAATCAGGGAAGGTTTTAGGGATGTGTCCTTTCATTGAAGCTGTATACTGAGCAAACAATAACCCAAGAAGCTGGGTTACATGAAGAAGAATACAGCATGAGAGTTAGAGGAAGACTCATCAGCAACTTACAGTATGCAAATGGCACAACTTTGTTTATTAAAAATGGAGATTTGAAAAGCAAAGGTCATTGTCTTTCCATATGGAAAATACCTCAACAAAAAGGAGGGGAAGTGCTCACCACTGGACCCATAGACAAAAGGCATCATGCAAAACAAATAAAAGAAAGGCATCAAGATTTCATTTTTTCTAGGATCCACAACCAATGGTCATAACAACCGCAGTCAGAAAGTCAAGTAATACTCTGAATTGAGAAACTCTTGATGTTTTCACTCAAGGAGGTCATGCTGAGGGATAAGGTACACCTGTATTTTTAATCATCTGATAGGTGAGATGTGAAAGATGGACAGTAATTAAGGAAGATCAGGGAACTAACTGTGCCTTTTAATTATGGTTTTTACAAAGAATATTGAAATACCACGAGATACCAGAAGAACTAACAAATCTGCCCTATAAGAAGTATAACAAGAATGCTCCTTAGAATCAAAGATGGCAAGACTTTGTCTCATGTACTTTGGACATGTTATCAGGAAGGACCAGTCCTTGGAGAAGGATGTCATTCTTGGTAAAGTTAGGGGTCAGTAAAAAAAAAAGAAAAAAAAAAAGGAAGCCCTCAATGCATTGATGGATGCAGTCGCTGCAACAATGAGGTCAAACAGCAACAGTTGTGAGGATGCCATGCATCATGCCATTGCTTTATTCTGTTAGACACGGAGCCGATATGAGCTGGAGCTCAACGGTACCTAAAAGCCACAGTGATCATTAACCCAGAAAACCCCAGGTTATGATCAATCACTTAGAATAGAGGTCTATGTAAGGGAAATCTCCCATCAAGAGTTAATATCTTCTTTTGCTCTCTTTTGGGTGAGATCCTTCATAGTACTTGGTAAAGTACTTCATCCAAAGTTTGAAAGCACTCACTGGTGGAAGCCTTTTTCATCGGGCCTTTCCTGGTGGGAAATTTTCTTTCCCACCAGGAATATTGAAAACCTCTTAATTCTCTTTAACACATTGGAACCAATGTTCCAGGCACCCCAGAACTCATTATTGCAGCTCAACATTGCCTTTTGGGCAAGCATGTCCATTTATATGACGGTGGCTAAAGAACTCCGTACAACCAATTGATGTAGAGTCAACGCAACAATGGTGACACCAACTTTTTCCACCATAGAATTTTCGATGGCTGATCTATCCGAAGTAGACCACCTGGTCATTTCGCAAATGCAGCTCGGTGGGCCTTGAACCCCCATCTTACTGTGCTACATTTGCAATGCTCAAGAATCTGCCTCCAATGTTTCTCTCGTTCATGTATTTGTGTCAGGGAGGATTCATCATATTCCAAAACAAGACAATGGTGAGGATGACACACACCTGGGCACTTTTTCCTTCTGCTGAGCACAGCATCACTGCAGGTTGGAGCCCAGTGGATGGCACCTGATAACACCACTGCAGAGAGGTGTTTGGTGCTTCACAAATGTTTGTTCTCCAGGTCCAGTGGGGGCCACCATCTCTGCCATGAGTCCTTCAAGACATTATCTTTGCTCCTTTTTAAACGATTCTGGTCTTGAGTAGCACTGCTTTCTGGGTATCACCACCCCAGTCCTTTTTTTTTTTCTTCTTCCATTTTTCCTTAGCAAAGTTACCATCTCAGAAACTCACCACGGCTGTTCAACTCTGTCCTATAGGATCAGTGTTGATTCAATGGACATGAGTTTGTTTTTCCTTTGGAAACTGCCTTCTGTGTTTCTTTTTCTTTTATTGTTTATTCTAATGGTTTTAGAAAGACCCACTTGAGTGCGTAGTCATCAAACCTGCTTCTTTTGTTTTTTTTGTTTTGTTTTGTTTTTTGGGCATCACTGCTCTCTGATGGTGGGAGTGGAGGCCTAACCTTTGCTCCTGTGGAGCCGCTGCTGGAATTGAACATCCATCCCTGTGGGCCGCAGTCCCACACACAACCACTATGCCACCGGGGCTCAGCTAAATCTGCTTCTTAACTTGCCACTTTCTCCTCAACAAACGGAGCTCTTCTACTTTTTAATGGAATCAAATCCTCCTTCTTTGAATTGTTTTCTTGGTATTCTGTTAAAGACATTTTTTCATCGGCCCTAGCTTCTTGATTTGCTTCATCTTATCTCCCACAATGAGAGATAAGAAATTAATAATTTCTGAGTTGGCCACAGAGACCTTTTATTCCAATAAATCATGTCTGCTCTTGTTCTCTGAGTTGAACAATCCCACCCAGAAGGTGATCTCCCATCAGATCACATTTAACCCAGACTGAACTTAAACTATTACTATTCTACCTACCCTCTCTTTTAAGGTGTGTTGTGATCAGTAGAATCCTTAAATAGCCCTCAAGATTCTCTGCTCTCGTTCTCAGGACTGTGAATATGATTACATATCACCACTCTCCATTACATGGCAAAAGGAAATTTGCAGTTAGGATTCACATTACCAACCAACCAACTGATTTTGAATTAAACCAGGTGGGCCAAATCTTATCATAGGAGCCCTCAACTATCATGACCACCATCACCATGACACCCTTCCCTGTATAACAATTCCTTCCATCTCAGAGTAGAACCCTACTCCATAAGGTTCTCCATGGCAGATCTTTCTGAAGCCAGTCACCTGGCCTTTCATCCAAAGCACCACTGGATGGACTCAACTCCGAGTTATACTTAGCAGTATAACATACATTGTTTTACTGCCCAGTGAAGACTTGCCTAGACCCATTATGCCATTAAGAAATGGTCCAGAAGTTCTTTCAATGTCTTCTGTTGCTCTCTTTAATCTATCCAGATTTTCTGTATCACTTGAATCTCTGTCTTCAAGGGCTGACCATTGATGTGGATTCTTTCAACTTAGCATATTTGCTGCAATCTGCTATATCTCTCTGTTACATTTCTTTGTACACTGTCCTTGTTCCTGGTCCAGTAACAATGTAACACTGCCATCCTGTCTAATGCCCTCCTGAAGGAGCCTCCAAGGAGCCACTTGTTTTCCTTTGAGATCTGCTCATCATAGCCTTTCAAGTCACATTTCCCTTTCATCTCTGCCTGATTGTTCCTCTTAGATATTAACCATTCTCCTCAAGAGATCACTTTCTTCTAACCACTTTACCTCAACTCTGATTCCCTTCTTTCCACTGCTGCTGTCTGTTTAGTATTACTGAAGCATGCTTGTCAAGATCTCTAAGCTCCTCCTTGACTCCCTAAGTAAAGCAATTCTTAGAGTCCAAATGTTTCAGGAACACACAGCCTTTTTAATTGCCTCCTACACTCCAGGATTTTCAATCATGTAATAAAAAAGTACTTGGATTTTTTACCATTCGTCAAGGGAAGCTACAGTTTGAGTCTTGGGAAACCAAAGCCATGGCCAAAAGCCTCATAAGGAACAAACCCCATGCCAATTCAAGGTCAAGTAGAGGAATCTGAAGATCTATAGAGAAGCCTGTGTTTACAAGTGGCCACCACCCCAAGTTGTTGCTTTGGTCCTCTGTAGTACAGCAAAGAGGATCTGGACAAACTTGGTGTTGCCTTTGTAGGTTTGATAGTCACAGTTTAAAACTAGACCCTCACAAAGGTATGAGACCAGTCTCTGGCTATAAAAAAGAGGATGGGTCTCCTGGAGGAGTTAACTCGTGAAAATCCAAAAATTCTGTGCTACTCCTCAATACTCAAAGCTTCTAATCTCTCCTCTCACCTAAAATACTGGGACAAACAGAATCCATGTCATTCGAGATCGAGTTACAGTACCCCAGCAGGTTCAATTGCATAATAGACTCACTGCATGTACTCACTGAAATCTGGCTTTGCCCTACTGTCAAGAAACAACCAGCCTCAGAGTGCAGTGCAAGTCAACCTCAACTAGCCAAACACCTTCAGAGACACCACAAGTCAACGCCTTCGGCCTACTTCCCTGGCCCTGGCCACCAAAGGCCCTGTTCCTACACCTTTCATTTTCTCCTGACGGACCATTTTCAATGTTCTATGAAGTAAGATTATCTGCTTTCACCAAGTCATTGGATTTTTTTTTTTTATTTTATAAGTAGCATTTCACTCAGTGCTAAATCCAGAGCCAAATACATAAGAAATGACCTCAGGGTTATAACAATGGTGAACAGGATGTCAGTTTTATCACTGAAAAATTCTAGATTCCTTAGCCTGGCTCATTGAATTTTAGTTCAAATTGGGATTTTCCAGGAGAAATTAAATAAATCCATCAAATAGATCTGAATTAATTATTGAAAGACTCCTTCTAGAATAAAGCCCAGAGCCACAAGGTCACAAAGTATTACTGAATCACAAGGTATTAATAAGCCACCTTAGTTTATTTACTGATTCATTGACTTCCCCATTCACCCATTCAAGCAAGATTTATTTACTGTCACCATGTACACGGCATTATGCAATCGCCTCTGCTGTAAATGAGGAAGCCACAGAGTAGAAAGACAGCAATTTGAGCACATCACAGACAGAGCTGAGACTACAACCCACTCTTCCAGCATCATTAAAAGAACAGCCCTTGGGACGAGTGGTGCTTCGGGAACCACATGTGAAATGCTGCCTTCAGTTCTCCTACTTCCAAGAAGACATTGACAGTAACTTTGAGGAGCCTGGTGGAACAGTCCGAACAAGTTGGGTTGCTAACTGCAAGGTCAGCAGTCTAAAACCTGTAGTTGCTCTAAAGGATAAAGATGAGTCTTTCTACTCCAATAAAGGGTGATAGTCTCAGAAATACACAGGGGACATTCTACCCTGACCTACAAAGTCACAGTGACTAGGAATTGACTCAATGACAGTTGAGTTGTGAAGAAATCAGGCCAGCAAGAGAAATCATGGATAGCATGCCATGTGGGATGTGGAAGAAAATGAGCTATGATGCGATCATCAAGCTGTCGCCTGATTGGCAAGTTAAACTCCACCCCAAGATCTTCCCCAAGTGCCTGGGACCTGTTTTAAAGACATTGATGTTGTCACTCGTGTTGCTAGGTGACATGGGGTCAGTTCCAACCCATAGACATCTTATGCAAAACAGACAAGACAAAAACAAAAACCCAAGGCCTGCTGCTACACCACCCTCACGATTGTTCCTATGTTGGAGCCCGTTGCTGCAGCCACTGTGTCCATCCTTCTTTCCAAGGGTCTTCCTCTTCCTGGATGCTTCTCTCCTTTACCAAGCACCCTGGCCTTATCCAAACAGGCCCACACATCAAGCAGCATATCCCTCTATCGGGACTGTCTCTCTGGAAACGAGGGAGTTTCTCTAACTTTGCACAGGTCCCAGGATCTTTCTAAGCTTTCATTCCCTCTTCTGTGAATCCAGGGAAACAATGATGTTATTGTCTCCTCATGCAGCTGCCATGAGAAGGAAGAGGGAAAGTCAAGAAGCATTGCTTCAAGGATTCCAGCACAGAGAGCTCTGGACTTATTCCAAACAAAACATGGTTAAGCCTGTCTCCGTAATCAGTAATGGCCGCAGGCAAGTTCTCCCATGATGCACTTGTCTCGGTCCGGTAAGGGTGCCATCAAAAAAGAGTTCCATCAAAACAGTGGCAAAGGACACAATCCACTGGGCCAATTAAAGACCAGGAAGAGAGGCTGCCCAGGAAGTCGTGGAGACATTTCTTATGATTCCTGAGGGGTCTTCTTTAGAGATTTTCTTGAATGACCAGAACGAATAAGAGGGCTTTTTACTTAAGAGCATCGGTAAGGAAAAGACCAGGAGAGTTACACTCAAGATTCTCTTTCCCATCACAACAATGCATCTGCTCATTCTTCTAGAATATAAAGGGTTATCCTATGAGAATCCTGGTCTTGTCTCTTCAGATTTATTCCCCACTAGTATCCAAAATCAAAGAACATTTAAATGGAACATGATTTGAAAATGTTGGTCAGTGATTGGAAACTGAGGGCCAGGTAACCCTTTCAAGTTTTGTAGCATAGACCACTGCTTCCAGTACTTGATCAGTGTGTTGAAACAGTACAGATGGTATTCTATCAATTCCTAATGAAGCCTTGTTTTCATTAATGCCTCCAGTGCTGCTTGAACATTTTCCATAGGTTCTTGACCATATGCTACCTCTTGAAATGTTTGAGTGCTGACTAGTTATTTTTTATACAGTGACAGCATATTTCTTCCATCTTCTTTTGATGCTTTCTGCATTCTTCAGTTTTTTTCCCCATATACTCTTTTAACTTTGAAACTTGTGGCTTGAGTCTTCAGTTCTTTCCGTTTGATATATGCTGGTACTCTAACACCAGATCTGTGTGCTTTTCATTATAATACTTTGCTTTGTCTTCTTGAGTTCCATTTTGAAATTTTCTATTCAGCTATGTGCTGGTTGGGTAATCTCCTGTCAATTTGCAAAGGGATGGAATTTAACTTTCCAACTGGGTCACAGCTTGATGACCTCATTTGGAGGTGCTATGGAAATAAATAGCTCACTGGAGACCAGCCCCACACTCTCTGCTACACATTCCTGTTGACAAGGCACGTGGAGTTGCGCGGATAGAACCAGAGCCCTAGAGCTGGAGGAGCCACATGGAGATCCACACCAATTCCAAGATGCTTCCAGCGTCCATCACTGGTTCCACAAGACTTTCCACCCACTGGCCTGTGATCTTCCTGCATTCAGTATCATTGCATGACTGTTTAAGCTTAAAGAGGAATTTATGGACTAGTATTGACATAGGGGCTAATATCAGATTTATGAACTTAATCTGGACTGGGCTGGAATGTTTTCTTAATATACTTCTTTATATATACTTTATATACACCTAATATACTTCTTAATATAATTCTTTATATGAAGTTCTTTCTTACACACATGAGTGTGTATGTTTAGTCAACCCAGACTAACACAAGCTATTTTTTTACTACATTGTTTCTTCTATTTGCTACTCTACTTTAGTGACTCTACAATTAACCCAAATTTCAGAATCTCTTTGACATCCATTTTGAGGTTTTCTCTCTTTCTTTCCTCTTAATAATCTTTTGCTTTCATCATCACTAGCTTCAGTGGTTGATGCATACGTTTGAATAATAGTTGTAATGACTAAAAATAGTTGTAATGACTGAATATCTTTGTCGATAGACATTATCTTATCACAGACAGCATTGTGCTACAAAATACATCTTGAAGTATCCATTGGATACAATGAATGATACAGCATTCTTCTGTGTTAGTCATTCCTGGCAGAGTAAACCACATGGTTACCTGATTCAAAATGGATAACGGCAGTCCTCTTCAGTTCACCAGTTCACCTAGACTATCCATCTTTATGTGTTCCATTTCATTTTTGATGACTTCCAAATTTCCTAGATTAATATGTTATTCATTCCAAGTTCCAATTACTAGTAGATGTCTGCAGCTGTTTCATTTTTGAGTCATGCTCTATCAACAAATGAAAGTCCCCAAAGCTGAACTCCAGCCATATCCTCATAATTGACTCTAATTTGAAAAGACAGCTCTTCCTCAGTCATATTTTTGAATGCCTTCCAACACAAGGACTCACTTCCAGCATTATATCTGACAACACCCCACTGATATTCAACAGGTTTTCAGTGACTAGTTTCTGAGAAATAGATGGCCTATTCCTGTTCCATAGTCTATCCTTTGTCCAGCTCAGCTGAAACCTCTTCACTTTGGGTGACCCTATGAGTACTTGAAATAGCAGAGACACACCTTCCAGCATCACAGCAATACACGAGCCTCCATAATACAACAAACTGACAGACAAGTGGTCAGACCACACCAATAGTTACAACATGATGAATCACTGAGCAGAAGCTGCTTTTCATTCTTCGCCTTCATTCCTTTTATTTCTACTTGATCCCAAAAAATGATATTGAGAGAGGTTGAGAAATGCTAGTTCCCACAATACTGTAAAAGCTGAAGTCCCAGAGAACTTAACAAAACCAGTCATCATCAAAACACCAACAGCAATAAAAGCAAGACAGCGATGTGTAGCCCATACATGTGGAACCGCATGGTTCTCCGGGTCACTGGGATTGCGCAGCATTGGCTGTGATACCAGAGCACCTTGTCATCGTTGTTGTTTGCTGCAGACTCGATGCTGACTCTTAGAGACCTTACAGAATGGGCTAGAGCAACCCCAGAGAGTTCCCTAGGCTAGCATCTTTATGGATGCCACACTTTCTCCTACAGTGACTGCTGTATTTGAGCCAGTGCCCCTCCCACTTGGCAGCTGAGCACATAACCAGTGCATCACCGGGGTTCCTGGGGAGCATTAAAAGGTTCAAGAAGAAAATTGGCATTGCATTTAGGCCTTGAAGATAAAGTTATACTTGTAACAACAATTTTTGGTTGGTATTAGCTAAGTACAGTGATAGTTCTGTTTTTTGTTTTTTGTTTTTTAAAAAAGCACATTACTGTTGCAAAACTCAGAAACACCTTTATAGACAGTCGTTTTGGTGTCATCTCCCTCTGGCGTTGTCGTGCAGTGTGGTTTTCACCCCCTGCACCCCCAGTTGTGATGCCATTGCCCAGAGAGCTTCTTCTGAAACCTGAGCCTCAGAAAAGGCTGAGTGGCACCTCTCTCCTCAAATGCACATGGGAGATCCCTGAGTCAAAATGGGCTCAGCAGGAATGGGTTCTGTTTTCTCCTGTATGTTGTTGGCCAACAGTCTCCTAGAAACACCTTATATAGGTCAGCCAAGAGCCTCACTCAGCACCAACTGTAATCAAAACAGAGGAAAGTTGGAGAAAAACATCATTGTCCTCAGCCCCCAAAATGAATTTTAAAAATAGGTACACTAAAGACAGTTCTGAGAATTCACTGGCAGAGGTCAGATATTTAGGGATTGTTCTGCCTCTTCTTTCAAACTGATCAAATATTTACCACACTATCCGGAGGAGTCCAGATTCCAGGAAAGCCACACGGAGGTACCAGGAGGTCCAGTCGGGCAACAAGGCATCACAGCTTGAGGAAGGAGATCCAGTTCCACTCAGGGTGCAGAGGAGGGTCAAGTCCTGAAGGGCCAATTCTGTCTGTGGGACAAGATCAACAGTGACACTCTTCCTTCTGAGTGCATAGAACTGGGACAAAGTGAGAGGAAGAATGCTTCAAGTTCTTGATTGGAGATGAAGGGATTCTCACCTGGGCTTTACCAAGAAGTAGGTACTTCTGTGTTAATCAAAGATTTCCAAACTCATTTGAGTCACTGTCCCCTTTCTAAAAGAAATTTACTTACCTCCCCCACCCCAGCAATTAAAAATGTTTGTACTATAAACCATAATCCAGGATGAGACATCACTCCCTGCCATCCAGTTAATTCCAATGAATAGCAACCTTCTAAGACAAAGAATAAGTGCCCCAGTGGGTTTGCAAGGCTGGAACTCATTAAGGGAGTAGGAAGCCTCATCTTTCTTTTGCACATAAGGTGGTGGTTTCAAACTGCTGACCTTGCCGTTAACAGCCAAACTCTTAAGCCCTGATATCACCGGGGTTCATCGGATAAAGTGTAAGCATCTGTTTTTGCATCTTCTCTGAGAGTGCTTCCGATGCTAAGCCCCAAGGGACAGTATTAACCTCTTTGGGAAACTCTGAGGTCTATGACTCACCGCGGGGAGTGTGTGTGGGGTGGGGGAAGGGTGCTCTGTTTTCTTTGCCAGCCCTCCACTCTCGCCATGCTAGCTGTACAGTGTCAGTCTCTCATCTGCAGCACAGCCCTAACTCATCTGTCTTCACCCACGTTTAGTCTACACAGGTCTAGTCTCCTCAATGCAAACAGGGAGAAGCAACAAACCTGGGGTCTAGTGCGTCACTTTACCTTCCTTCAACACATGCCTGCCCCAGTCTATGGGCTTCCTTCCTATTCCTCTTAGGCCACAAATCAATCTTTCACTGGCCAAATGACTGAACTCCGTATGTCCTCACCTCCACACCATCCAATGTAACCATAGAATCCTTTGCCTGGGCTACATAAATATTAATCAGCATCCCCTAAAACTGCTCATCCTCAATGCGAGCCTGAGGTTCTATATTTTTTTTCCCAAAGTATTTTTGGCAGATGTGTGAGAAGAATCTATGTTTGTTTTTGGAGTTTAAAATGACCACACACGCACAAACACACACACACACACACACACATCTTCAATGCCATCAAGTCAATTCCAGCTCACAGTGACTCTACGGTCTTCCAATTGAGTGCTCTGTTCATTTTCTTGATCAAGTGTTCATTAGCATGACACGGTCATTTATTTGTGGCCACTTTGTTTCCAAAGGAGTCCTGGGGGCAGTGAGTTAAGTGATGGGCTGCTAACCAAATGGTGGATGGTTTGAACCCACCAGCCCTCCCCATGAAGAGCGATGAGGCAGTCTTACTCCATCAAGATTGCAGCCTTGGACACTCTCTGGGGCAGTTTGACTCTTTCCTATAGGATCTCTGAGTTGAAAATGAGTCTACATTGGTGGGTGTTGGATTGGCTGGTCTACACAGCTGGTTGTTTGCTTTCTCTGCATCCTAGCCCACCTCTCCTCTCATCTCCACATTCTGGACTTGCATCTGATTGATGTTCCTGGAACTCAGCGCCCTTCTTCTTTGCCCCAGCCTTTGCACAAAACCCTTGCTCTCTCTTTTCCTCATCTCTCCCCCTAGTTGGTTTGTACCCATTTGTCATATCCGACCTCAAATAACCTTTCCTCTCAGACTTTTCCCTGATCCCCAATCAGGACCAGGTTCTCCTGTCATAACACTGTTTCTTCATGACAGTGGTCCCTATTTATAATTACATATTTGGAGGCTTGTTTGGTTGCTAGATAGGCTGCTAATATTGAGAACAATAGTTCAAAACCAGCAGCCATCCCACAAGACTATCTGCTCCCATACGTGTCACAGCCTCCGAAACCCATAGGGGAAGTTCTCTTGTGGAGTTACGATGAGTCAGAATCAGCTCTATTGCAGTGCATTTTGAGTGTTTCTATTTGGTTTCCCTACAGTAGAGGATTTAAAGAGAGGGGGACTTTTGTGCTCCAATAGAAATTAGTCAACCTTCCAGAGACATTTTTTTTCGATTGTCACCCTAGGGAGGATGCTATTTGGAATCTAGTAGGTAGAGATCAGGATGCTAATAAACATTTCTGACAACATGTAATAGCTCAACCTTACTGCCAACAGCAATGAGAAATACTCCACCCTTCACTCTTAGTCATCACGCCTCCCACTTGGAGGAAAGTACGAACAAATGTTCTTTTAAAATAAGATATGACTTCACCACACCTCTCAAGTTACACCGAAGGGAAACTGAGGCCCAGGGAAGAGTGGATATGCTTGATGTCACACAGCTGGAGACTTGGACTGGGAACTTGCCATTCTGAAACTGTCTAGCACCAGGCTGCTGCCCATCAGAACTGTCCTCTTAGAGTACTTAGCAAAGAGCTGTTGTGCTATTCTGGATTAACCAAAGAAACAAGCTCATAGACACTTATATGTGTATAAGAAAGAGCTTTATATACAAGAGAAATTGAGTCTTGAGAAAATAGTCCAATCCAGTTCAGATTAAGTCCATAAGTCTGATATTAGTCCATATGTCCAATACCAATGTATAAATTCCTCTTCAGACTCACACAACACATGCAATGATGTCAAATGCAGGAAGATCACAGGTCAGTGGGTGGAAAGTCTTGTGGATCCAGTGGTGTTGGAAGCATCTCAGTATTGGCAGGGCTGTCCACATGACTCCTCCACCTCCAGGACTCTGGCTGCATATGCATGTCTCCATTAGGCTCCTTGTCAGTAATGTCTCACAGGGAGGGAGGGAGGGAGTGTCCCACCTCCAGCCAAGCTATTTATCTCCCGAGTGGCTACAAATGAAGTCATCAACCTGCAACCTGATTGACAGGCTTCACTCCACCCCTTCACTCTTAAGTCTCAAGCTGACAACAGACTATGTCACTACCACAGCTCAGCTGTCAGCAGAGGAAGGAAAAGAAATCAGGCAGATACAGGATCTACTAATCAAACAATCTTCTCGAGAACTGGTCCACTAGGGTAGAGGAGAAAGAATACATGTCATGTAGAAAGACTCCAGGGAGGGAGTCTTCTGGGAGAGAACAAGAATGATCTAAAACCACACACTCTCCAAGTAATAGAGCTACACTCTCCAAGTAATAGAGCTTATGCAATGTTTAAAGGGCACCTGCCCAGTCTCCCACTCTATGTATGACCCTGATTGGTCACCAGAGTCAAAAAAAAAACCATGTTTTTAAGCAGATTTTAAATGGAAGACACTCGAGCACTTTCAGTCGAGCTGTAGGAATGGACTCCAAGTGGGGTCTCCCAGGGTGATTGCCAGACAAAAATCACCAAGGAGCACTCCAGGAAAGCTGCTGTTTTTGGATTGGCAGGAAGGAAGGGTGACACCTCCTGGCTCCAGGAAGACATCTCCTTGTCTAAGAACTGAGAACCCAGGGACTGACACTTGCTTGGGTCATACCACACACACTATTTCTACACTAATCAAGACCCCCCTGTCCTCACCAGCTTCTGACCTGCTGCTTCTTACCGCCCAGCATCGCCATCATGGGACTTGCTGACAACAGCTACGCCAGGAGATAACTTCTGATTATGTTCCGCCTTCTAGATCATATGTGGCCGCAAGAGCCGGCAGCCACTACATTTAAATCAGTCCCTCAGTTGCAAGGGAGTCTGGGAATCATCGTTCTCAGGTGACCAGAGGTTGGAGGAGAGGAAAAGTAACAATCTGACACATTCACCTACTACCTTCCTGAGACCCACTCAGAGGTGACCTGCCCCTAGACTCTGTGTTGGAGGACCCTATGCCTCATAAATGCTCAGAAAAAGTAAGTTAATTAAATCACCCCTCTGTCTCCCAGGAAATAAATCTCAAGAGTAGCACAGCAGGGCTGCAGACCTAAAACATCAGCACTCACACCCCAGAGAAACAGTCTTCAATGCCTTTGACCATACAGCCTTGAAACAAACGCTGACAGTCCACAAGCCCTGGGGCTTGATAAACTAAACGACCTTAGAGGTGGACTCCTGTTTGTTTGTTTGTTTGTTTGTTTGTGCATGAAGGAACTGGATAGTGAAAACGCTTGAGGATGGGGTGATAAAATAATTATCTGGTCAATGTATTTTTTTCTGGTGACTACAATGTCTTTGGCATTTGATGCGCCAATGTCCTATGATGAGAAGTCCCCATTTTCTTAATCACTTTGTATTCCAACTTGTGGCTTCCTAGGTATTGAGAAATAGCTCAGGATCAGGATAATGACAGCTCCAGACTTGAAAACATTAGAAATATTGAGCTCTACTTGCCACTCTTAAAAAGGCATCTATATGGGCAGTGTCTGTGTAGGTTTTGGTTGACCCGTGGGGGATGTTAGCTCTAGTCTTGACCATAGCAGCTTTTTGGACTTTGAAAAAATGGAACACAAGTATTTTGTTATTAAAAGTATATTTAATAAGTCAAATTCAACTTCAGAATATTACATTAAAATAGTTACCCTTGAGTAACTGTGCTTAAAATTATGATATTAATTAAATTTAATTGCCTTTTGTATTTTACTATTTGAAATTCAAGAATCACTACTGAATATTTTAAAAGAACAGAATGCACTGGGCGGGGAGGTGGTGGGGAAGCCTATAAAATACTTTCGTATTTTCAAATGCTTATATGTAGATTACATTTTATGGAAATATATTCAAATTTGAATGTGGAATATATTTGCAGTCTTTCAGACTGCTATTGTGAGTAGAAGACAAATGCCATGCACTCTTTGATTATAAACCATAAATAGTGACTCTGATCAAATGAAGGCAAGGAAAACAAATGTCATGGAATAAATACACACTCATCTATGCATCCAAACATTGAATTATGCCGCCAAACGTTACTGATCCACCAGAAGAATAGGAAAACTGATAACAAAATTCCACCATCCTTGACACGTTGCTGGCTTTCTCCTTTTGTTCCGGTCCCCTTCCTCGGGGTGACCATGAGGACACCTACTCTTTCATTATAGCTGACAGACCCTTGGCGCCTTGAGTTTTGTTTTTTTCTCCTCTAGGTTCTCTGTTGCACTGAGTGGGTCCCTGTCAGAGGAAACTACCTATCAGTAGCAGTCCAAAGCTTACGAAATGGAGGGAGGGTAAAGCAACTCTGACCCATAATTACTGCCAAAAAGAAGGCCAACTTCAGCCCAAAGGCACTACCAGACATCATCTCAGTTTTACAAGAGGAAGTTTCTGCATGCATTAGGGTTTAAAAGCCTGTTTGGACTGAAAAAAGTTAAAGAAGTAATTTGGAAACTCTCCCTTGTAATGAGGATAACACTTGGGTCACCATGCCTTTACTCAATAAACATTGTCTGAACACTTGTCCTGGGCCTGGCACTGTCATTGACCCCACGGCTATAAAGAGGCATGGCCCTGCCTATCCTGAAAGTCTAGCTTGTAACATGGAACCACATCCACGACACACTAATGAAAGAATGTTCAGGACAGTAACACAGTTATTGATGCACTCACATGTTCAGCACTGACTTCAAGTCTCTACATTCAAATATTGCTAAGGGCACCATGAAAGAAGAAGACACATGAACGATCATTGAACAATGAAGAGGAGCAGAACAAGGCAGAAGTGTTGTTGTCAGGTGCTGTCGAGATGTTTGTGACTGGCAGTGACCCTGAGTGCAACAATGCTGGTCCTCAGACATCCTGACAATCATGGCAGTCATTGTGTCAACCCAGTCTGTTAACCAAGCATGTGGCTCTTCTCCAGGGGCTGATTCCTCCTGATGACATGCCCAAAGTGCGTGAAATGAAGGCTCACCATCCTCTTTTCTCAGGCTTCCAGTAGCACTACTTTCAAGACAGATGTACTCCATATTCTTCAAGCCTCAATTCTTCCTGATTAAGTATTGTCCAACTTTCATGTATGTATAAGGCAATTAAAGATAGGATAGTTTGGGTCAGGCTTACCTGGGCTTCACAGTGACATCTTTATTTTTTTAATAACACTTTTAAGAGATCTTCTGAAGTAGATTGCCTCACCCATCCACTCCATGCAATGCTCCATTTGATTTGATGCTTCCAATGAGCATTGGTTGTGGAACCGAATAAAATGAAAGCTTTGACAACCTCAACCATTTATCTTGTCATTATGTACCAATCAAGTTGTAATAGTGTTTGTTTGTTTTTGTTTGTTTGTTTATATGAAGGTTGTAGCGTTTGATCTTCATCAGTAAAAGCCTGAAGTTCCCTTTGCTTTCACCAGGCAAGACTGAATCATTTGCATATTGAAGATTTTAAGGGCTCTTCTTCTGATCCCAACCCCACATTCTTCTTCATAGAGTCCAGCTTCTCAAATTATTTGCTTTGTATACCAATTGAATAAGAGATAGGGTACAACTTGAACACACATCTTTATTTATATTAAACTATGCAGGATTCCCTTTTGTTCAAATGACTGCCACTGGGTCTATGTTCAGGTTCTGCAAGTGCTCCAGAAATTCTTGTTCTTCCAAATTTTTATCCACTATGCATTGTTACCCACAGAGTCAGCTTAGTCCACGCATTCTGGTGCAGTTTGGAGGCGTGGCTGAAACTCCCCCTCCTGGGTGACTTTGCTGGTATTTGAAGTACTGGTGGCATAGCTTCCAACCTCACAGCAACACATAAGCACTCACCATACTGCAAAGCAACAGATGAACCCTTAGAGGCAGAGATGCATCATCGTTAAAGGAGGAAAAGACAGTTTCAGTGAGCACCTAGAGAGCATAAATCTCCAGTGAGACAGGCAGTGGGGAGAGATGGCAAGAAACTGGGGGTCAGCATGAGTCAGAACAAAGTCCACAGCAGTGAGCAGCAATAGCTCCAGGATCTCTCTGAGTGCCACCGGGACTTGGGAAAGGCCACAGAAACGGTCTCATAATCCCCAGTCCCTCTGCCCTTCTCAGGGCATGGCAAACTCCTATGTTTTTCAAGAAGATAATAGACTTCCAGTAACACATGCCCTGGTTGGCTTCACTCTCCAAGGAGTGGTCATTCTGTTGTGGATACCTGGATGTGAGACAAATTATTAATACCTGTAATTTTCTCTCTGGCCTTTCCCAGACTGTTCTAATCATCCAGTTAGCTAACCGGACTGACGTAGAAAAAGCAGGTATGTGCATTTCTCTTGGTTTCTCTTTTTAAAAAGATTTGGAGACTCCCCAATCTGCTATCCATCCCTTCTTCTTTACCTTAACCTTTTCAAGACTAGATTATTTTCTGCTTTGAGTTTGTGTCAGTTTGAAAAGATTGGGGGGGGCGGGGAATCTGACCTGTCAATCAAGATATAACCAGTGAGGCTTCTGTGTGGGCATGGCCTTCCCCTGAGAATTCTGGGAAAATTCTGGGTTTTCCGGCTCAGATGTGGAAGACACACATACTCTCTCTGCTCACTTCCTTGGACACTCACTACTGACAAGGCTGACTCCCGGGAGACTTCCCTGAGGAGAAACCACATGGACCTAACCCGATGCAACCAGAACCCTGGACCTGGAAAGGCCACAAATAGACCCCTGCCAGCACAGAGATGCTTACAAGGACACCGGTTCTGTAAGATTTCTCGGGAGGAGAAATATACCTCTGTCCTTGGCTCCTTCTTTTTAATTTAAAAGAATTAAAGCCAAAGCCTGGTTTGTGATCCAAATGAGTTTTATAAAGGTTAAAAGAAGCTTCAGATTCATACAGGCACCCATGAGATCCTTCATCCACATCTGCCAGCCGGGAGACGGCTACAGAGAGAGGCTGCAGCCCGGTATCCTACATTGCAGAGTAGCCGCTGGACAAGAGCTTGCCGGAGCCACAAACTTGGCATTTTCAATTCTCCCATGGGGAGGTGTGGTTTACAACCCTGGTCGACCCCATTGGCTGAATTTAATTTATCTGACTTAGGTGAGCCAATCCAGCTATAGCATTGCTGGATGGAAACCAGGATCTTTGAGCACGCACAATGTGCCATTTCTTTGCTGAGCAATAGCTTTATTTTAAGTGATGCATAATGGACCTCCTTTGCCTACACTAGCTACCTATCAGTTCTACCAGGCTTCCCACCCACTGGCCTGTACTCCTCCTGCATGCGGGATCAATACCTGTGTTTCATGAGTCTGAAGAGAACTTTATAGATTGGCATCAGACATGTGGGTTAATATTGGATTTATGAACTAGATCAGGAGTTGGCTAGGACCTTTTCTTTATAAGTTGTTCTTGTACATAAACCTCTTTCTAATATACGAGTCTCCCTGGATTTGTTTCTCTAGTCTACTCAGACTAACACAGAAGGCATTTTGGAGAGAGATTATAGAAATATATCTTTGAGGTAATATCAATTTCAAGACAATCATTCAGACACCATTCTGACCTACGGCCAGAGTTGGTGTTAAGTTAAACTGGTCTTTCCTCCTCTGCTTCCCTTACAAACAGAAAAGAAAGACAGGCAGATATAAGGTTACAAGAGAAAAGGTATAACTAGTAAAGGAGATGATTAGGGATGATTCAGATTCAGAATATGCTACAGGTCCTGACCAGACAGCAGCATGTATTGAATGAGGCCACGGAACCACGAATGTGGAAAGTGGAAGCGGACAGGATATCTGCTACTGCTCACGAAAGTGTTAAGTAAGCATGGCAGCAAAATAATACATACCTACACCTCAGTCCTGTATCCTGGTCTTTTCTGGTCTTTTCTCCTCTGCTTCCTCTACAAGTAGAAAAGAAAGACGGGCAGATATAAAGACACAAGAGAGAAGGGATAGGTAGTAAAGGAGATGATTAGAGAAGGCCATCTATACTGAGAAGAGGCCTGGACTCAATCAATTATGGATAAATAAGGGGGGAGTGGGTCAAAACTATAGGTAATTCCTGTCCCTGTGATTCTGAGCTGGATAAAAGCAGTGTTTTTAAAAATAGAGCCCTTCATTAAAAATTCAAAGGAGTGCAAGATATAGTGGAGATGAAAGTGATTTGTTGTATGGGAGCAGTGTTGGGAGCTGTTTATTTATAGACAATTATACACATCCCCAGCAGGGACAATTACAGCTTGTTAAAGGACATGTCCCACATCACTTCTCTGGGCCAGTTAGCTCGGAGGACTTCTCCTCTCCTAGACGAAGACTGCAGACATGGTGAGCAACCAGATTAACCACTAGGCTTTGCAGCAGCTCCCTTGACCAAGCCTTCTCTCCCCTCCATGCCTCCTCCCCTTTCCACTGCCACCACCAGCCTCTAGGCCTAACAGACGGCGGCCTTCCAGAAGCAGGAGAGATCTCATCCCTTTGTAAATCAAGGGATCTTCACACCAAACTTGGGAACTTGGCAGACATAAAGCTAAAAAGACACCAAGTAATAAAGTCAGGCACCATCAGCTCAAAATGATTACGTATTGCATGGACCACCCCTGCATTTTCTTTTTGGAGACTATCACATGATTATTGTTCAAGTTAAAGCCACCCCTTCTATAGCCTGGATCACATTAGTAGCATCTCCACCAGTCTCAGCTTCAGCTCGTTCTGCTGTAATCCAGCTTTTGAAAACATATATTACGCTGCTGGGTGACTGTGCTTAACATTCTCCACTGGCTTCAGATGATACACTAATCAGAATTATGGAGTTTTTTTTAACATTAATAATGTTCCCTGGACATTTTATGACAAACCAAGAATCACAGGCCACAGGAAATAGAAGGGCTCTGCAACGTCTTACAGAAAACTGGCAGGGAGCTGAGGATGGTCAAGAGGAGTCTAGGATTTTGGTGGGCACATTCCTGGGGAAGGAATTACTGTATACACTCGAGTATAAGCCTATCTGAACATCAGCCGAGGGACCTAATTTTGCCACAATAACTGCATGAAAAACGTGCTGAAAAAGTCAGCTTATACACGAATATATGCAGTATGTTTTAATCCAACTGCACACCCACTCCATACATGCCAATAACACAGGATATCTTTTTTATCCCATGAGCCTGCCGCACCCTCCCCAGATTAGGGCAACCACTCTTGTTTCTTCTGTATTGAATGGATGGTCCCTCCAGCTCTCCACTCAGGCTTCAACACAAATGCACCTCCTTGCTGGAGAGACCTTTGCCATCACCACAATCCCAGTTACTGGCCCTTACTTGTGTGCCTTGGTTTTCTTCACAACGCATACCACCTATGTGAGATGTCCCTATTTGTTTGCATGCACTGCACTGTCTGCCACCCTCTCCCCCCACCCCTCCACACTACATGAGAGGGTAAGCCTCATGGGAACAGATCCCTCATCTGAATCTCTAGCACCTCAAAGTCCACTCAATGCCAAAATAGTAAGCTCAAGGACCCCCCCTTGGAGTAAAGTCATTGGTTTCCTGGGTGTCCCCTGTGGTCAGCTTTCCTCCACCAGCTTTCTTTTGCACCACGGGTTGAAATCCCTTCTCCACCAGGAAACTCATTTCAGTTCAAGAGAAGACAAGATGGTAGCAGAAGTTGGCCCACATCTGTCTGTGGCCCTGACCCAACCAAACGGCCAACTCACTGCCCTCCAGTCAATGCTGACTCACGGTGAAACTTGGGGTTGCTGAAACTGTTTACAGGAGCAGAAGGGCCACTCTTTCTCCCTTGGAACTGCTGGTGGCCTCGCATCGCTGACTATGGGGACCAGAGCCCAATCGCTGTGTAATCACTACACCACCAGGCAGAGCTCCTGGGGCCCTGACACTCAGTTTAAGGAACTCCCAGTCAAGGGCTTTCTTATAGAAGAGCCAGAATAAAAACTGCCATTTTGAAGGCAACATTCCAAATTGATGAAATGTTAGCATTCCCTTGTTGCTTTCGACTTAGCTCTGACTCATGGCAGCTCTGTGTAAGAGTACACAACCCAGCCGAGTCCTGTGCCACCGTCTTGACCCTTGGCGTGCTCAAGTGTGAAAGCCACTGTATATTGGGAGTGCCTCACCGAGGGGGTCTCATCTTCCTGCACTGTCCTGGACAGTGTTCTAGTATAAGATCCCATAGGTAATTTTTAAAAGGAGGTTTATTGACACACAGTCCACATACCACACAGTAGTTCAAGCATATCAAGAAAAGTTGTACATTGTTATACAGGTAATTGTTTTAATGGCTGATCATCTACTGCATTTTCCTAGTCTCTTAATCTGGGAGCTCAGCAGAAACATGTCTACTGGTGTTAGACATTCTGGGGGCAACATTTCCAGCCTCATAGCAATAGGAAAGCCCCCACAGAACGACAACCTGACAGACGATGGTGAACAATGCTCTTAGAAAAGGAGAAATGAGAAGAGAAGACACATCTCCACCTCACAGGAACACAGAGTAGTCACTCAGAGGTATTTAATGTGTCTTTCCTAACAGAATCTTGTCCTTACTGTCTGAAGACCTCTTGGTTCACAGGCATGACCACAAATACAACTTCCCGCAGTCTCAAGCCAGCAATGAAATGCAATGCCCAGTTTCTCAGCTCCATTCTCTGCTAAGTCCCCTGGAGAAGTGAATACCATCTGCCTCAGGAACTCTTCTAGGGGGAGAGTTCCTCTTTAACATCTTCCCATGTCAAGGATGCAGCCCATTCAAAGCCACTCTTCCCTTTAGTGGAAACAGTCTGCCTTTTCCACTTAGTCTGTGTTAGCACTTGAAGCTGACCTGTATCCAAGAATAAGGATCTTCAAAGTACGAGTCTAAAACGGACCACATATTCTGATGGTTCTCCAGGTAGGTCACTGGCTGCTCTCTTGAAATATGTTAGACAACATTCAGAACTGAATAGAGCATTGGGGGAAAAAACAGCCCAGCATTCCCCAATATGTATTATTATCCTAAACATTGGAGCTGCAAGATGCTATTAGGTGGGGAGAGGTGCCTGCATTTACTTCAAAACATTGGATGGGAAGTGTGGCCATTATATAAGCTTCCATCAGCTTGAGTGAAGGGGTGGCATCTAGCTTGTCAATCAAGTCACAGCATGACGATCTCATTTGGTGGCACGGAGAGAGATAAATAGCTCAGAGGAACCCAGACTCTCTCTCTCTGCCTTTCCTTTCCTACTGCTGAGACATTCAGAGAGGTGGAGGAGACACATGGAGAGCCACGTCAGTGTCGAGACACTTTCACTGCCACTGGATCCACAAGACCTTCTACCCGCTGTGACCTTCCTGCCTTCAGCATCATTGCATGTGCTGCATGAGTCTAAAGAGAAATTTATGGACTGGTATCAGATATATGGGCTAATATCAGACTTAGGGACTTGATTTGGACTGGACTGGGATGTTTTCTGAAAATACAGTTGCTTTTTTATATAAAGTTCTTTCTATGAATTTGTTTTTTGAGTCAACCCGGACTAACACGGGAAGCATAGGAGGCAGCAAACTCAAGATCACATAGGTGGGATGATTTGTAAGAAAGTGAGAATAGTAGCATACCTGAAAGAGTGGGTTCCACAACACTGACTTGTACGTGCAGAAATAGTTGAAATGATTATGCATGCTTTCGTTGAGATAAATTTTTAAATTACTGGAGTTTAGATGAAGATACTACTGTCATCCAGTCATTAGCCCCAACTTCACATACGGCTCAGAGGGCTCACGAGAGGTGTCTGAGATCAGAACGCTGGCAGTTGGATCAGCTCAGAATCGAATGCAGGACTATCTAATCTTATGGTGTGTGTTTTAGTCATCACGAGCTGGGCAATGACTCAGTGACAGTGGATAAGTCAATGGATCAGAAAGAGCTCTGTGAACAGTGAGACGGCTTGCATTGTTTCTGCCATACCGTGTCACCAGCCACCCTGCCTTTTCTCAGACTTATCAGGAGGCTAAAGGCATGGAAAAAGCTACAGCGACTATGGTTAGGTAGAAAGACATTCATCTCACACCCAGGTGAAGAAAAGTCCTGTCAACAGAGAAGACCAGGTGAAGTCCCACGATGACACTGACTGTAAAGAGGAAGCACAGAGAAGATCCAGGGCTTTCCCGGTGAAGTGCCCAAAACGCTGTTCACCTGGGGCCATGGGCGAGGCATCCGGTGTGGGGGAGGACTGACGTGGTGCTGTCCCAAGGAGGCAGGAGCTGGAGCCAAAATCAACGGAAGCCTCCCCAGGTAGAAAATGTCACTCCAGGAGCATTGCTAATCTCCCTGCTGAATGGGGTTTCTGTCACAGCAAGGGCAGGGCAGAGGTGTAGCTAGTCCCCATTTCCTCTTGGACACTAACAAACCTTCTGTAGCTTCTAGGCCTTTGAGATCGATGCAAGAGGGCAAAAACCGAAGTAAGTTGGAGCTCCTGCTGTGTTTCCATAGGAGACTTAGGCACATCAGTAGCAAGTCTCGCAGGCAAGATCCCTGCCTCATGGACCTTACACTCTATAAGGGGAGATGCAGAGTTATTAGTAAGCACAATGACTCAATGCACTTTCTGGCTCATAAGGCTGAACAAATAAAGAAGAGGTGGGGGACAGGGAGTACTGGAAGGGACTATAGTTGTGACTTCAGTGGCCACCCTGGGTGGCATCAAGAGGTGGCGTCTGAGGACAGAGTGGAAAAAGGTGAAAGAGGAGTCATGAGGCTACATGGGTACAAGTGTGCCAGGCAGAGATAGCAGTTCGTATAAGAACTCCACTGCGGAGACCGGGCAGGGGATCCAAGGACTTTGAGGCCAGATAGAGCCAGCACCAGGGGGAGGGTAAGATTGGAGAAGAAATGAGAAACTGAGAGAAACAGTTGCCATCCAGTTGACTGATTCATGGTGATTCAGGAACCCTCATGGTTTGAGGGATTGTTTTTTTCAGAAGTAGACTGTTGGGTTTTTCTTCTGAGATGCCACTGGTTGGGTTCAAATCAATAAACTTTGGGTTACATGGTTGCATCACCCAGAAATTCTAGGATCTTGCTGGCATTGTGAAGAGCTTGGCTTTTGCTCCCAGTAATGTGGACAGCTCTTCCAGGGCCTGAGCAGTACCATGCTCCAAATGCTATCAGGGACAGTTACACTGTATTCTCTAATGAGAACACATAATGTGGAGACGGTGTGGAGATAATTTCAATACCTAGGCATGAGACTCTAGTTGCACAGAGACAAAGTCTTTCATTATTGGGAGTGGTTGGATTCTGGGTGTGTGCCTCATGGTCTCCTATATTGGATATGAAGTGAGAAAGAAAGAGAGAGAGAGAGAGATATCAAAGTGTTGACACCTTAACAACTGCAGGACACCCAGGTTTGTGGCCTGAGCAACTAGAGGAGAGAGTAACCTTCAACTCCTAGAAGTATGAATATAAAGCCAGTTCCAGAGATAAGATGAGAAGTGCAGTTTGTCATTTCTCTTGGGCGTTCCAGTAGAGGTGCCAAGTAAAGTTTCTTTATGTGGTGCTGGAGTGTGATGACCAACTTGGAATAGAGATATGCAGGTGCTTTGCTTATGGGTGTCACTCAGCCTTCCTCACAACTTTTAAGGGGCTGCAGAATTCCCCTTTAGTCTGTTCAAAAGAGCCTACAATTTGCCAAAATCTCAAATACCAAACCCACTGCCTTGATGCCAATCCCTTGAGGCCAACTCAAGACCACATCATTAAGAAAAGACTAAATGAACATTTGGATTCATGATTCTCTTGCTAAAGCCCATGCCTTTTCTTTTACTGTATAATATTTTATCATGCTTTTGGTGAAAGTGGACACAGCAAATTAAGTTCCCAATTTGACAGCTTGTACACATGCTGTTCGGTGACTCTGGCTACAGTTTGCACATTACATTAGCATTCTCATCATTTTCATCTGCTTACTCTGTTTTCTTCCATCTAGCTTCCTTGCCCTTCACTTTCTTGTGCTTGTTTTAGGGTCCATATTGACCATTGGGTCTCCTATTGATTACTTTCTTTTCAAAGAATACAAACCCAGACCTTGAGAGCATGGTTAATTTTTCTCCTTATGTCTTGGTCTATGTTCAAGCCAATAGAGACTGATGGCAGGAGAGACAAAGAAAGAATTGTGCAAGTTGTGTCTCCCTCGTTACTGACTTGGTAAGGAACAGGGCATTGGGAAGGACCTGAAAGAACCACTTTGGGTCTCCCAGTGAACCCAAAATTACTGGAGGCGATGAGTGAAGGAAATTCAAGGTAACACAGGTGAATTGTCAGAAAAGGGCAGTCACCATCTGAAGAATACCAGAAATATGAACTATTCCTTGGTTGTTCTCAGCACTTTTAGCCCTACCAGGTCTGTTAAATTTATGGACACAAGTGTCTGGGCAGGGAGTCCCTGGTTGGTGCAACTAAGCACTCAATGTTAACAAAAACGTTGGTGTTCCCAACCCACCCAGTATCATATCATCTGCTTCCCATTGAAATCCTTGGGGAGCACAGTTCCACTCTGGCATAGCTGGCATCAAATCACCATACTTTGGAATCAACTCACAGCAACTGGTGTGGGGTTGAGTCTTATTGCATGAGTTTCTCTCAGAGGACATGTGTTGCAGTGCACCACAAGTGTCTCTGTGGGTGTTTGGTCTCCTGTTAGATTCTCGGCTCCTTGAAGATGAGTGCCTTCCATCTATTATTCTGCGGTGGGACTCTAGCATCCTCTGCCATGCCTGGTTCAAAGAACATAGAAGACGCACACATGGATCAATAGGTGACTGAAATGCAAGATACAATATGCAAGAATTAGACCCTTGAATTGTCTGAGGTGATACTTTGGAAAGAAAACAAACAATTGGATGGAAAATTAAGCATCTTCTATTCTACTTTATCATGAAGGGTAGCAGATTCCTGTGGACATATATTTGCATATATTTTTCTTAAATAGGCAGGCCAATTTACATATATTTCTATGTTCCATTCAAAGAAACTTACTGGCGTTATGTAAATTATCAGCACATTTTGAGTTCCCCTTCCCATCTTTCCATTTGTTCTCATTTTTTACTGTTTGCTTTTCATACTGAAAAATGCATATTTATGCAAATTTCCTCCATATTTTGATAGTGTCTTTCAATAGCAAACATTAGTTTAAATGAAATTATATCATTATGCAGGTATTACATGTTTGTGGTTATATACATGTAGATATAATCAGTATGCACATTCTGAATTTTTATTAAGCAAAGAAAGCTCATCCTTTTAATTAAGTATGAAAATGTCCTACTTCTTTAATATTTACCTCCCTCATGAATACAAACTTTTATAAATGAACTGAGAGCCCTAAGTCACAGCTTTCTGATCCAGCTCTGTCTCAAACCAAGCGGCTAACCTGAAAGGAGACCACATAACTTTGTGAATATTCATTTCAATAATATGAAAATGTTTTCTTCTGGGTCATTCACCTACAGTTATTCTGTACACAAGATCGTTTCATGCAGATCTCTGGGAATACAGAAGCTCGGGACATGGAAACAGGAAGTTCCCACAGCAGAAGAGGCACACAATCTGGTTGGAGAAAACTGAACGAACCAAAACCAAACCAGCTGTCATGGAATTCCTTCCCACTGGCTTGTGTTGGAATAGAAAGTGCCCTGTGGAGCTTTCAGTGGCTGATATTTCTGAAGTAGATCCTTGAGAATTTCTTCTGTGATACCTCTAGGTAGACTCAAAACACAAACATTTTGTTGAGCCACTGACTATCCCACAGCCATCGAATTGTTTCAGGCTCATTGTGAGCCTCTAGGACAGAGTTGAACTTCTCCATGGAGTCAGAGATAATAAATCTTTAGGGGAGAAGAATGCTTTCTCTTTCACCAATGGAGCAGCTGGTGGATATGAATCTCCTGTCTAGCGGTTGGCCACCCAACACTCACCCAGTACACCACAAAGGCTCCTAGAAGTCAAATACCTCAACCCTTCTAGATTTGTAAAAAGCAAACTCATTTTTAGGGTTGAATCGATCCATGAGAAGCACAGGCAAGAACCCAAAGACATGGAGAGCACATGGTCCCCGGAAAAAACACATATTCCCAAAAGACCCTGGGAACTCTGCATGTGTCCTTCTCCCTTTTTGCTCTTTCAGTCATCTTTTTTGAAGCTGACTGATACCAAGCTGCTTCTATTGCATGATGCTTTTCTGAGCGCACAGGAGGCCACAGAGGACAGGCCACCAGGGTTGGATTCCCAACCTGGGAAAGTGACTGAACACACCTGGAAACCAGTTTTCTACATTTTGAAATGGGGTTCAAAATTAAGTCTAAGATGTAGGGTAAGATGCTAACTGATAGGGGGACCCTCACCCAGTGGCTCCACAGAGGTAAAATCTATCCACCTGCACTGCCTGACTCGAGCCATCGTATTTCAATTGCCCTGTGTGCGTGTAAAAATTGTACATTGAATCAGGAAGACAGAAGAAGAATTGGTGCAGTTGAAGTGTGGTATTGGTGAGGAATACTGAAAGTGACACAGACTGCCAAAAGAACCAAACTAGTCTGTCTTGGAAGAAGGTATCAGAATACTCATGAGAATTGAGGATGGCAGGACTCTGCCTCATACACTTTGAACATATGATCATATGTTCAAAGCAACCATTTCCTAGAAAAGGGCATCATGCTTTAGTTCAAGTACAAGGGCATTGAAAAAGAAGAAGAGTTTCAACAAGGTAGATCAGCACAGTGACCATCATAAGAAGCTCAAATTTAAGAGCGATTGTGAGGATGGAGGAGGATCAGGCGCATTTCACTCCATTGTGCAATGGCCCCTGTCACCAGGAGTTGGACTAGTCTGCTTCCCTAAAGAGTCCCACTTAGGAAAAGCTCTGAGGCAGCTCCACACTGTCACCTGGTGTCATTATGAGTCAACATCAGCCAATAACACCCCCAAATTACAACAACTTCTTAGGATTGCAGCCAACATTAAATGAGTTCTGCCATGTTAAATCCTTTAAATAATCTCAGGAACATGAGATATGCTCTTCATACCGGAAGCATAAGAGCCCTTGAGAGTCAAAGAGATGAGTTTGCTTGGTCACATCACATATCAGATGACCTCCACTTTTGTCATCTATGAAATAGGTTCTTTGATGCATACCTGGTGGAAATCCATACAAGTTAATGACAAAATGCCATTAGTGCTTAATCCCATTTTCCCATGAAATTTTTGAAGCCCTCTCCTATAAAGTAATGACTAATTCTGAGAAGAGGTACACTGGTGGTATTCTTCCCTAGTATAGAAAATGACTTCAATAGCATTGAGCAAGAGACACTTCACTGCATGTTCTAAAATAAATATGTATCCACTGTTGTTGTTAGGTGCCAATTCATAGTAACCCTTGGGCAACAGAGCAAAACACTGCCTGCTCTGCAGCATCTGCCCAATCGTTTCTATGCTGGAACCAAGGGTTGCAGTCACTGTGTCGCTCCATCTCCTTGAGGGACATTCTCTTTATTGTTGCCCCTTGACTTTACTATGATGTCCTTCTCCAAGGACTGGTCTCTCATGACAATTTGTCCAAAGTATGTAAGTGGTCATTTCGCCATTCTTGTCTGTAAGGAGCATTCTAGCCATATTTCTTCTAAGTCAAATTAGTTTGCCCTTTGAGTAGTCCATGGTATTTCCTGGGCTTCTTTTTTAGCTTCTCGAGCTAATAGTAACCACTGAGTTTTATTGAGCTCTAGCCTTTTAATACATGATGGGCACAAGGTAGAGAAAGTGATTTTCACCTTTAACCAATGTCTTGGAGACTATGAGATGCAAATGAGGTTACTCCGGCTCCAGCAGTGATTACTCTTCCAGGACAGCTCTCAGCACCCAGCCCATGATTGTTTGGGAGGTCTCTAATGAGCAGCATGATTAAGCTGCCCTTCTGCTCCCTGGAGATAGTATTGTCAACTGTGTCACCAGGGTCATGGGGGGATAAGCACCACACCAAGTAACACTGTGTGTTAGACAGGGTTCTCTAGAGAAACAAAACCAGGACACAAATAATTCTACCAATGTATATAGATAGAAAGATAGCTAACATAAGAAATAAACAGTTAACTAATCTATAAAGCAAAACAAATGGCTCAGTGCAATTCACTTGTGTGAGACAGCTAGTAGACTGACTGTCCAAGTATTGAGGGCTCCCGAGTAGTCCTCTGTAGAGCAATTCAGGCTATCTGGCCACAAGCAGCAAACAGCAAGGCAGATCACCAACAGTTAGCCTGATGACAGGGTCTGAGAGTTCCCAGCTCAAGAGATGTATATTCCAGGAGTATCGTGAAGCAGGGCTTAAAGGGACCTCAATTCAAAATGATACAATCCACGGATTAGGTGTCCCATGGGTAGTGTAGCTTACAGATCGAGGCACAAGACAAACAAGGCAGCCAGCTGGTCAGAAGATCTAAGAGCAAGAGAAGCAAGGCAGGGCTTGCCAAGCCATTTATTTCTCTGTCCTTCAATCAATCTCATGTCTTCATTGGTCATGATGTCGTAACAAACCTCCCTATCTTCTTTGGCCATGTTGGCACAGCAAAGCTACCTATCACACTGTCAGAAAGTGGGACGCCCAAAGGACTGTCTATCGAATTTCATTGTTGTATATTGGTAGAAAGTTATGATTTCTATGAATTTTTGCCTATAATTAAACAGCAAGAACATTTCTTGTAAGCCTGCCTTATATGTATAATACCTTGGGTCTTCAAAAAGTTCATGGAAAAAAGATGAAAAAAAATCCACGGAAGTTGAATTCAATGGTTATAAACCTGGTTACTTGATCTCCCCTCTGATACACTTTAGGCTCCATCTGGTTTTTTATATTTTGTTTTTTGGTTGTTTTTTTTTTCATATTGAGGTTTATCTCTGGAGTGTTTTTTCCTTGTGGATAGTCTTCTTGAATCTTTGTTATGTGTATTTTCTGTTTTTCTGTATATGAAACCAGGATTGATGAATCTGGAGAGATAACATTTAAAATAAGGGTTAAGGGAGTGCAGTGAGGAGGTTATGGTCCGGTGGTGGAAGGGTAAAAAGGAGCTGATATCAAGGAGTTTGGGAAGGAAGAATATGTTTGGAAACTGACTGCGTTGGCACTTGTACAATACTGTTAGATGTGATTGAACAGTGGAATGGTATCTAGATTAACTCCATAAAAGGGGGGTTGGCAAGTGACCATCTAACTCAGAAGCAACAAAACCCACATGGAAGAAGCACACCAGCCTGTGTGATCTAAGGGATCAGGTATCAGGCATCAAAGAACAAAAATCATATCACTGTGAATGAAGGGGAGAGCACACTGGGGACCCAAAGCTCATCTGTAGGCAACTGGACATTATCTTATAAAAGGGTTGTAGGGAGGAGACGAGCCAGTCAGGGTGCAGTATATCAACAATGAAACATGCAACTTTTCTCTAATTCTTAAATACTTCCTCTCCCCATCAATCATGATCTCATTTCTTACAAATCCACCTAGACCAGAGAATGTACAATGGTACAGATAGGAACTGGAAACACAGGGACTCCAGGACAGATAATCCCTTCAGGACCAGTAGTGAGTGTGGCAATACTGGGAGGATGGAGGGAAGGGAAGGTAGAAAGAGGAAATTGATTACAAGGATCAACCTATAACCTCTTCTCTGGGGGATGGACAACAGAAAAGTGGGTGAACGGAGACATCGAACAGTGTAAGATATGACAAATTATCAAGGTTTCATGAAAGCAGGGGAGCAGTGAGGGAGGGAAAATGAGGAGCTGCTGCCAAGGGCTCAGATAGAAAGCAAATATTTTGAGAATGATGATGGCAACAAATGTACACATGTGCTTGACACAATGGATGGATGTATGGATTGTGATAAGAGTTGTTTGAGCTGCCAATAAAATAAAAAAATTGAAAAACAAGGGTTTAGAAAAAAATATCCATGGAACTTTCCCACATACTTTTTGAAACCCCCTCATATCTGCCATGCAAAAGCTTTTGGCTAATTTGCTTTGGGACACTACTTGTGCCCTCTGGGCCGAGCAGTCATCATGACCTGTTGGGATCCTGTGATTTCTTCTGCTGAGGCTGAAGCTCAAACTATCTTCATTGGCTCAAAAATAAACAAACTCATTTCCGTCCTGTTGATTCTAACTCGTAGCAACCCTGTAGGGTAGGAGAGATCTGATTGTTCACAGGAGTAGAGCGCCGCCTCTGTCTCCCTCTGAGGGGCTGATGATTTCAAACTGCTGGCCTTTTGGTGAGCAGGCCAGCATGTATAGCTTAGCAAATTCTGTGGTGTCTTAGACATGAAATTGTGGCAATTAGCACATGTGTACCTCTATGAAAAAACTTTGTTGGGAATGTAGTCTTACAAGAAGAGGGAAAATTAAAAATAGTTTCCCCTCGGTTACTCAGTGGTTCTCACTCTTCTCTTTAATACAGTTTCTCATGTTATGGTGACTAGCTCCCCCTCCCCGAGCATAACATCTCCATTGCAACTTCATCATTGTAATTTTGCTATTGTCATGAATCGGGTGACCCCTCTGAAAGGGTTGTTCGGCCCCCAAAGGAGTTGTGACCCATAGGTTGTGAGAACCACTGATCTAACTGATAATACTGTCATTCAATGTGCAAAGGTTTGTCAAAAGCAGTTTTGTTGTTAGTACACAAGTAATCTAAGAGATTTACCACTATGACACACTGCACTCTGAAACAAACTGATAATGGGCATTAGTGGGGATTCTGCCTGCCTGGTCTGGGATGGGAGGAGGTCACCATGGACAACACCAGTGGCAGTGATGTCACGGCTCTGGGTTGGTTTTTTATCTCTAAGTGGAGAGAGTAGCCCCTGGTGGGAGGGGTGGAGGACAGAGAGAGGGTTGTTATAGACTCCCCAGTCGATTTCCACCCATGGCAACTCTCCCCCAGGGAAGTAAGTGATCATGGAAACTTCCCTGGCTGATATCTTTACAGGAGCTGATGGGGAGGTCTTTCTCCAACAGAGAACTGGGCAGTGAGGGTGCTAACCACCCCCCTTTGAGATGCTTAACCCTTGTGGCCCCAGGGCACCTCAGAGACTACTGAGAATTAAATGAGATGATACTCTGGATGTGCTTAGCACAGCACTTGGTACAGGAGGTCTGGAAGGACAAGGGTGGGTTCTGCCTCAGCACAATAGCTTTCCAAGCTCTCATTCTGCGGCGTGGTGATTACGCATTGGGCTGTGATCTTCAAGGTCCACTGTTCAAAACCACAAGAATATTGCTTCAGAGAAGGACGGCGCTTTCTATTCCCAGAAAAACATACCATCTAGAAACACACAGGGACAGTTCTACTTTGCCCTGCAGGGTCACTAAACACCTAGAAGGCAGTGAGTTTTTGAAATAGTCACAGAAGAGAACCACTCCAGAGGGTCTTGGGTCATTGTTGTCAGGTGCCTTCTAGTGGGTTCCAATTCACAGCAACTCTCCATACGACAGAAGGAAACACAGCCCCGTCTGTGTCACCCTCACACCCATTCTTAGGTTGGAGCCCAGGCTTGCAGCTGCTGTGTCAACTGTCTTGTCAAGGGTCTTCTTTTCTACTGTCCCTCTCCTCTACCAAGCATGATGTCCTTCTCCAGGGACTGGTTTCTCCTGACAGCAGGTGCCAAGAACGTGAGACAAAGTCTCATCATCTTCACCTCTATGGAGCTTTCTGGCCAGATTTCTTCCAAGGCAAGGTCCTCTAGGCCGTGGATTTTACAGGCATCGATCACCACTTCTTTGTCCTGCAGTGGAGAGCTGGGAGGTGCCCAGGCTTTCTCTCAGTCACCCGAACAGCGCACTACCATGGAGTCATTTCTTTCTCACAGCAACAGGAGCCCCAGTGGGCAATGCAGGGGGCTGCTGACCACCAGGTCAGCAGTTCTAAACTACCAGCGGCTTCTTGAGGAGGGGGGGTGGTGCGGAGAGGAGATTTTCAATGCCCATAAAGAATTAATAGTTTCCGAAACCCACAGGGCCACTTCTCCTCTATCCTGTAGATTCTCCATATGAGAACCTGGCTTCATCAAGACTCCTGACTCTTCAACTGCACAGGCCCTGCTTTCACCCTCTAGGTATCTTCACGACCCTTTCTGTGATTCCACCATTCAAGCCCTGCCCGATGGGCGTCAAGTCTGACTCCTACCGAAAGGTGAGAAAATCCCTCCTTATGCGCCTCACAGGCGAACGTTAAAAATAACCGTGTCAGACAGACACGGGGAAGGCTCCACAGAGAAGCCCAAGCCCTCTGCCTCCCAAAAAGAAGCTCCATGGAAGGAAAGACTGGCCAACAATCCAACCATCAAGGGGCCAGAGAATAGCTGGGAGTTCTCTGGCTCCACAGCTGTGACTTCTTGAGCTGAGCCTCAGTTTCCCTACTGGACACATTGCACTAGTCCCGGCACCCACTGTCTTCAGTTTTCTGCTCTGCCCATGAAAGCTGTACCATGAATCAGGAAGCGCAGCGATGAATCAATGCTTCTGAATGAAGGTGCTGGCAAAGAATACTGACTATACCACGGACTGCCAGAAGAGCAAGTAAATCTTACCTTGAAGAAAGTACAGCTGAAATGCCAGACGTCAGAAGGATGAAACACCTCTCTGGTACTTTCCATAGGTTGTCAGATAGATTCAAGAGGGACTATTCTGCTTGGTCAAGTAAAGGGCCAACAAGTAAGGGAAAGACCCTCCCCAACACTGAATGGCTACAGTGGCTGCAACAATGTCCCATTCTGAACAGTATGAAAACATAAGGATGGAGAAAGAAGAGAGAAAAAAAGACAAGGGGGAAAATGAAAGAAAGAATGAAAGAAAATGAAAGAAAAAAATCTACAGAGATTTAGGTCTGTTTGCTGGTCCCCATGAGTCCCTCTCCCCCCACCCCCCTTCCCCTGGTCCCTGGGGAAATCCAGGGACTTCCCTTCCTAGCCCAAAGTCCAGCCATTTTGTTGCCAGTGCTTCTGAGTCAGTCACCGCATTTACTACACTCACCCCCAGTGATACTGCTGTCCCCACTCTCCTGGCTTCAGGGACAACATAAATATGCCTCCTGAGTTAGGCTGGATTCTCTAGAGAAGCGAAACCAATGTCACTTGCATGTGTACATGAAGAAAGAAATTTGTATCTTACACAGCTGTAGAAGCAGGTACATCCAGCGGATCAGATGTTAAACAGGAGGCTTTTCCTGACTCACATATCTGATAGCGGTTGATAAGCCAAGAAGAAGCAGAAGCCCACAGGCTGGTGGAGGCATAAGCAGATGGATCCATGATCAGCGTGTCAGGCTTCTGGCTGCAGCCTTGGATAAATCCCAGATTGGTGGGCAATATAGCAGGCAGCTGATAACTCTTGGATTGGTGGGCAATGTGGCAGGCTACTGGTAATTTCTAGGTTGGTGGGCAATACGGCCAGCTGATCGTAACCCACAAGGTCATTAAGCCAATGAGCCAGAGCAGAATCTGGATGAGATGAAATGAGTTAGCTTTCCCACAGTGTCTCCACCTGGAATTGTCAAAAACAGATCAGAAGAGCTCATAGGAGACAAATACTAAGTCGTCTAACGATGACTGTGTGTCAATGTGGCAGTGGTGGAGCCTAACAGGTCCCATGTGGAACAAGAGAAGTGCGACATGAGGATACTTGACCCATGGTTGTTGACAAATAGACTCCAGTACTATGACCTGTGTGTGGATGGTGGTTTAGTTTCTGGAATTGTATGCATTTTAACTGTTTTATAAATCCACATTAGAGCTAGCCCAGAATCACTATGAAGCTATTCATTCTTTAAAGGCTTGTAAACACCACATGGAAGAAGTGTGTGTGTGTAGAATGATGGTGCATGGAGCCATTGGTTGAGCATGACCCCCCAAACCAACACACCAATGCACCCATCCCAGTTCTGTTTTCCAAGCTGTACCATCTTGTAAATCCTGTTTCGTCATCTCCATCCCTTCCCCTTTTAAATTAAAGTCCTTCTTGGCTGCCATTCTTCCAGCTCCAACTCACCGTGGCCTGAGAGGACAGAGTAGAACTGCCCTTGGAAACCTCATGGTTTATTTCCCACACAGAGCCATGGGGTTGATTTGAACAGCCCATCCTTCCACCAGCAGTCAAACCTCACCACTATGCTACCAAGACTCCTTCAAATCACAGTCCGAAACCAAAACCAAACTCACTGCCATCAAGTTATTGCGGTTTCATAGTCAGCCTATAGGACATCGTGGAACTGCCCCTGTGAATTGCCAAGACTGTAACTCTTTTCAAGGGTCAAAAGCCTCATCTTTCTCTCTTGGAGGTGCTGGTGGATATGAACATCTGACCTGATGGTTAGCAGACCAATGCTTAACCACCATGCTACCAGAGCTCCTTTAAATGAAGGTATGCACCTTTTGGGGAGGGGACATAAAATCAACATTAAAAACGAATTGAGTTGGGACAATAGTCTGGCTACTTTTGCCTTTGAACTTAAAATAATCACTATTTGCATCCCACAGATAGAAAGCGGTTGCAGGTTCTGATCTTTCTGCCCTTTAAAGGATCAGTCTCAAGAGCACCATATTGTGACTCCATCCGCTTTCTTCCCCTGATGTCGCAGGGTATACCTCATGCCTGTCTTTCCCTTGCTATGCCATGTTTTCACTAAGGGGATCCATGGTTTCCCCGCAGCAGCCTCGATTCAAATCTCTCCTGATTCTCCACAGTATAAATGTTTACTAACTCTGGGTCTGAGGTCTAGCATATTTCAACATGCCAGCTGTATGTCAAACACATTTAAGGATTAAATGAGGCTGATAACTTAGGGGAGCCTTACTACCCATTGCTTTTTGTCCCGTCACCTCCGATTTCCTATATAAGCTTTGTCTGTTTGTTTGTACTGAAGCACTTGTCTCAAAAGCTGTCTGAGTAATTCAAATGAAGTGGACAGAGATTAATTAGACAGGAGTAGGTCTAAAACTCGGATCTACATTTTGCATCCATTAACTGTAGACTTCACAGCGTATAAGCAGACATGATGGCATGTAACACCCGCTAGTCGCTCTTTACAGACGGGAAAATAGCCTCCAGTAAGGGCATGAGCTGGGTCAAGGCGCCCATAGGATTCATATTAGAACCTGTTCAATGGCAGTGGTGGCTCTCTCTGTGACATGGGGAAGCTTGCCCGAGTTGCCCCCACTGCCATTTAGCTCCTATCTAACTTGATTTTCAAAGAATAGGAAGTTCCCCTCCTGGAGTTGGAAACCACCCTGAATCTTAGTTTCTTTGAGTAAAGTCCTGAGTCCTGGTTCTCATCTCAGAGATGTGGAAAATCATTTCATATTCATCCATTACAGGCATATGCTTGATCCAAATGAACTGGATGACTCAGCGATGCAAACCTCTCAACTCTGACTTGCATGGAGTTGACCGGGCTTGCCCCTTGGACATTGAGAATTGATCATACCCACCTACAGAGTTGCCATCACCTTGGTTGAAGCCTTTGTGCAAAGGGTCACAATGGGTAGGAACTGGTTTGAAGGCACTGAACAACAACAAACAACAACAACATACCTGAGGAGTGCTGGAGAGAATTGCAGTGGGTGTGCAGTGTGTTTCCCAAATCCTCCTTCAGGGCTGAGGGAGGCACTTATCTTCCTGACTCTGTAGACAGTTGTCTGATGGAGTCCCACCACATATCCTTACAGGGATCTGTCTTCTTCAGGATTATACTCCCACTCAGAGGAATACCTCCTCCAATGTCTGCTCTAATCAAGGTCACAAAGGTTCAGGAGCAAAGACTCACTTTGGAATAATCCTGAAGGACCCTCCAACTCTATTATCACATGCTTTTGCCCAAGACCTCTGCCCCACCCTGCCTTTCCTCATATCCTCTGAGGTGTATTTAAATGCATCCTAATGAACAATGCAAACCAGAATCTTTTTCCAGAGAACCTGATCCGACTCTGTCTATATTGTGCTTGTCTTTTCTTAAAAAGTTTTAATAATGCCATTGATCTATGTGTTAGGCAGGGTTCTCTAGAGAAATAAAACCAGGACAGTAGATGATAGATGATTGATGATAGAGATAGATGATAGATAGATAGATAGATAGATAGATAGATAGATAGATAGATAGATAGATAGATTTACATAGTGAGAAAGAATACAACAGCTAATGAGGCATGGCAGGACAGAGAGTTCAGTCCAACTTACTTTCTGGGGCAGTTGATATACTGAATATCCTTCCAACTCACATCCATCACTGGTGCAAGGTCAAGGAAATAGCACCAAAGTAGATGGTGGGAGATGCAAAATGAGCAGAGTTGGCTCTCAGGCAGCAGACACAGCTAGATGGGGTGATAACAGCAGGACGATGAGATGTTGAGGCATAGCAGGGACCAGTAATTCATCAGCTGGTGAAGAAAGTCATGATGGAGCCTCAAGGTGTAGCAGAGCAGGGTGACAGCTCCATCCCTATCTGAGAGTTGACTCAGTCCACAGGTAATGCAGCACACAGTTGAGGCAGAGCCACTAACTCAGGTAGCAGCAAAGTGGTCTGCTCAGCGGGAAGAAAGAGGAATAGGCCAGTCTCCGAGAACCATTTGTCTCAGGTGTCCTCCAATCAAGCTGCGACCTGATTGACAGGGTACATTCCCCCTACATGTTACTATGGGAGCCATGCTGTCACCAAAAATGCCCTTACTCTCACAATCCACATTCTCCTTCCTTTTGTCCCCCATCTCTTCTTTCTAACTACATGAGCAAGACATGAATTTACTTAGCCCTATTAGGATCACCCATGTCCTCTTACCTCCAAAACAGTATTTTCTTTTCACAGCTCCTTATTTCCTTTTATGATATTGCAAATAGGAACCAATATATTATCTCGGAATATAAAAAATGTAAACCCATTGCCATTGAGCCAACTCTATTCGTAGCAACCCCACAGGGCTGAGTAAAACTGCTCCCTTTGGGTTTCCGAGACTTTAAATTTGCACAGGAGTAGGATGTCACATCCTTTTCCTAAAGAATGTTTGGTGGATCCAAACTGCAACCTTGTGGTAAGCAGTTCCATATGTAACCCATCACATCTGAGCTTCTTATGTAAAGCATTAGACTCAAAAAGCACATTGCCACCTAATCCATGCCAATTCATAGTCACCCTATAAACAGGGTGGAACTGCCTTGTGAGTTTCCGAGACTGTCCCTCTTTACAGGACTAGCAAGTCTCTCATCTTTACCTCCCTTGGAGCAACTAGTGGTTTTGAACTGCTGTCCTTGGGGTTACCAGCCCAGTTCATAACCACCACGCCATCAGGGCCCCTCACATAAAGCATCAGTAAATATTTGCTTGACCTTCCTAGCTAACACAAACAGTTTGTATATGACTTCCTATTTTAAAAAAAAATGTTGCCACGCAGGTGTTTGCTTGTTTTTTTAAATCATGGAGACTCAAGAGTCTCAGAGTAGAGCTGTGCATACAAGATTTTCAGAAGTAGGTCACCAGGCCTTTTCCCCAAGGGACCGCTAAGTATATCAGAGCTTTTTTCCTTTGATTTATTACCCAAGGGTATTACCCAGGGCTGTCATTTATCTAGCTTGACTACATAGCATAATGGATATTCATTATTTTCTTTACCGGTTCAGATGAGGCCTCTGTCTTAGGTTAGAGTTCTCCTACCTGCAGTCTCTTCAAACGTAGGCATTGGAACTTGTGCTGGTCCCTGCTGAGTCAGTGATGGACCTGAGCATCTGTCCAGTTCTCACCATCCTGCTCATTTTTCTCCTGAAATTGTGGTCTGAGACTCTGGTGCTCCAAGAACTGAATTGCCATATTTAGTTTTTGGGTGTTTTTTTTTTAAGGCATAGGATCAACACCAACAGTTTAATTTGAGTATCAGATGACAATAATTTCAATACAAGTGTAAAATCTGGGACACACTTATTCTTTAAAAAGGAAGCCCCGGTGACTGGTGGCATAGTGGTTACACTTGGGCTGCTAATCACAAAGTCAACAGTTCATCTCGATGGCAGTTGAGTTTGATTTGCTAGTGTCCTCATTCATCCATTATCTGAAATTCCAATTAAACTGGAGGCCTGGTCATTCACCTGGGAATCATACCCTAAATGGAAAAGATGGATTTGGAGACATATTTGGGCTTGTGTCTCACTCCTGCTACTTTATAAGCTATGTGACTATAAGCAAGTTACCCGACCATATTCAACCTTGGGTTCCATAGTCTACAAAATGGGCATAATGGGGCCTATTTTACCTTCTGGGGATGTAAGAAGGATCAAAAAGAGTGGGGAAAATGCATTTCAAATATGTAAGCCTAAGCTCTAAAAGGATTGACTTAAAATAATTACCTAGAAACTTATTATTAAGTCTGCACATGTTTCAGAATGTTGATGCAGATTGCCAAACAATCCTCCCCAAGGGTTGAGCTAACTCATCAGTCAGCTCACTGACATCAAGTTGATGCTAACTCATGGTGACCCTATAAGAGAGGGTAGAAATACCCCTGTGAATTTCAGAGACTGGAAATCTTTATAGAAGCTGAGAGCCTCATCCTTCTCCCTCAGAGAGACCAATGGTTTTGAACTACTGACCTTGTGATGAGCATTATGTAACCACTACACCACCAGGGCTCCTTAATTCACTGGGAGTAGACAAGACTATCAAAAACCTGGATTATATGAAGAAGAGAGTGACATCAGGATTGGAGGAAGACATTAACAGACTATAATATGCAGGTGATTCCATCTTGCTTGCAGAAAGGAAAGAAGACTTGAAGCACTTGCTAAAGAAGACCAATGACTCCTCTCTTCCTTGCAGATTATACCTCAACACCAAGAGAACCAAAGTTCTAACAACTTGAATCATAACCCAAATCATGATAAGCAGAGAAGAGATTGAAGTTACCATGGTTTTCCTTGTGTTTAGACTCATAAGCAATGTCCATGGAAGCAGCAGTCAAGAAATCAACAACTGTATTGCAATTGGCAAAGATGTTGCAAACAATCTCTTGAAAGGGTTAAGAAGCAAAGCTGGTCCTTTGAGGTTGCACATGTGCCTGACCCAAGTCCTACTATTTTCAATCCTTTCCTGTACATGTGAGAGCTGGAGAGTAAAGAAGAAAGAGATAGGATGGGTGGGGGGAAACAATGTGTCATAGAAGTACAGCCAGAAAAAAAATCATTAAAATTAATTTTAAAAAAGAAGAAGTACAGCCTGATGCTTCTTGGAAACATGGATGGTGAGATTTCATCTCACCCACTCTAGACATGTCATCAGGAAGGACATCATCTTAGCCAAGTCAATGGTTTTTGAAAAAGAGAAAGAAGGCCTTTTCACAAGAAGGATGGACATAGTGGTTGTTGCAACAATGGGGTCTAACTTGGCAAAGACTGCGCTGAGGGTGGTGCAGGCTTGAGCAGTGTGTCAGTCCGGGTAGACTAGAGGAAAAAATTCAATAGACATGCATATGGATATAAGGAATGGGTTTATATTCAAGAGGAACAGGACATTGAAAAAACATCCCAGCCCAGTCCAGCTCAAAGTCACAAGTCCAATATTAACCCAAATGCCCGAAATCAGTCCAGAAAGTCTCCTTCTGACTCACGAAGTCACAGGTCAGTGGGTACAGAGTCCCGGCACCAACAGGGGTCTCCCCATGTCTCCTCGCTTCCAGGGCTCAGAGTCCATCAACAGCATCCCGTGATGGCAAAAGCAACCCAACACTGCCAGAGGCCTCCATGTGGCTGCCCCAGCCTCAGAGGTCTGGCTCCATCAGAGCAAAGCCATGTGGTCTCTCCACCGGCTACTCCAGCCTCCCGGACACCGCCATTTGTGTTGCCTGTGATTAATCATCTCTGAGACTAACTCCCAGCAACTGGGGAAGATAGCTTCTCATCTTCACGCGGGAACTATCGCGAGATATCCCTCAAGTCTCAGGAGAAAGCCATGCCCACATAGAGGCTTCAATGGCGACTCAATGGCTATCTCCAGATGAACAGGCCAGACTCCACCCCTACATCTCAATCATAAGCACATGACTGCCACAGGCAGTGTTTCCCTCCATTGTCCATAGGACCCAGGGAGTTAGACAACACACTGACCCCTAATAAAAACAACAGATGAGAACGTCTGCTTTTCCTCCCAAGCCAGTGATAAATTATATGAAATAGTTTCAGCAATTAGCATGCTATGTAATTTTTCCCTAATTGGCAAGCATCAATGGTAAACACAACACACACACACACACACACACACACACAGTCTGAACTCACCAGGGGAATCTAATCTCAAGTGAATAGCTGTTCTATTATCAGAGATGGAGAGCCCAGAATCCTTCATTGGATAGATGGTTCGGGCTTAGTACAGCTTTTCCTCATCAAATCAGAGATAAATCTGTATTACCTCATTCCAACAAAGCAGAACATGTCAGGGTTTAAATTGCTCCAGCCAAATACTGCTACCCACCCACCAAGAACAGCTGATTCTTTGAAGATTAGCTCATCAGCATCGTATGGAAATGGTTTTAGACGCAGCACATAGGTTGAAGGAAAAGACAGTTAAAAGCATAGCTCTATCAGTCAGCTTGAGGCCCATAAGAAGACTGTCTAACAGGACTTTGAAACAGGAAAGCCAGGCAAGGTCATCTCTAAGCCCTTCCAAGTTCTGACAACACCTGCATCTGAAGTTTTAGGCTTCATGACTATTGTAGCAATATTAATCTTGAAGCCTGTCTCACCGAGCTGTGAGTCATTCAGGTGAACATCCTGCCCGAAGAGAGTATGAAGGGATTGCTATTTTAGGTGAGCATTATTCACTCAGGAAGGTACCAGTGGCATAGAGAGTTTCACACTGGATTACTAATCACAAGGTCAGCAGTTCAAAACTATTAGTCCCTCACTCCATTTGGAGAAAAGTGAGACTTTCTACTCCTATAATACAATGACTTACAGTCTCAGAAACCACAAGGACAGTTTTCCCCTGTCCCTTAAGGTTGTTATTAGTCAGAAACAAATCGAGGGCTGAGTTTGGATTTTAGTTTGGAGTGTTCACTCATTTATTTTTATATTATCTATTCACCTCAAAGAAGTCATTCTAATAAGGAATAGCAATGAAATAACTATGAGAAAATCAGAGCAAACAAACAGGAGTCAAGAGCAGACAGGTAGAAAATCTTTGGTTAGAAATCACTCTAGTCAAATACTTAGCAGAGAGCTTCCTGGTTGTTAAGACAATCCAATCAAACTTAATAGACAGAGAATGCCCCAGATATGTAAACACATTTGTTTATTAGGGAAAAGTATATTTCTCATATTGTTTCTTTATACTCAAGTCAAAGTAGACATATCCAGAAGTCTTCGTTTAAATTGCATCATTGGAATGGCTTTGATCAGCTTTCATCTGTAGAATATATGGCTATCAAAGGTCAAAATTCAGGATGCTTCCAGTTATTCTATATTTCCTCATTCCCTTGACTACCCAGAGTATAAACACAGCATCACCAAACTCTTTTGGTAACTCTTCTATGGAATCCCCTCAGTCTAGGACCCCTTTAGAAGCAACTATGTCTGCAATATGGTAACGACTTGCCACATTTGCCATTCATTTGAACATATGCAGTGTGGGAAGTTCAGATTTTAGATGTAGTGTATGCATATAATATAAAGTTGTCACTGTGGGAGCTAACATACACCTGACTGCAGGCCATCCAATTTTCAGTTTTCTCTTCTGCCTGTGAAAGCGGGACACTGAAAAAGGAAAACCAGCAAAGAAGCGATATTTTGGGTTGGTGGTGTTGACAAAGATCCCATGAAGGACCAAAAGGAGAAAAAACTCTGTCCAGGAAGAAGTTGATCCAGAATGTTCCTTAAAAGAGAGGTTGGAAAGACCTTGTCTCTAGTACATTGAACAGGTTGTCATTGCTTGGAAAGCTTGACAACAAAAATAAGGAAGTCTTTCAAGGAGCCGCATTGACATTATGGCTGTGGCAATCATGTCAAATACAACAATGATTTGCAGGACCAGGATTCTGTGCATAGGGAATTACTCTCCTTGGGAAGTGATTCGGTGCCACCAAACACCAACAATGAATTACTTGTTTTACTGCTTTCTTTCCCCCATTTTTAGTGTGGTTGCTAGAAAGATTTACTACACAAATGCCTGGTGATTGATTGGTTGTGGCCCCCATTCTGCACTTATTGGTCAATACCATCTGTAATAGTATATATATATATATATATATATATATATATATATATATATATAGTGAGACACAGAGAGAGAGCAAACAAGCAGGGACAGACAGCACAAGCTGCTTTGGCTGCTCATTTCATGAGCCAATAACTCTGTCTCAGACCAAGCTGAGAGTCACGGAGATTGCACACCTTGCTTCACATTGGAAAATGGTAGCAGTGTGCATTCAGGTGGATTCCACTGTGTGCCACATCATATCCCCTGGAACAGAGTAGACAAGTCTTGCAGGATTCCGAGGCTGTGATCTTGAGCAAGTGGATCTCCAGGTCTTTCTGCCACAAGTCTCCAGAAAGGTTCCATGGTGAACCTTCTCCCTCTCAAGTGATCGCTTAACCATTTTACTGTCACTTCCCCTTAATGCCTAATTTATCTCCTGGAAGCACTTTTTTGAAGTGTTGAGTCTCCAGATGCTGATGAGCAGTCATTGTTTTTTGAAACCATAATTACATTAATCAATAATGATTCTAGGTCTGCAACATGAATTAAAAATCAGGCAGCTTACATCCTATCTCTGTTAACAGTTCCTCTCTACCCCCAATGTCTTAAACTAAACCATCTAAAAGCCGATAGATGGTGTGTATCAAGTGTTTATTATGTTCCCAGGGGGCACTCATCCAAGCACTTATTTACATATTAATGTATTTGATCTATGCAAATTTATTTGATTAATCTTATTTACATAATTATAATAGCTTTTTGAGGTCCCGACAGACAACTGGATCTGCATTTTTTAGGTGAGGTAACTGAGAGAAACTAAACAATTCTCTAAGGTCAAACAACCGAGGAACAGCAGAGACAAGATTTGAACCCATCGCTCAGTGAGCTCCAGAACCCATGCCTGTAAATCCTAGAGCAGCCTGTCCCTAGTACACAATAACTTGTCTGAAATAACTTCCAAACAAGAACCCATCACCACCCCCTTCATTTGCTGTTGATGCATGTATTCTGACTGGGAACTCCACCACTGTTGTCAACAGAAGACTGAACCCCATAGAACTTTCAATGGCTGACTTTATTTAATAGATTATACTAAACTTTTCCTCTAAGGCACCCATGGGTGCACTGGAAACTAAAACCCCAACTTTTTTGGTTAACAGATGAGTGTATTAACAATTTACCACCCCCAGAGAGTCCCCAAACAATAATGCATCCTTCTGTACATCAATCCACTTGTATTTGCACCACACACCAGCCACTCTCCTCAGTGTCCATGACAAAATAAATGTGCTCCATCATAAATGATGCATTCTCCCAAATGCTAAGTAATTGCTGGAACCAATGCTAAGTTTAAATAGTATGGCTGTACTGTGCTTCAAATTAGCATATGTTTATTATCATTGAACAGATAGAAGCTGATCCCATTACAGGGGATATCCATGCCATTTCAGACCACTCATCAATGTCATTAGCAGCAGTCCCCTGGTTGATGGAAAGGAATGCTACCTGGTCTTGAACCATTCCCATGACTCCTGGTAGACTGAATTACATCATCAGCAGAACTTTTGCTAATTCATTACTGGAAATCAATCACTAAGCTTTTCATTGTAGACCAGGTACAAATGTACCTGTTTATTTCAAAAGGAACTTTATAACTGTTTGGAAAGACTTGAGTTCAATTTGGGTATAGATGTAGTTTGTACCTCCAAACCTTCATAGTATCGTGCACCCCTATGTTTAATCAATTGATCAAAAATAAACAAGTATAGCAGTGAATTATAGTGAAGAAAAAATATACTTTGAGTTATTCTTCTTCTCATATGCTGTGTGATCACTTGGAGTGTTTATTTCTGCCTAGAATTTTAAACAAATGAAACAGAGTGTGAACTGCAAGGTGTAATGTTTTTATTTGGAAAGTGCAAATTTTCATTCACACATGACATATATAACTCAAGCATGGCTGCAGCAGTACATCCACAAGAAAGAGCCGGAAATTCAAGCCAGATCCAGAAGAGGCCTAGGAAGGAGGAACAGCATTGAAGATGCCAAGTGGATCTCCAGTGAACACAGAGAAGACGGGAAAGACACTTCTCTGTGTCTGATGGACTGTGCAAAGGCTGTAGGGGTTCATAACAAATGATGAATAACATTGCAAAGAGTGCAAATTGCCAAACCCTAAACTGTGCTCAAACAGAACCTGTACCTACACTAAAAGGCAGTCATTCCAAAAGAATAGGGAAATGCTGCATAGTTTGAAATCAGGAAAGGTATGCATCAAGGTTATATCTTTTCACCAGATTTATTTAATCTGTGCAACAAGCAAATCATCAGAGAAACTGGATGATAAGTAGAAGACCCTGGCACCAGGCTGGGAGGGAAGCTGGTAAACCATCTGGACAGTGCAGACCGCACACCTTGGCCGCTGAAAGGGAAGAAGAGTTGCCTGAAGCACTTACTGATGAAGATTCAAGATCACAGATTTCCCTATGAACACCACAATGATGACAACACCAATCCATCCTCGCATCTGGACCTGTCGGCAACAACATCACAATGAGCAAAGACCAGGTGGAAGTTGTCCAGGTTTCTGTTTTCCTTGGACCCCTCATCAACACCCCTGGAAGCAGCAGTCAAGAAGTCAAGCAATGTGTTGTATCGTGGGAGTGCAGAGTGGAGACCCAAAGCCAATCTATAGACAATTGGACATCCCCTCACAGAAAGATCACAAGGAATGAATGAACCAGTCAGAGTGCTATATAGCACTGATGAAAAATACAACTTTCCTCTAGTTCTTTAATGCTTCCTCCCACTGGTACAGATAAGAGCTCTTGACACAGGGAATCCAGGACGGATAAACACCTTGGGAACAAAATGGGGTAGTAATAACGTGAGAGTAGGGGAAAGGTGGAGGAAGAAAGGCAGAACCGATCACAATGATCAATGTATAACCCTCACCACCACCACCCTTGTCCACCAGGATGACATACAACAGAAACATGGGTGAAGGGAGACAGTAAAGAGTATAAGATATGAAAAGAATAATAATTTATAAATTATTAAAGGTTCATGAGGAAAGGAGGGTGGGGAGGCAGGAAAAAATAAGAAGCTGTTACCAAGGATTCAAGGAGAAAGAAAATGTTTTGAAAAGGATGATGGCAGCATATGTACAAATGTACATGATACAATGAATGTATGGATTGTTGTAAGAGCTGTAAAATTCAACAATAAACTGATTTTTTTAAGATTAAAAGTAAACTCTATGAAGCTGGATCTATAATGACAGTAACTGGAGTTAAAATTACCTGGAGGCAGGAAGGAGAGGTAGGGGTGGGAGGGGGCAGATGGGAAATCAACAGCGATAACTACAAGAAGGGGAAAAAATTCCAAAGTTGATTATGGTAATGATTACACTATACAACTCTTCCTGATAAGTTTTAACTATTGAATTATGTGATATGATAATCATATCTCAATATAACTATTTTTAAAGCCCTCAAACAACATCCACACAGAGCAATTCTATGCTGTAAACTGTAACTTCCATGCTGTAAACTATATAACACATGTGGTGCTCTGGAGTTGAAATAGAAGGCAACTGACAGGTGTGTCCATTGTGTTGTGTAATTACCTGAAAAGACACCTGTTTTTACTACAGTAAAGTATGCTTTTTCAGTAAACCCAAAATTTAAAAGGGAAAATTTCTGCACGAGAGTAACAGTGTTGGCCAAAAGCATGGACTAGACCATGAATGCCTGAGAAGTGAAAACATTGACACTTCATCTTACGTACCTTGGACATGGTGTCAGGAAGGACCAGTCATGGAGAAGGAAGTCATGTTCGGTCAAGTAGAGGGTCAGTGAGAAAGAGCAAGACCCTCGAGGACGCCATCGATACGGTGGCTGCAAAAATGGACTCAGACATAGCAATGATGGTGAGAATGTCTTAGGGCAGGGTCGCATTTCCTTCTGTTGTACATAAGTTTCCCATCGGCCCAAAGAAACGCAAGAGCACACCACAGCAACAGGACCTCACAGCAACAGGATATAGACCCATTCCATGATTATAACAGGAAAAAAAAACACATTTTGTCCTATAGATGAAGGAGGAGAACTGTTTTGAAGGTTAACTATGCTAGATTTGGTATGCAACATGTTCCCACCTGATATAAAATGCCAGACTTTATGATGCTCTCCACTCACATACTTCATATATCTGCATGAAGGCAGCTCAAAGGGACCTGGAATTCCTTTTATAAAATGAAGCAGGAGATACATAAGCACAATTGACTTATGCCAGTCCACAGAATCATCCTCTTTAGTTTTCCCCCTGTAATTCACTCTGTCTTCAGTGTTCTCCAAAGGGTGGTGATCAGATCCTTGATTATGTCCTCCTCACATTTAGAAAGGCCCTCAAAGAGATGGATGGGCACTGTGGCTGCCACAATGGGCTCAAGCACAGGAATACTTGTGAGAATGATGCAGGACGCAGGAGCACTGTTTTCATTCTGCTGTGCATAAGGTCACTATGGGTTGAAATCAATTCGATGGCACATAATAACAACAAAAAAACAACACATTCAGCAAGCAAATGTGTGTCATCTGTATATTGCAGGTTGGTATTAAGCCTTCCTCCAATCCTAATGTTCCATTCTTCTTCATAAAATCCAGCTTTTCTGATTATTATCTTAGAATAAGTATGCTGAACAGATACATCCATATTGCACACATTTCCTGATTTTAAACCATGGAGCATTCCCTTGTTCTATTCCCACAATTCCCTCTTGATCTATGAACATGTTCCACATGAATACAATGTAGTGTTCTGGAATTCTTCTCAAGGTTATCCATATGTTATGATCCGCACAGTCAAATGCCTTGGCAGAGTCAATAAAACACAAGTAAGCATCTTTTTGGTATTCTCTATTTTCAGCCAAGAGCCATCTGATGTCAGCATTGATATCCTATATTCCACAGCCTCTTCTGCACCTACCCTGTGATTACAGTGCTGCAACTTATTGGATGTTATTCACAAAATGTTTATTTGCATGTGATATTAATGATACACCATAATTTTAGCATTCTGTTGGGTCACCTTTCTGTAGAATAGGTACCTATGCATCTCTTCCAGTCTGTTGACCAAGTAGTTATCTTCCAAATTTCCTTGCATAGATAAGTGTTTCCTGTGCATCATCTGCTTGTTGAAACAGTTCAATTGGTATTCCAGAAATTCCTGGAGACTTTTTTTTTTCCAGCTAATGCTTAGACTTCTTCCACCAGTACCATTGGTTCTCGCTCATGTGCCATCTCTTGAAAGGGTTGAATGCTTGAATAGTTGGACTCTGCTAGATCAAAGTGAAGAATCACTTGCTGATGAAGATCAATGGATTACAACTCAATGTAAAGAAAACCAAAACTCTTGCAACTGGACCAGTAGATGACATCATGACAAATGAAGAAAAGGTTGAAATTGTCAAAAACTTCATCTTGCTTGGCTCCACAATCAGCGCTCATGGAAGCAGCAGTGAAGAGATCAAATGACAAATTGCATTGGGTAAATCTGCTGCCCAGACCTCTTTAGAGTATTATAAAGAAAGGACTTTGAGAATTAAGGTATGCCTCACCCAAGTCTTGTTGTTTACAATTGCTTCATATGCATGTGGCTTTGGGCCTAAAATAAGGAACATCATTGGGCCTTGAAAAATAAACAATGGGTTCACACATAACTGTTGTGAGAACTGGGCAGTATTTTTTCTGCTGTTCACAGTGTCCTTAGGAATCGGAATTGACTTGACGGCACTGAACAAAAATAACATACCCTGGTTCATGAAGCAAAGTGAATATTTCTTTGCAGCTCTAAGTCCTAATTACCTCTCCAGTCTCACAGTATAAAAAAAGAAACTCTTGCAATTTGCTCATCGGTGCCATGATCTTCCTCACCACTATCATGCCTGTGCCATGCAGTCAAGAATTTCCTACCACAAAAGGAAATCTCTCACTCACTGCCATCAAGTCAAGACTGACTCATTGTGACCAGTGAGGACAGAGTAGAACTGCATATCTCAGATCCGGAAAAAGTAACTGCTTTTTTGTTTGTTTTGTTTTGTTTTGTTTTGGGGGGCATCACAGCCCTCTGGTGGTCATGGGAGCTACCCAGTGCTGCTCCTGAGAGCCGCTGCTGGATTTGAACCGCCAATCCTGTGGGCCACAGTCCCACACTCAACCACTTACGCCACCGGGGCTCAGCCAAAAAAGTAACTGTTTAAAGGAGTAGAAAGCCTCACCTTTCTCCCACAGAGAGATTGGTGGTTCTGAACTTCTGACCTTGAGGTAAGCTGCCCAATACATAAGTCCTATGGCACCAGGACGCCCCTGCAAAAGGTAACAAGATACCATGAATTAGTGTAATGATGCTACCCATCAAGAAAGCAAATTATGGATGTTTCTTTATAAAACAGAATTATACTTATTGCTGACAATATCTTACATTAAACTTGTGTGAGACATCTAAGTGAATCCCATCAAAAGTCTAGTAGACCCCTTGAACTTGCTTCTCAAGTGACTATTCTGATTTTATTATGGACCTCAAGTTTGAGGGAGTCCCACCCAACCTGCGGTCAATAGTTTTCAATGAGGGTCTTTTCAGGGTTTTAATAGTCACCATAAAAGGAAAGGCTGTCTTTTTACCTGTGGGTGACGATATGAGGAAAATCATTTTTATCACCATTCCACATTTGCGACAGCTCAAATTAGACTTACAGACTCTTAGCACATCTTCCTTTTTTGCGTTGATGAAAGTCACGAGGGAATTTCTTGCCACAATGTGAATGGATTTTGAATGCAATCAATTTTTTTTCATACAGAAGATCTGGACACAATGGCAAAGCTGTAGTGAGGGAGAGTACATGGGAATTGTCACAGCAATTATCCTGCAGCTATTGTGGATGAAAGGGGCTTCAAAGAGCAACCCATGGAGGAGCAGAGCCCCCACAAATAGAAAGGAAGGACCTAAGTGTCTTCAGAAACACAGACTGGCTTCCAGAGTTGTGCCTTCCAGGCCCTCGAACAACTCCACTTACTTGAAGCTATGAGTCTTACTCCCAGGGCACTTGAACTGTGAACTTCTCCCTCCCTCCACTCTGCTGGCCTCTGCTCCACAAAGGGTGAAGGATCACCTAGCCAGGCTTCACATTTGAACCAGATATTGCTATGCCAGTCACCAAGGCTGTGGGAAGCCTTGAGCTTCTTCTCATTGAGCTTCTAGCTGCAAGGTCAGTGGTTCCAACTAGCCAGCTGCTCGGTGGGAGAAATTCCTGTCAATTCCTGTAAAGATCGGAAGTATTGAAGAATGCAAAGGAACAGTTCTAATCTGCCCCATAGACTGACTGTTGGTCAGAGTCAACTTGATGGCAGTGAAATGAGCCTGCAGGGGCGCACGCAGACTCATCCCCCAGCCCCCACAACCCACCTAACTCAAGTCCACGGTCAATTCCCACCCAGAGCTCCCCCTTTTTATTTTCAGAGGCTACACATCTTTACAGGAGCAGAAAGCCTCATGCTAACCACGGAGTTAACAGCCCAACATGTAATCACTGGAACCGCCCCCCCCAGGACTCCTTCCCTCCCATCCCCAAAGACTCTATGAATCTATGAAACCAATGGACTTGGGACCCTGCTGTCCACAGAGAATAAGACTCTACATAGACTTCAAGGATCCTTTCAAATCACTTTGTGAAAAGCTCCCACTTCAAGGAGAATGCTCTACCCTGAGTACGAATCAAAGCACAACAATAAGATACCCACCACCCCACTGTCTCCATGCTGCTTCTGAGTCCATGTTGCTGCTAGAGACCAGCGACTTGGCTGCAACTGATCACAACCCTAGGCCTGGCAGGAAACACACAACGCTCTCAGTGTTGGGCTAGCCTCACCACTGCCGTGAAGTTGGAGCCCACAGTGTCAATCCACCTTGTCGAGGGCTTTCCTTTTCCCCAATTCCCCTCTTCTTCATGAAGCAACACTCCCACATGGATCTTCAAGGATGGAAATCTTTCCTCCCTTTTTTGACTCTAAATCGTCACTGGAGTACCAAGCCTCATCTTTCTCCTGGCATGTGGCTGCCAGGTCCAAGCTGGTGGATTAGCTCGGAGCCAAACACGTAGCTCACTGCCCCACCGGAGGTCTGTACTCTCAGGATCAAAAAGGACAAGGGAAATAGCAATCCACGGCCCTCACTTGGATCCTGTCTCATGGGGACCAGAAAAGACAGGCTGCAAATGCCCCTGTGGGTTGCAGAGACTGTAACTCTTCATGTGAACAGAAAGCCTCATTTTTCTCCCACAGAGAGGCTGGTGGGCTGGAACCACCAGCTCAACCATTAGCAGTTGAACTTGTAGCCCACTACACCATCACCAGAGCTTCTTTATCCTCAATACACAAGACCCAAAGAAAGAAAGAAAAATGCTCTTCCCATGCAGTTGACTCAGACTCCTAGAGATGCTGCCCCAAGATGACATAAATGTCTAAGTAGAACTGAGCACCACAAGGGTTTCAATGCCTGGTATTTGGAGATCACCAGACTTTTCTGCCAAGGTACCTCAGGGTAAACTGCAACTGCCAATCTTCTACTTAGTAACTGAATATGCACTGATCTTCCTCTGAGGGGAATTGTCAGATTCAAAAAAATCTGTCCAGGTCCTTCTAGGTGTGATCTCATTTGTGAATTCAGTTGTGTTCAGTCTGGGCAGACTAGAGAAACAAATTCATAAACACTCATATGAGTAGAAGAAAGAGCTTTATATACAAAAGCAGATTCATACTGAGAAAAACACCCCAGCCCAGTGCAGAGTAAGTCCATAAATCCAAAACTATCTATAAAGTCTTCTTCAGACACACAGAACACACGCCACAATGCCAAATGCAGACAGACCACAGGCCTGGTGTTGGGAAGTCTAGTGGATCCAGTGGTGTTTTGAGGGTCCATCTCAGCGCTGACAGAGATCTCCATGTGGCTTCTTCAGCTCAGGGCACTAGTATAACTCCATGTGTCTTGTCAGCTGCAATGTCTCCCAGGGAATGTGCCTGTTTCCTGTCTCCAGTGAGCTATTTATCTCCTTATGAAGAATTCCAAATGAGGTCAACATGCAATGACTTGACTGACAGGCTAAACTCCACCTCTTCACTTTTAATCCTCTCAAACTGACAACAGATAATATGACTACCACAGTCCAGAGGCAAAACTCTGTTTGGGGGGTCACCAATCTAAGCAGTGTTAACAAGAACAATGCTCAACTTTTAAAGTTAAAAAGTGACCATATGTAAACAGCATTTTGTCCACAAGTCAAAAACGATACTAAAGGGGCCATGGCATCCAAGTTACACCTCAGAAGCAATTTCATGAAACAACAGATTACCCATATTCCATGGCTCTTTTCAGGAAATAGAGAGTCCACTTTACAAGTGACTTGTAATTCATTGAGCAATTATCAAATGGAAACCACAATTCCTTCTGGATTCTATCAATAAGGTCCCTTATGCTAGATGCTGTTTGTGTGGTTCAGATTCATAGTGACTTCAGGCACAACAAAGCAAAACACTGCCCCTTCTTTGCCAACCACACAATTGTTATGTTTGAGCTTCCCCCAAGGAATGGTCTCTCCCAATCACATGTTCCAAGTGCATGAGATGTGGTCTCGCCATCCTTGCTTCTAAGGAACATTCTGGTCTGATCTCCCCCGTGACAGGTCTGCTTGTTCATTCTGCCGTCCATGGAACTTGCAAGGTTCTCCACCAGCAACCTGATTCTAAAACATCAGTTCTTCTTCTTTCTTACTGTCCAGTTTTCACATGTCTGTGCAGTGATTGAACATAACACAGGGTGGGTCACTCCCACCCTAGTCCTCAAAGTGACATCGTGATTCTTCAGCATTGTAAAGAAGTCTGTGCAGAGGACTTTGATTACTTGATTGCTGCTTCCATGAGCATCTAAGCAAAGCAAAATGAAACCCTCGGCAACCTCAACCTTGTTTCTGTCTATCACAAGTGTTGCCTCTTGGTCCAGTTGTAAAGTTTGGGGCGACTTTTTACATTGAGTTGCAGTCCCTTCTGAAGGCTGTGATCCTTGATCTTCATCAGCAAGTGCTTCAGAATGTATAAAAATGCCCCTTACGAATTATGAACTGTTTCTTTGAAAGGAAGACACCTCTCCCATTTACTTTATTTGGTTTGTTTTAGTTCTTCCTTTTCTGGGTAGGCACGCACTTCTGGGTAGGAACCAGAAAAAACACATCCCTCCGTGATCCCCTGGGCGGTGTTAAGCATGTCTGAAAATGTGCTGTTGAATTTTTCAGCCATAAACAAAAGAGATGGGATAGTATTCTACAGGACACCATCAAGCTCTCATGGGTGGCATTGCATCTTAACTTGGTTTCTGAAATACCGAGTGAAGGTCCACATGTCTTCATTTAGCTCCTCTGTCTTTTCCCCCTATATTTGGATTAACATTGAGAGTCAAGAGTTAATAGTGCAAGAGAAAATAAATTTCATGTAGTGTGAGTGAGGGATTGTTATCCAATGTTATTATTTACTGTTTATATAGCACAATACCAAAAACTCACCATCATCAAAAGAGGAAGTGAAGAGTGTGTCACAATGAGAGTATGGGTACTAATGTTTTGGAACAAAATGTGAAGGCCTCATTGCATTGGGAATCTGCTGTGTCCATTTTCACCCAAATCTCAATGCACAATAATAATAATTTTTAACTCTTGGATGTTCAAAAACAATCCGCAATAGCTCAACATGTGTCCCTCCCCCCCCCCAAAAAAAAAGAGAATGATTTTCATTGTGAAATGAGTTCCTGGTAGTTTGGCAGGGGAGTCTTTGCCCTGTACTTTTCAGGAATTCAAGACAGAGGGGAGTGATTTTTAGCCGTTGCCATCTATTTCACAGTGGAGAGAACCTCATAGAGATGCTGCCTCAACATGGCATGTGACACTTCTGCTCCTGTTCCATTAGCCTAAGCAAAGTTCCGTGGCTGTGGCAAAGCTCAAAGGAGGAGGAATGGTCAATCGTACTGTGTTCTCAATAAAAAACCAACTCTCTGCAAACTAAGCTAATACTTCCTCACAAATCTATTAATTCCTAGGAGCTTATCTTCTTGTAACCTTTCTCTACACTAGTCACAAGTGTTGGCTTTGTTCTATTCAATGTAACTTTAGACAGAGCAATCAAGTTTCAACTTTAATAATTCCGTCAAGGAACTATTGAGGGACTCTAATGAAAATCTGAGTGAGGGTCATCTGCTGAAGAGGGCCTCTACCAAATGAGACAAAATGAAACAAACCGATGTTTAGGCAATTCTGTCTCGTGATGACCCTTCACAGAATAAAGTCACTCCATAGGGTTTTCCTGAAGGACTCAAACACAGCAATGATTGTGAGGATTGGGCAGGACAATGTTTCATGCTGATGTACATAGAATCACTATGGGTCAGAACCAATTTGTTGACACCTAACGACCCACAATTGCACTGAAGCAGACCCCCAAGGCTTTCTTCCATAGCACTGCTGGGAAGGTTAAAACCATCAACCTTTCCATTCATGGTTGAGCACAAACCATGTGTGTCCCACAAGAACCAGTCTGCTGGCTTTGCTCTGAGGTTCTCTAGCTGCTCCATGGTCTCCCAGCCCTTCTCCTTCTCTCAGGAAGGTGCCTGCAAGTTGATAGCCCCCAGGCTTGCATACCCTGATGGGGAAGGTGCCTAGTAGAATAGAGTCTCCATTTTTCAGGACCTTCTATTGTAGACAGTGCTGGTAATGATGAACAGTGGCCATTTGGGTTGGTTTACTGACATTTAAAAAGCGGAGTGAACCTTTCCACAAGCAACTCAATGAGTAGACACTGAGATAAAAGAAGACAGGAGAGCATGGTCTTTTGAACACACTCAACCCACTCTGGTTTTCAACTAGGTGCTAGAATTTGCTGCTTTCTAAGGCAGTGCAGCCACAGGACACAGTCAGTTATTTCGTGCTTGAGGAAATGATGATTTCATGAATAAGCACTTTGGACACTCATGAGTGAAGCTCTGAAGGTTCTGTGGAGTTCCAATTTTCATTTGCAGCTCTTCCAGATTCTGTCGGCCCTTTCCTCTCGAAAAGCTGCAAGTATTTGGCAAGAGGACTCAGAAAACCACACTTTCCTGCTTTCCCATCGTTTCCAATTTGGCTAGAATTTCTATGAGAACAACTGCTTTCAATGTATTTCAAGAGCTTATGGGACTGAATGGGGAGAGGAGCCCTACTATACATGCCCTCCAACATACCCCTACACACACACACACACACATACACACACACACACACCATCCAGCAACCATTTCAGGGGTGCCATCAGAGTCCTGTAGTCAACAGCGTTTGAGATTTGGACAGATGTGCCTGGTGCTCTGCAGCTTGACAGTTATGCTGGCTTAGAATTAGAATTCGTGAGAACCAACCTTGCAAAAGAGGACCCTTTTCCCCACCGAGAATCAATTCAAGGTGCCACACATAGACCCATCATCACAAGAACAGCAGCCAGTTGCATTCATGGGCACCTGTACATTCTCTCTCTCTCTCTCTCTCTCTCTCTCTCTCTCTCTCTCTCTCTCCCCCTGTCCCTGTCCCTCTCCCACACTAGATTGCATTTAGCTAGATGCAGCATGTAGGTACTCAATTAATTCTTGATACAGAAAATATTAAGTCCAACAATCTCTTGCCCATATATCAGTAGCCACATCTGTAAATGGGCCCCTTCCTACCTAACAAATGGTGACAACCTTGAAACAGACGCACTGACTTCCCAGAGAATGGCCAATCCACTTCTCTTCTGCAAATGAGAACCGGAGGGAGGTCCTAGAGACTGAAGGTTCTTGGAGCTGATTTTGAACTGCAGCTTTGAAAAGAAGATGGGTCAACTCCTGTTGATGAAGTTCTCAGAAAGGCCCTGGATGTCTTCCTTCCCAAGTGCATCACGGGTCGTGCCCATCCTGTCCTCAGTGAGCAAGCTCAATCTTCACTGCAAAGTAACACCCTCCCCACTCCCCTCGCTCAAACTAGCTGGAGTGTATTTCTGTAGCATGCAGCCAAAAGAACCCTTACACATAGACTGGATAAAGATTGGTATAGTAGCAGAAGATGGCCAGTCCTGTGATATACTCACAGCAAGGGTTCAACAGGCAGTTATGTAGCGATAATTATTATTTAATGTAACACCGATATAGAGATCATGTGAGAGAAAGAAAAGAGTATTAGAAGTTACATATATATCCTTTCATGGTACATGCTCACCTCTGTCCTACTAGATGGTCTACATGGAGAGAGAGAGAGGGAGAAGGGATTACATGATGAGGGAGAGAGTCTGGTGCTGAGGGGCAGGCTGGAGTGAGGCAGGCTTGCCCCCCTATCCTATGTCCCATCCCTATATACCCCCTGGGGCCAAGGCAGGCCCCTAATTACTGGCAAGGAGAGGGCTATCTTAAGGGCTATAGTGGTGATAAGGGGAGTGGTCTTATGAATGTCTGTGTGACTAATGTGAAGAGGGGAGTGGAAAGGCCAGATCTAAACCTGTGGAGGTAAATAAACATTTCTATCAGGCTAGGGGCTATTGACAATGGCTCTTGAATCCCACCCACAGGTTTCAAGGGATGCGAGCCATCATCCTAACAGCAGGGGAGTTAGCCTGTAGTGAGACAACACAAAGGCCTTAAGTAATTGGGAATTTCAGGGAGCATAGCTAACTCAACTCCCTCACCCAATGCTGGTAAATACTTTGCTTAATATTTGGAGTATTATAATTGTGGAAAAGTTCTGTCTTCATCCAACAGTAAATATAGTTGTCAGAAGTCCAAAGATCACTGTAAGACAATGAGGGGATATGAGGTGCCTTTCAGAGAAGCAGATTTAAAATAGAAGCGAGAAAAGTCACCCATCCAAAGGGATGATCCTCACATGTTAGCTTGCACAAAAGAACCCTCTAGAACCCTTTAGTCATCATACTGCAGCGGGTTTTTGTACATAATTAGACACTGCCATATCCACTTACTTACCATTATGTATTGTCCAGGGCCACTTTCATGGTATACTGTGTTCATGTGACCCTATGTGGCCAGCGAAATCTCACCATTTACTATCTGGTCCTTTTCAAAGAGCTTAAGATGGTGGTGAGGACACCCATTTGGAATTGCTTCTTTTCATGTTAAGGAACCCCAGCTGGGAGAGTCTTTTAGCCATTGAGCTGGTAACTGCTACAGCAGTTCAAGTTCACCAACTGCTCCACAGGAGAAAGCTGAGGCCTCAGAAACCCAAAGAGAAACCCAAAGGTTCACTCCACTGTTCAAATATAGACTCTTCCCTCTAGCACCCCTTTGAGGCAGAATTACCTGGGTGGGAGCGAGTTTCTGAAGCTATAGAGAAATTCAAGGAACAGATGTAGGACCATAGAGATATCTGTCAAGGAGTAAGTCTGTGCTTCTTTGTCCACCTAAGACCCAAACTCAACTGGCTCTTCTGCTACCTTGGGAATTGCACACACTGATACCCCTTTGCTCTCAATCGTCACACCAGGAGGCCTCTCAGAGGTAGTTGGTTTAGGTCTTCTTCAGTTCTATGAGCATGAAGAATTTATAACCAAATCCGGCCACTGGAGGCATCAGATGTGCCAGGAACCAAAGCCAAAGAAGTGAGCTGCTTTGTGATGAGTGCCTTCTGGACTCCATGCTCTGAGTTCCATTGAGTGTCTGGACACTCTATCTTGGCAAGCTTTCTTGGCGTTGTGAAGCGTATACTTGATGAGTCTAATAAATCAATGAAATCGTGTGCACAGTCTTTAAAGAGTAACCACAGCTTCGATGAAGACAAATGAGTACCAGATGTCTGCTTTGACTGTTACCTATACTATTTCATCTCCAATACCTCTTAGTTCCTTTCCTTGCCTACCACTACCCAGCCTCTAGTCTTCTTTACAGCTGCCCTCTTAATAGCTGGAGGAGCCCTGGTAACATAGTGCTTATATGAAGGTCAGCTAATGGCAAGGTTGCCTGCTCCAAAGGGAGAAAGATGAGGCTTTCTATTTGTGTAAGATTTAGTCGATGGGATCAAGTTCTGGGTATCAAAGAAAAAAAAATCATTTCATTGTGAATGAGGGGGAGTGTGGATTGGGGACCCAAAGCCAATCTGTAGGCATGTAAGCCCATCTGAACATCCCCTTACAGAAGGGTTGCAGTGTGGAGATGAGCCAGTCAGGGTGCAGTGTAGCACTGATGAAACATGCAACTTTCCTCTAGTTCTTCCATGCTTCCTCCCCACTTCCTCATTATCATGATACAAATTCTACCTTACAAATCTGGCTAGACCAAAGGATGTACACTGGTAGAGTATAGATAGGAACTGGAAGCACAGGGAATCAGGACAGATGATTCCCTCAGGACCAGCAGTAAGAGTGGTGATACCAGGAGGGTGAAGGGGAAGTGGGGTTAAAAAGGGGAAACCAATTACAAGGATCTACATACAATCCCCTCCCTGGGGGACAGGCAGCAGAAAAGTGGGTGAAGGAAGATGTCAGACAGTGTAAGACATGAAAAAAATAATAATTTTAAATTATCAAGGGTTCATGAGGAAGGGGACATGAATGGAGGAGAAAAAAATGAGGAGTTGATATCAAGGGCTCAAGTAAAAAGCAAACGTTTTGAGAATGATGAGGGCAACAAATGTGCAAACGTGCTTGACACAATGGGTGGATGGGTGGATGGATGGATTGTGATAAGAGTTGCACTAGCCCCCCCCCCCCAAAAAATGATTTTTTAAAAAGGTTTACATTCTCTGACCGCCTCTTCCATACCAGCAGTTCTACTCAGTTTGCAAGGGTCACTGTGCCTTGGGATGGCCTGGATGACCATGAAGCTTAGTTGTTTTATCTCTGTTTCCTAGCAGCAGTTCACTTGCGATTGAGTGGCAGGTGCATGGACTTCCAAGCTTCTGTTGATCCCAACCTCTGTTCCTAAATCCAAGAGAGCTACTGTATTAGTCTGGGTAAACTAGGGAAACAAATCCACAGAAGCTCATATGTATAAGAGAGAGTTTTCTCTAAAGGGTAAGTGTCCATTCAGAAAACATGCCAACCTAGTGCTGCCCAAGCCCATAAGTCCGACATGAGCCCATATACCCAACACTGATCTACAAAGTTATCCTCAATCTCACAAAACACATGCAATGATGTTGACTGCAGGAGGAAATACTGCTGAATCAGTGAGTATTTAAGCACATCAAATTTGGCGGTGGTCTCCACATGGCTGCTCCAACACCCAGGGCTGCATCAGGGTAGATCCATGTGAATTCTCCTCAGGGATGTCTTGCAAAAAGTAAGCCCTGCCAGCTAAAGCAGGGAACTGCCTAAAGCAGCTAGCTGTACCCTGGTCTAACCATCAGAAAGCAAGAGACCCAAGAACTAGAAAAGTGAGGTTCTCTGAACCATTTTTATCTCTGCCTGTGTTAGTCTGGGTAGACTAGAGCAACAAATTCATAGACATGCATATGGACATAAGGGAAAGGTTTATACACAAGAGAAATGGAACATTGAGAAAACATCCCAACCCAGTCCAGTTCAAAGTCATAAATCTGATATTAGCCCATATGCCTGATAGCAGTCTATAAAGGCTCCTTCCAACTCACAAAGTCACAGGCCAGTGGGTGCAGAGTCCCAGCACTGGCAGGGGCCTTCCCATGGTTCTTTGCTACCAGGGCTCAGCATCCAGTGGTGGTAGAAGCAACTCAGCACTGGTAGGGCTCTCCACGTAGCTTCTCCAGCTTCAGAGGTCTGATTCCATCAGGGTAAGGCTGTGTGGCTGCTCCTCCGGCTCCTCCAGCTCCTGGGAGACTGCCATCTTGTCTTGTCAGTTGAGCACCTCCCAACAACTGGGAAAATTAGTCTCTCTCCCCTTTCCCCTGGCCCTCTCTTCCACCCGGAAGGCCTCACAGGTACAGTACAGTTGAGAGTTCTCAGAAGGTCTGGCGAATTTGTAAAAGACTAAAACACAAGAATAGCATCTGAAGTGGCAACATGATCGAGGTGTTTGCCTTTGTTGTTGCAGTCAGACTCTCCTTCTCCCCTCATTTTGGCAGGTGAAGCAGAGACAGGACACGTGAGGATGAGGAGGAGAGGGGGAGAGGGACCACCTCACCCACTCACTACCTGCTTAAAGCTCTATCTAACAAAGCACTGGCCATTTCAACATTGCTACATATACAAAATCTGTGTGCGTCTACTCGTTACCACTATCTTTGACCAAATTTCCCCATTGCCCATAACCCATAATCAGTGCTCTCAAAGAGAGACTTCCCAGCTCCACCCCCATATCCCAGAGCACCACTAATAAACTTTGGTAGGTACAATTTCCTATTCTAGAGATCTCTTATAAGCACATTCATACAGTGTTTATTCTCAGAGAGAAAAATGACGCTGTGCCTCTTTAGCACTCAGTGAATGGCCCGCGATCCCTACATACATGATTTAAATGCACATCTACTTCTCTTACAACATTGCATATAGCTCTTTTAGCCTAAATATGCTGCATGAGCTCCACAGGTCTCCAGGAAGGAATAGTAACAGATTGAAAAGTTAAATATAAGAAGTTTCGCAGTATTAAAATAGCAATCAGGCCAATTGCCTTTAAAAGAGAAAAACAATCTCCTTTATTCTCCCCTTCCCTGGATGCACATTAAAAAGCAGGTCTGACACTCTAGTCAGATGAAAGTTGGGTGACATGAAAGGACCAGCAGGAACTCCCCCCCACCACCACCCTCCCACCCTTTTGATTTTCCATTACTATTACTCTTAATAACTGCTAGGTCATTTCTCCCATGGTGCTCGTGTGTGTGTGTGTGTGTGTGTGTGTGTGTGTGGTGTGTTTTCTCATGATCTTATAATTTATAAGATCTTATAATTTCTTATAATTATAATTTATAAGATCTTATAATTTCTCATGATCTTATAATTTCAGTTAAATCAAGGCTAGGCTCACCTCCTAGTTAAACCAGAGACCAGGGAATGGTCTTTGAGCAGAAGAGATATTAGCACCTTTCCCTGGAAGGTTTCTTTCCCTGATTTCCCTGGTGCAGGAACTCAATAGTCTATGTCTGGAGTTGTTCTCCATGCCTTCTCAACACACTTTCCTCCCCACCCCACCCCAGGATATATCCCTCTCCTTCCAGACACAAGAATATAATTTAACTAGTTCCTGTGAAGATCCAAAATGTCTAAGGAACTTTTTTGCCCCTCCTACATTTGGCAAGGCAAAGAAAACCTAAGACCCAAAGAAAACAGACACTTGCCTTTTCTACTGTGAAGTGCGCTGCATTTCAAATGCAATACAGCACAAGGGCTTGTCCACTAGTTCAGACTCCTGACCTTAGGATGATCAGACTCTGGAGTTCTGTCAAAGCCTCCCTATCCCCCCAAAACCATTGCCCTCAATTCATAGTGACACTATAGGTAGAATTACCCTCATTTTTTTTCCATGGTGTGGATCTTCACAAAAGGAGATGGCCCTATCGTTTCTTTGGCTGAGCAGCTGGTGAGTTTGAACCAGGGACATTGAGATTAGCCATCAAGTGCTTAATCACTGCACCACTGGTGTTCTTCAAAGCATTTAAGGTCTTGGCTATTTCCTTGGCGTGCTGCTTCCAGATAAGGCAAGCATGCCCTTTTCCTTTAAGGATCTCCACCTTTGGAGTCTGCCTTGACATGAACACCAGCCTTCCCTTTGGAAACAGGATCTCTCTGGTTTCCAGGCCCCCTGCTGAACCCAGCCCATCTTTTCTGCTTGCCTGTGAATATTTTATACAGCCATTGTGGGTGTCAGTGGGCTGATGGGCTTTTAGCAAAGGCCACGCTTTTATAAAATTCCCATCTCTAGGTGCATGTAAATCACCTGAAAAGTCCAAGGTGCATGGCAGAAAACAAAATGTCCCCTTCATAAACAGGCACATTGGCCCTGTGGTCCAGCCCACGGCAATATCCGAAAGCAAAGGTGTTGCTATCTGATGAACCAAGAGGATCCCACTGAGTCCCACCCCCCACCAAGTCAATTCTTTTGGATGAATCCGCGATGTGGGTTTATCTGTAAAAACATTATTTCTACTTGGAATTGAGCACAAATAAATAGTCCCTCTCCTCCAACAAAAAATAAAATTTTTGCTACCTTCATCTGTTTGTTGGAGTCATTCTGTTAGGAGCTCGTGTGGTTGACCTACCTCCCAAGTTTCTCATTTCTTTTGCATTTAGACAAGGAACATCTATTTGACATTTCCATTTTTCTCCGTCCTTTTAAAATCAGGTCAACATCGATGGACCGTGCATTGCAGCATGTTTATTAAGAACCCGGGCGCTCGCTTTATGCAATCCAAGTTTAATCACTGGAGTTCTGCTGTCTATGAACCATAAAATCCTGAGAAAATGACTTTAATCTTAGTTCTTGGTATCCTGGTCAGTGAAATGGGAAGAAGAGGGAAGGAAGGCTCAAGCTCATAGCACTGGATGGCAAGTTTGGAAAAGCTCTTAAGAAGGGTCTGATACCTAGTAGGTGCTTTACTATTATATTGCCAGTGAACTAGAGTTTCCAGCAGCTGGGGAAAGGAGTTTAAGGAGAAACAGGCCACCTCTTCAAGACATCCTCACTGCTTCCTGAAAACAGGTGGTAAATATACAAGAAAAGGAAGATGGAGATACTAGAGGTGCCCAGAGTGGTCTGGAGAAGAACAGAGAGAGAGACATCAGTAATTCTCCTGGGAGCTACAAGAAAAAGCTTTTTAAAGAGACAATTTCTCAGACGCCAGAGGACGGAGTAAACAATGGTTTGATGGGAATAAGGAAGCAATGATACAAAATTCCTACACAGAGATGCAAATACAGTTCCTGAATTATAGTAGAGACCCAGGCTTAATAACTATTGCCCAATAGATGGATCCACACAAGCAGACCATGGTAGCCTCAACACAATATGGTATCTTCCCTTGTTTTAAGGAGCACCCCCCCCCATCACCGGTGGGGGGTGAGGTGGCATATTCCAAAATGCCCCTCAAAATCTGTGCTGAGTCGATGACACCAATAAAAAAATGCAGAATGCTTTTGGAAAAAAGCTACCCTCCCCCCACAGCCCCCTGGGGGTCGAATAAGGCTACAGGCTCAATGAGAAGGAGAACTTTTGATCTCATGTGCTATCCAGGCAACCTATCATAATCCCTTCTACGTAGAAAGGACCCCCAGAGTTGGTGGTGCTGCCCCCGGGCTTCAACTTTTACGTTCAAGAAATTCTTGAAGTCTCTGTGTAGCAGGCTCAGCTCATTCTCAGCATGAGTCATTTCCTCTGATTGGGTCCACTCTTCCAAACCCACCCCTACCCCTCCACTCCTTGGCCCGCCTTTTTTTTTGCTGCTGAATAAATCATCTCAGGACAGATGGAGGTTGAAGGACGATTTTCATAGGAAAGTTCCATCTGCATTAAACCCTTTCATTTATTCAGACTGAGTGCTCAGACCTCAAGGAGAAAGAATTGAGAAAAGAGAGAGGTGCCTTCACTGCCAAGCTTGCTAATATGGTCATTAGCACCGATGGCTTGGGGCATTTAGGACAGAGAGTAGACACACCTCCTCTTTATCTGCTCCAGCTGCTGCTGAGTGAGAGTCTGCACAGACCTTCTGGACCTGCACAGGGCTCCCTACTCAAGGTAAAAGGATTACTGCCCAGGCAGGTGTTTCAGAACAGCTGGGAAGACAGATGATCCGAAGACATCCAGGAAGGGGAAAGCAGGCCGCTCCTCTTCCAGGGAGGCAGAAAGAAGGTGGCTCTGCAGTTGGTGGGTCCTCACTCCCAGCCCTCGAGGGATACGCCAAGGACTCTGGAAAAGGTTCTCCCATTAACCACCCAAGTCATCTATGAAGTAGGCTACACGCAGAGTTGCCATTATGCCTATGAAAAACCTATCGATGTATCAATGGCCCCTTTCTTGGGAGATGACAGAACCTAAGTCCGGAGGAACAGGATGGAGACACTTGCTTGTGGTCTGTGTGTCGCGTCTGAAACAGAGAATTTCAGGTTTCAAATTCCTCTGACTCTGGGATTCTCTGCAAGGTGGGAACCTGTCCTGGGACACAACTGTGAATTTCGTTTTGTTGTATTTTGTTTCATTTTGTTTCTTTTCTTTCCGTTTTCTTTCTTTTTCTTCTTCTTCCTTTTTTTTTTTTTTTTTTTGTAACAGTGAACCAAATAATGCTAGAGACAGTGTGTGTGGAGTTAGGGAGCGGTAGAGCTGCTACCTCTAGAATTGGAGCAATTACACGTGATTACACGTTGGGCTGCCATCCAATAGGTTGGCAGTTCAAAGCTACCAACAGCTCTGTGGGAGAAAGCCAAGGTTTTCTACTCCTGTAAACAGTTGCCTGGAGAGAGAGACAGAGACAGAGAGATACCGTCAGATCAGGTCAAGGAAATAGGAAGAGAAGTTTTTCTCTCAAGAGAAGATCAAACTCAGGCTCAATCATCTAGTCATTCTGCCTCAGCCATCCTATGGAACTGTCCTGTGGGTTTCCCAGGCTGTAAATCTTTACCGGAGCAGAAAGCCTCCCCTTTCTTCAGGCTAGTAGAGAGGAAAGGAAATCGCCGGATCATAAGCGGCAGAGGGGACTGCCAGGTGGTCATTTGGGCTTTCCAGGGGACGCCACAGGGAGCAGCACAAGCGCCCAGGGCCTGACGTCATTGGCCATCAGCTGACTGCATTCAAGGCCCGGGCTGCCGGCTCCAGCCACAGTTGTGGTGGCTGTCACCGCGGCTCGGCCAGCCACCTGCAGCAGGACTCAGGACTGCAGCAGCGGCACTTGCTCTGCAGACCCAGGGACCCCTATCGGCTCCACAGTGGCACAGGCTCAACACGCCCACCCCCCTGCGCCTTGGCGAGTCCCCAGCTCAGCTGTTGCTTGGGGCGCGACCGCGACTGCGACCGCCCGGCGGGAAAAAGGGGCTTCAGTCGCGTGCCTAGGAATGTCTTCCCCCCCCCCCCACCCCACCCCTACTCCTTGACCGCTCTAAGTGGAGAGAAACTTAGTGTGCAGGGTGTATAGGGGGAGTCGCTCTTTTAATACCCGCCCCCAACCCCTCCACCCCGGTCTCAGGTGATAATGAGAAGCCCGAGAGAAGCTACCTGCCCCTACGGATCTGGCCTTCCCAGGCAGTGGGGAAGGGGGGTGGGGGCTGGGTGTTACTGTGAGTCTGAAGTTGGCTCTGCCTGGAGCCGCGCTCAAGGGAGGGCGGCAGAGGACCCGCCATTCTGAAGCGCTGAGCTCCGCACTCCGACACCAGCAAACCTCCGCACCTGCCAGAGAGAGCAGCGAGGGGCCGGTGCCCTTGGGGTTAGCGGAGCGGGGGCTGCTGGTGTAGAGGGCAGGCCGGAGGGGGCCGCTGAGCCGCCTACGCTGCCGCCCCTCAGACCAGGGCGTCCGGGCGAGATCGGGTGTCAGCAGCTCCGCACCCTCACCCCCATCCGCACCCCCATCCGCACCGGAGCTGGGGGCGTGGCTTGGCGCGGGGGCGGGCTCAAGTCGCCGCGGGTGTCTGGCCACTCGGAAGAGACTCCGAATTCCTGGCGGTCGCCGGGTGCTGGCGGCGCGCGCCGGGGCGCCAGGCTCACACGCGGCGCTTCGCTGGATCCTCAGGCTTCTCGCTGACTTCCCTGCGGCCTGTGGGCTCTCTCTACGCGCACACCTGCCACCGCGTCTCTGCACTTTTGCCTCCCCGCCTCCAGCTCCGGGCCAGACGGACCAGGGAGCGCAAGCGAATTGAAGGGCTTGGGAGCGGCAGGTGGCGGTCCCGCAAGGCCACCACGGAGAGCGCCGAACTCGAGCCTTAGGCGCTGCTGGGGCCCTGGCACCTGGCCCTCCCCGAGGAAAGCTCCTGGCCCGAGGCCGCGCTGCGCGCTCGCCCGTCGCTCAGGAAGGGGGACGGGCAGCCAAGAGCTAGTGCAAGAGGCTGCCTCAGTGCGCCCCATCCTCCCAATGAACTGGCTGGCGATTTGTTAGCCGGGAGGCTACCACCTCCCCAAGCTTCCCGCGGGGCGCCCGCCGCCACTTCGCGGTCCCCACTGGCCTCCTCCTCTGCCCCCGCCCCCAGCTCCGCCCCAGCTCTCCATCCCGGCGCGATGGAGTTCTCGCCCGGGCGATGTTCCCGCCGCAGCTGCTAACTTCGCATCCGCCGCCGCCGAGGGTCACCCCGGCGGGCCCCTCTGCAGCCGCGGCGCCGTGGGCGTCCGGGGCGAGCCCAGTGCCGCAGCCAAGAGACGCCCGGCGCGCAGTAGCACCCGCGCGACGCCTCGGCGCCTCCGGACACCCCAGGCTGCGCCCAGAAGCGGAGCGGCCCGGCGGCCAGGGGGCCTGAACCCGAGAAGGGGCCGCACGGGCTCCGAGCGCCCGGCTGCAGCGACCCGGCGCCGCGGCCGCCGCGCCCCCCGCAAGCTGCGCGGGCTGGCGCGAGCGCGGCGCGCCAGGACGCAGGAGGCGGCTGCGGTCTTCGCGGCGCCCTCTGGCCTGGGCGCACTATGACCTGACCTGGGCGCCCTCCTGCCCAGGGCTCCTGCCAGGGGGAGGCCGGGCTCCGGGCACCGCTCGCCAGGCCTCCTCTCGGGTTCTTTGGGCACCGCGGCCCCGGCTGTCACCCCCCCCCCTCTCCCCGCCCCCCTCCCCGAGGTCGGCGCCTCCTCCCCTGCGGCCTGGCGCCATGGAGCTCTCGGATGTGCGCTGCCTGAGCGGCAGCGAGGAACTCTACACCATCCACCCGACGCCCCCGGCCGGCGACGGCGGGAGCGGCTCCCGGCCGCAGCGGCTGCTGTGGCAGACGGCGGTGCGGCACATCACCGAGCAGCGCTTCGTTCACCGGCATCGCGGCGGCGGCGGCGGCGGCGGCGGCGGGAGAGGAGGCTCGCACAAAAGCGCAGCCCCGCCGGGCGGCGGCCCCAACCACCACGCGCCGCCACTGGCCGGCGACCCGGCGCTGCCGCTCTACTCGCTGGGGGGCTCCGGGGAGCGCGCGCACAACAGCGGCGGCATCAAGATCTTCCCCGAGCGCCGCGGGAGCGGCAGCGCCAGCGGGGGCGGCGGCGACTTGGGCTTCCTGCATCTGGACTGCGCCCCGAGCAACTCGGATTTCTTCCTCAACGGGGGCTACAGCTACCGGGGGGTCATTTTCCCCACCTTGCGCAACTCCTTCAAGTCCCGGGACCTGGAACGCCTGTACCAGCGCTATTTCCTGGGCCAGAGGCGCAAATCCGAGGTGGTGATGAACGTGCTGGACGTGCTGACCAAACTCACCCTCCTGGTTCTGCACTTGAGCTTGGCCTCGGCGCCCATGGACCCGCTCAAGGGCATCCTGCTGGGCTTCTTCACCGGCATCGAAGTGGTCATCTGCGCCCTGGTGGTGGTCAGGAAGGACACCACCTCGCACACGTACCTGCAATACAGCGGCGTGGTCACCTGGGTGGCCATGACCACACAGATCCTGGCCGCGGGCCTCGGCTACGGGCTCCTGGGTGACGGAATCGGCTACGTGCTCTTCACCCTCTTCGCCACCTACAGCATGCTGCCGCTGCCGCTCACCTGGGCCATCCTGGCCGGCCTGGGCACCTCGCTGCTGCAGGTGGTCCTCCAAGTGGTCATTCCCAGACTGGCAGTCATTTCCATCAATCAGGTAAGTCCTGTCTCCCAGAGGCTAGTTATTCACAAGCTTCTCTAGACCCCGAGTTGTGGAGTTGTGTCCCTCACTTTGTGCCCCCCACAGTTCCCCCAGCTTGACACCTTAGGTGCCTGACACCTAAGAGCCCCTCCGTGTCCCGGGGAGCCATCTCAATCTCTCTAAGGGACCCTGTGGGACAGAAAGAAGCGTCCACAAAGCGTTTCCCAGCCGCCCTCTTTAGGCAGACTGCTACATCTTTCTCTGTTGAGTCTCAGGTGGGTTCCAATGGCCGGCCTTTCAATCAGTAGCTGAGCGCTTAAGCTTGGGACCACCAGGGCTGCTCTCTCAGAGAGAATCAAAACGGAGTCATTCCAAAGTTTTGCCCAACCTGATCCTTTGGTAACGGATGCCTGCTGTCCACATTATTGTCCTGGTGCCCCATGATCTCTGGAACAGGAGAAAGAAGGGGGCTGGGGAGAAAGGGACGCATGGCATTCTCACGGACTCTGGAAGTCCAACCTGGGTTTCTGCACTCGAGACTACAAATCCTCAGTCCTAGAAGGAAGGAGAGCCCACATTTGTGGAGGGAGAACTCACACATCGTTGGTTGGTTCTGGTTATCCTGACACATGACACCCAGTCTCCCAACAAGCCTGGGACTCCTGTTTCCTTGCCTCAGGGATCCTGTCTGCTCTGCTTGGGAGATGAGAAGGCAATAGGTAACGAATTCAGGCCCTGCGTCTTACCTGAAGAGGGATGTTTTGAAGTGGCTGGCTTGAAATGATATGTGTGTGTGTGTGTGTGTTATGGGGTGGGGTGGGGGTGGGGGAGTCTTATTGACACTATAGGTCTCCTATTACCTTGCTCTTTCTCTTTCTACCCCTCCCCTATTAAATATAGATAGCTGTGTTTGTGGGGACTGAGTTCCTTTTGTCTGTGGAGGAGGCCTCAGAGCGTTGAAATTCATCATGAGCTATCGACAAAGGCCGGCCTGACATTTTCTTTGCCAAATGTCTGGCAGATCCAAGGGGAACTTGTTACCTGAAGTGCATTTCAAGCAGCAGACTGATGGAAGATGTTTAGACGGGAGGCCACTTGGCACGGGACTGGCCAGTGCTCTGCCTCTGAGCCACTTTCGCAATGTTAGAAGCTGTTAACACCCGCCCCCTTGTGATTGGGCTGGAGCAGACAGCTCTTTGCCTAAGCAGGTTCGACACCTCTGGACGCTGCTCATCATTCGTAGATCTCTGGCTCTTCACGTGTGAGCTTTGCCCATCATTGACCGGAGGCTCGAGAGTCAATTTAGGGTAAAAGGTGTCTTCTTGCCAGTTGTCCATCTCCCTGGGCTCAGGTTACCTGGCCAGCCACTGCCTTCATAGTGCAGCTCAGTCTCCCTGCTTGAAGCTAGCCGTGTGGAAGGTACACACAACTCTGATCATCAAGCCGGATATGGGGACAAGAAGGCCTCTGAGGATAGTGGGACCCCTTGAACTTTTGTTCTTTAGAGACCATGAGACCCCCCTCCCCCTTTTTAATATCAACATATGAACGAATCTCAGTGTGGGAAGAAGGAATCGTCTTTGTTTACGACTTGTGTTTTCTTTGTGTGTTTCCAAATCTTGTTTGCATAGACCTCTGGATCCCACGATCTTCTAAGTCTCTGCCTTCCTTTCAAGTTCTCTCTCTCTCTCTCTCTCTCTCTCTCTCTCTCTCTCTCTCTCTCTCTCGAGGGGTGTGCTTTATTTACTATGAACCTTAGATGTCAGCAGAGTCGCCCATCCCCTCCTTCCTCCATGCCCCCCTCTTCCACGTCCTACCCCCAGTCCCTTAAATTCCTTTCTGTCTCCTCCTTCCTCAAGCCCCCGACTCACACAGAGTTGTTTTCACAACCCACCCCAGCTGCTATCTGATGATCTGGAGAAAACCATGTTTGTCATGACCCACGGTGTGTGTCACATGGCCACCCCTTTCGATGCACGTCGCCGAAGGGGCTTCATCCAGTGAGTTTAGAACCGTGTTTAGAATAACACATCTCCACGTGATGAATATTCGAAAGTACTAAGTATAGAGATATTTTTCTTGCCAAATGAATCCACAAAGTCAATTTTTGCTCCATATTTGTTTTCTACGCTACTCAAATACTACCAGATGGGAGAGGATTAAAAATAATCCCCACATGCCTTCCCCCTCCCACCGGATCATCAACAGTTCTCCACAGTGAAAACCCAGGGCCTGGTACAGGTCGGACACTCTCATTCCCTTTCAGTTTGGATTGGAATTGATGGTAAATCAGGTGTCGGATGTCACCTTTGACCGGCTTCTCACGGTGCCCCTAGCAGCCCCTTCACCTGAAGGAGTGCAGGGGTCTTTGGTGGACCTGGTGGCAAAGCATTTACTCTGGCGCCCTCTAGGGGGCTCACACTTCCTTCCTAGTGATTGTGGACTGGGGGACATAATCCAAACAACTATGGTTTTTGAATAGGTCTGCTTGGTTTTGAAGGACCCCCTGGTGGCACAGTGACTAAAGCACTTTATGCTAGCTGAAAGGTCGGTGGTTTGAATCCACCACCTACTATGAGGGAGGAGAGGGCCCATTCGGGTTCGGTAAAGGTTTATAGTCTTCGAAGCTCTATGAGGCACTGCTAGCCTGTCATAGAAGGTCACTGGATAACCAACTGGATAATAATGGGTGTTTGGTGTTTCACACTTTGTGAACCCTCAGGCATACCAAAAACCTCCTGATAATCTCTTGTAGCAATGAAACCAAACTCTCTATCTGCCGTATGGCCGCCCAATCCTCTCTGTGTGAAGCTGCGGGTCTCTGTCCTCAGGGCTCTCTTGTTTCTCTTCAGGCTTCAGAATTGCTGCCTGTTTCCCATCTGTCTAATACCTGGCCTCATCCCTACCTCGGGACCCTTCGGGCAGGCTTTCCCAGGTACTCAGAGGGCAGACATGCCCACTGCTCCAGCCTCCGTTCAGTCTTCATGCCTAGTCAATGACTCGCCCTTGTTCCCTTCTCATAGCACATGTATGATCTGAAGTTGTTTCATCTGTGTGTCTTCTGTGTTTGTTCTCCCAACTCCACAGCTTCACAAGAGTAGAAGCCAGTCCAGGGCAAGGGGGGTGTAGACAATGTTCAACAGTTTACCCCAGCACCTAGAAAGATGCCAGAGCACTGGCTGAAAGAGTGGGGGCAATTCTCAGCAGGCCCTGTCCAGTCGACTCCAACCCTCAGCAATCTATGTGCCACAGAACAAAGCAATGCCTGGTCCAGTGCCCGTCTCATGATCTTCTGTGTCTGAAGCACATTGTTGCAGTCACTGGGTCAGTCCGTCTCATTTGGCTAAAGCACAACACCCTTTTCTGGTGACTGGTCTCTCCGGCGGCACCCAATATTCCCAAAGCCCTCCCCAACCCAACCAAACTTGTGGCCACTGTGTTGATGCTGGCTCCTTGTGACCCTGTAGGAAGGACAGAGTAGAACTCTTCCTGTGAGTTTCCAAGACCATCACTCTTTATAGGAGGAGAAAATAGCAGAGTGGCTGCTGATTTCGAAGTGCCGGCTTAGCAGCCAGCAGCCCAATGTGTCACCACTGCGAATATAGAATGCCAAGTCCAAGAGGCCATGTTGGTGTCAGCTACCTTCACTTCAGAGTACTCATTATATGTGTCCCAAGCAGTGGCCTTGGAGTAAGTAGTACATTGTGCTGCGTGTTAGCTGGGACTGAACCCTCTGCATGCATTGTCACATCCGATGATGATGCGAAGCTGGCACCATCCTTCACTTTCACTTCAAGGGAAAGGGCAAATTCTTTGAACTGTCCAAGAGGCTCTCCAGATTGGATGCCAAAAAGTGACAAAGGGAGGGTTCAAACCCAGGCTCCAATCCGGGTATTTCGAGTCACCCACTAGGACTGTCCTTCTTGACACAGGAACGTGTGAAATGGTTCAAACATAAGGAGCACCTACTCCACTGCTCCACAGGTGGGGGGTGGGGGGTGCTTCCCATAGCCCACAGATGAGCACTTACTGAGAAATCCAAGGGATGTTATGAGAGAAAAGACTGAGCGACTGGGCCAGGGCCTTTGTAACTAGCTCATCACCTTGTTCAACTCCTTGCAACTCTGTCCAAAGAAAGACCAGAACTGGTGTATCTTCTGCCCCCGCATGAGCCTCAATTCCCATTGAGAGGATGGCCCGTATTTAACGTCAACTTTTCTGAAGTCGGACAACTAAAATCAGAGCCATGTGGCAGTGTGTCCCATTAGCGACATTATTACGTGGAAAATGACATTTTTTAAAAAAATAACCAGTGAGCCCATGATCACTTTCCAGAGTCCTAAAAGCCAAATTAATTGGCCCTCGAGTCAATACTGACTATAATGACCCTGTCACATAGGGGAGAGCTGCCCTTATGAGTTTCCGAGACTGTAACTCTTCACAGAGTTTTCCAGGCTTGGTAACAGTCAGAGAGCAGAAAGCCCTGTCTTTCTCTTTTTGGAGTGGCTGGTGCTTTCGAACTACTGACCTTGTAGTTTGAAACCCAACATGTAACCACTCCACCAAGTGCACACTATGTCTCCCTCCTGCAGCCGCCTTCCTGTGGATAATAACTGCAGATGTCTGCAGATGCTCTGTGCCAGGAGACCAAGCCCTGTATTCACTTGCAGCGGGGGGCACCAGATGGATGCTAAAAAGAGACTGGTTTCCAGGAGCAAAGAGATGGCTTATATCCCACCCCCGCCCCCATTCCGTTACTTCAGTCAAGCTGAGAGGCACCGAGGTGTCACCCAAACAAAGATGCTATTGGCCTGGTCATGTGCCAGCCTCGTGATCTGATCTGTGGGGGATTACACCATTGGAATCCATAAGGGTTTCACTGCCTGGTTCTCACAGTACATCGCCAGGCCTTTCTTCCTACTCCTTCTTAGTTTGGATGTGCCCTTAAATGCTGTTCTCCAATGCACAAGCTTCTACTCACAGGTGGTGACTGTGCATGAGAAGCATTGGAGGGGGATTGAATCCTGATCTCAATCATGGAATGAAAAACTCTGCTGCTGCATCACACTGCCAAAAATTTCCCCTCCCCCCCCCCAAAAAAAGCTGCTGTAGAATAGATTCTGACTGATGGTGACCCCAAGGGTGGCAGAATAGAACTGCCTTTCTTAGGGTTCTTCTGGCTGTGGCCTTTAGAGAGATTGCCAGGCCTTTGCTCCAAAGCTCCTCTGGGAGGATTCAAACTGCCCAACTTTCAGGGCCTAGCCGCCGGGGGGCTCAAGGCTGCAGAGATTCCTCCCCTGGTGAAGGCCCACCCTTCTGAGTCCATTCAGCTGCCTGCATGTGATACCACCCAATGTGGGTGCCTGTGTCCAGGTTCTCACACGCTGATGTTCTTCACGGGTCTTAAGCAAACTGCCCCTCTGAAGATTCATCACCTACTGACGTTATATACAAGTAAATGATTAATGCCAGGTTCTAGCTGCAGAGTTCTCTCACAGGACAGGCAAATGATATAATTAGCATTTTACCGGGTTTTAATTGCTGGAGATGAGAATATGAACAACCTAACATTTACAAGCCTCCTCATTCTCATTCTTCAGCTCATTAGTGGTCAGATAGGGAAAAATCATTTAGTTATTGGAAAACCCAGAGGTAGAAGTATTTAACCAGAAAGAAGGCTGCCCTGGGCTTGCCTCTGGGGGATTCAAAATGTTCCAGCCAGTGGCTAATGAGTCTCCTCCACCACAGGGAGAGGTAGATAAGAAGAAGTGTCAGTGTGGAGGAGATTTCACTGAGATAACTGCCAGCCCCAGGCTCTGGCAAGGCAAATCCAGGGGAGCTGGAGCTCAAGGTCAAGCTGTCTGCCTCGGACTTGAATTTTGCTGGCAGCTTTTGCCTCCCTGTCCATACGCCCGTCTTTCTCATCAGGTAGGCCAGATCCGGATTCAACCAAACCTCTCTGTTTCCAAGAAAGCCTCGTCTTTTTCTGATGGAGTGACTGGTCGTTTCGAACTGCTGACCTTGCAGTTAGTAGCCTGGCACAGAACCCACTCCCCCACCAGTCACTGTTGAGTTGCTTTGTGGTTAAGTGTTCTCAAGCCATCGACTCATCATGACTCCCTGTACAACAGGAAGAAACCCTGCTTGCGCTGGTACCATTCTCGTCTCAGATGGTTCTTACATTTGAGCGCATCGCTGCAGCCACTGTGCCCATCCATCTTGTGTGGTGGCTTCCGCTTTTTCCATCGACCCTCTCTCTATCCAGCAGGGCTCCGTATTCCCTGTGACTGATCTCTTTTGGCAACACGTCCCAAGTCTGTGAGAACAAGTCTTCCCATCTCTTCTTTTTTTGAGGGGGGAGCATCACTGCTCTCTGGTGGTGGGAGTGGGAGCCCCACTGCTGGAATCGAACCTCCGTCCCAGTGGGCCGCAGTCCCGCGCACAACCACTACGTCACCGGGGCTCAGCCCCTTCCCATCTCTTCTAAGGAACATTCAGGAAAATGAAGTCATGATCTGTCGACTGAATTAATAACATGGGCCATGTTCAATGTCTCACCGGGCCTTGAAAGAGCATCCTTGGAGAGAAGACTCATGTTTGTGCTGGGTACGGTGGCAGTAAGGAGTGTCAGGGCATGAGGAAACTGAGCGAGGCCCTTTTGTCTGTCGATTGAACGCTCACAGCTGATCATGTGAACCAAGGAGCCATACAGGGTGGATGACCCATGTTTGTGAAATGTGAACAGAAGTGCCTGGGCTGGTGTGTCTCTGATCTGTGTCATTCCAAACCAAGGGTCCATTTGGCGTTCCGGAATGGTACAAACAATTCAACCCTGGGTTATTCACCAACCAAGCTAGGGGTCCAAGCGCCCGCTCAGAGGTGGGTCCTAAGAAAGACCTGGGAATCAGCTTCTGAAAGGTCCCAGCCAGAAACCCCACGTCCTCAGGATGGCAACAGTTGGAGTCAGGTCAGGGTCAGTGGGTCATGGCCACTTTATGTCCAGGAAACAGCAGGTAGCTGCAATCACCCTCATTTGGTAGCTTGTCTCAAGGAAAATTGTCACCTCAAAGCGCAGTGCTCACAATGGTGAGTGGGCTCTGACTTACCTCGAAAGGTTGGCAGTTCCAATCCACCAGCTGCTTTGAAGGGCAACGATGTGGTCATCTACTCTCATGAATACTACAACCTAGGCGACCTCATGGGACAGGTCTGTCTTATAGGGTCATTGAGAATTAGCATCGACTTGATGATAGTGCGCTTGCCTTTTGCATTCATAGGGCAAGTTGTACATTTCCCCTTACACGGATTCACTACAGGCTTTAAAAGACACAACTGCAGCATCCCCACCTATGTAAAAAATCTGCCTTTCAAAAACTGTTGTGAGCATCAGCCTTCCCAAGAGGTTCCAGCGAATGCCAGAAAATGGAAACATTATTCTCTCTAACTTGTGAAAAATACCCAGAGACTGTCCTTTTTTCAGGCTTGTGGTAGAAAATGAGCCTTGGCAAAGGGTATTCTAATACCTGCTAAAATGACCAATTAAACATCTTCATCATCAGTCAATTGTTACCTTTGCCCTGAGCAGCAAATAAGCGTGGGGCTGACGTGTGTAGAGAGAGTCTGCAAAGAGATCATTCATCATGATTTCTTTTCCTTTGCATCCAGGAACGGCACCTGCCGCATATCCAGAGTCAGTGCGTCTTTAGGCAAGAATTGGGAAGCCTGAGGGGTGGCCTCTGGCTCCAGGCAGCAGCAGCTGCAGTATCAACCTAAGCAGGACAGATGCATTAGACCTATTTACCCTTGGATGATGGAAGACGATTTAAGAGCTCATCACAAAATAAGGGAAGCCAAACCGAAAAGTGAGAGATTAAAAGAGGGATGGGGTGTCGGGGGGTCTGGGGGGAGCCATTTATCCAGAATTCAGTGCTGCTGGCAGTATGTAATCAGAGGACTCTACTGTCGTCATCTGATGTGACATTTCACTGTTGTCTAAATATTTCTTAGGATGCTAATTTATTCATTTCACAAGTGGGTCTGTTTGAATTGATCCGACATGTGCTTGTTTTCAGAGCATAGGGAGGCTCTTGGATCGCTCAGCCTCTTTCCCATCCAGCCAGTGGGCTCAGGGAGGCCAGTCTGTCTGGGGTAGCCGGAACTAGAGGCTGGAGACGCCGGATAATTTGTATGCAATGTAGGTTTGAGCCGCAGGGTGACCAGAGAGAGGCAGGATTCTATAAATCCTTCCCTCTGCTACCCTTTCGCTGGACCTGGAGTGGAGGAATGTCATTGTGCAAGCTGGCCAGCCACAGAAGCAGAAGCCCGAGCTTCCCTAGGAAATATAATTGGATTTGCACACTCAAATGATATCATGTGCGTTGTGTTTATGAAGGACTATTTTAGGAAGGCAGGTCACTAAACCGGCACTTGGGAAGCCGGCTGTTCTCGTGGTGAGATTGTTCTCAGGCAGCCCTGCAGAGAGTGGAGAGGAATTAACCTTTGAGATGCCAGGCATACTGATAGGTCTTTCCAGGGAAGCATCGTTTCACCTGTGCACACAAATGCTGTGGCTGCCTTACGGACAGACAAACTGGGGCATGTCATATCTGGGATTTGCAGAGAAAGCTGTCTCATTGCTCTATCTGCATTGGATTTTGAATCGTCAGGTGTCTCACCTGATGCTTGACTTTCCTTCAGCTCTTGTTGTTGTTCTTGATAGGGACACTCCGGTGAGTTCCCATTCGACTCATCGTGGCCCCAAGGACAACAGAACAAAGCCAGGTTCCAGCCTGAAAACAGTCCCTGTGCTCGTGGGTAGCATTGAAGCCACGGGGTCCTGACAGTCTATCTCGGGCAGGGTCTTCCTCTTAGGTGAGATTGACCAAGTAGCCATTCCTGGAATCATAAGTCTCAGTCCCCAAGCCACGATGTACAGACATCAGTTCCTCTTTGGGCTTCCCTGGGCATTGTCTCACTTTCACAGGCACACGTGTGTGGCACCTAAAAATACCCGGGGTCCATTTCAACGGAGACCCCTGTTGGCCTAGTCATTAGGAGGTGGGCTCCAATCCCCACTCCAAGGTTCACAACCACCAGCCCTCTGTGGGAGAAAGATGGGGCTCTCTACTCCCCAGAACAATTACAGTCCCGGAAATTCACAGGGGACAATTCTGCCTGGTCCAAGGAGCCACCATGAGTTGGCAACCACTTGCTGGCAATGAATAGAGTTGAGAGGCAGTTTAGCAATCCAGGTGACAGCTTTTCTTTTGAGCACCTTAAAGAGATGCAACAGATGCGCCCAATGTAAATACATTGCTTGATTTCTTGACTGCTGTGTGCGGGCTTTTATGGTGGATATAAGTAGCATGAACTTCCCAGCAATGTCCTTCTTTTTCCACTTCTCATGACCTTGTCTTATTGGTCACATTGTGAAGAATTCTTTCTTTTCATTTAGTTAGATCATCTCCTTTCCTGTGTGTACACCCTTAGTTTCTGGGGCTTCCTATCCCCCCTGCTTCACCTGGCGCCTCTAACGCCTAAACCCAGGTGCTACTTACCACGAAATATCTTTGAAGCACGAAACTCGCCGCAATCAAGAAATGGTCGAATGATGCTTGGTACAGCGATGCACTAGGTGTACAAAGAAACCATAGCCAGGCAACGATTGGATTTGAAAAGCAGACATCCCTGCCTAAAATGCAAAATGCAAAATTCTCCCTGAGGAGAAACCTCAGGGTTTCTGAAGCTCTAGAAATCATGGCGGAACAGATAGCCTGGTCGTTCCGCCGAGGGTGGACCAGCCGACCAGAACTGCCCAGCTGCATTAACACTGCATTTTGTGAAGAGCCTATCCTCAGCCTGAGTCCCCTGCATAGCCGTGGACTGGAGTAAACAATTTGAGAATCTTTTCTCTCTTGATTTTTTTTTTGTTTTTGGGTGCATATGATTACTTGCTGAATGCACATGATTGCTTATAAAAGATGGACAAGGAAAAATTAAGAGATGAGTAATCAAAACGTATTTCTTTAATGCAGAGTCTGAGGAGAAGAAAAACAGCCAAACAAAATCTGACAAATAAGACCTAAAGAGCGGAAGGGCTGTGGAAGGCCTGGGCTGGAAGAAGGGGGTGGGCCGGGTGCCAAGAGCATTGTCCTCTCTTATTGCGAGTATGGAACCCTGGTGGTGTAGTGGCTACGCACTGGGATGGAATCCACATGGCCGGGAGTTCAATACCAACAGCAGCTCTGATGGAGAAAGACTGGGCTTTCACTCCCATGAACAGTGACCGTCTCAGAAAGCCCCAGGGGTCGCAGTCAGTCAGCATTGACGCGATGGCAGTGAATGAGTGATTATTTAGGGTGTGCTGGGACGAAGGGATACCAGTCTTTTTCATTTAACTTTTTAAATTGTGATTTACATGAAGGTTGTGGGACAGGTCATCAGATCTACACTCAGCAATTTGTACACAATTTGCACCATCTCATTCCTGACCATTATTTCAATGCAACACTACACACACATCCCTCTTCCCAGTGTCTCCCACGTCCACTCCTCCTCCCCTCACCTTTTGGATCTCTCTCCTGGGGCAGATGCTGCCCCCTTGATGCCAAAGAGATGGCTTTTCTAAAGTGCACATACCCCACTCATGTTCCCATTCCCCTTGTTGACCTGTTTGTCATTTGACTGAACACTGACCTATGGAGGAATTCAGTTCCTTGACCTAAAAAGTGACTAAGAGTCATAGCTTCAAAAGATCTCCCGGTATCTCTCCATCCAGTCAGCCTGGTCTCTATTATGATTTTGAGTTCCTTGTATCTTTTCTCCCAACTCCATCCACGATCCTCAACTATGATCCCTTTCCAAGCAGTGGGTGGTGGTATGGTAGCCAGACACCATCTAGTTCTTCTGATCTCAAGGTCATGAAGAAAGACGTTCATGTAAGTGGAACAAGAGCCACTGGATGGCTGTTAGTACTCAAGATATTATGGTTGCCAACTGGTTAAGTGTTTTATCACATGGGCCTCCTTTTTGACACGATGGGTTTTCTGTCTTAGGGGTTCTTCAAGGAGAAGTGGGGCAGCTATCTGTCAGGGACTTTATAGAGGAGAGTCCTGAATAGGGAGCTCTTTTTCTCAAGGTCAGTTGAAAGCCACTGGCTGCCTTTTCGGCCATCACGTCTGCTTTGGCAGGCAGGAAGAAGGAGAAGAGCAGAGCTGAAATGCAAAAGGACAAGTGCCAACAAGTTTCTCTGCCTTGAGCTCCAGACTCAGGGTTTTGTAAAGAGATGATGGGGAGAATGAGCAGTGAATAGGTAAGCTGTCCAACACATCTCTGTCGCCCCCTCTGCTCCCTCGTGACTCTGGGTCCCAGTGCCATTGCTCGGCACAGGCCTTCTTGCTAGATGGCATTGTTAGAGTCACCTCTCCCCAGGCCCTGATGCCTCCTTACTGCTCTTTCTGGCCACCACCTGAGGCTGCTGCCACCCTCCCCCCCGCCCCCCGCCAGGTTCCCTCTTTCTCCTCAGATTCCTGGCACCCCATTCCAGTGGTGTGCTGTATCTCTCCTGAGAAGAGGATGTTGAACAAAGCAACTTGGTTTTGCTGAACATTAAAAGAAAAAAAAAAAAACAGTTGCCATGGAGTCATTCCAATCCATGGAGAACCCGTGTGGAAGCCCTGAGTGGTGGCAAGGATTCCTGTGCTCAGCTGTGAATGGAAAGGTCAGAGGTTCACATCCCCTGTAGCTGCCTTGAAGGAACACCTCCTATTGGGCAGAGGTTACTCTGATCCACATGGGATGCCCATTGATGAGGATTTTTTTTAAGCCTATTGGGCAGAGGTTACTCTGATCCACATGGGATGCCCATTGATGAGGATTTTTTTTTAAGCCACCCAGTTGATTCCAACTCCTAGGGTTCCTGAGTCTGTAAATCTTTATGGGAAGAGGCAACCTCATCTTTCTTTCGGATTGACCAGCGGGTTGGAAATGGACAATTGCCAAATCTGCCATTTCCCACAACTTAAAACAATTCCATTAAAGCTACAGTGTGCCCTAACTGGACTAATTTATCTGCAAAATCAAAGGAAGTATTGGAACCCGATACGGTTGAACCAAACAGACTTCATTAAGCCCCAAAGAAGCGTTTATTTTGTCTTTTGTACTTAGTTCGGTGAAGCATTCCCCTTCGTACTTCTTAGCTCTACTCTCAATTAGCACAAGAAACGTAGCATGAATCAATAAACGCAAGCAGGTTTTCCTCTAAGCTCAAAGCCAAAGGCCACCCTCACTTGGGCAAGCTCCCTAGCTTCTTCTCTCGATGTAGCTCACTGAAAGTGGCTGATAGCCCTGGGCAGGCAATCTTCAGTGACAGCCACCCTTCTCCTTTTCTAGTTATGACACCAGCATGCCATCCTGGTCTCATACTAGGGAGATAGTGATATCATCGGCCCCTCCAGCCAGCAGAACCTATGTCAGAGGACAGGCATTTGTGAAACCCTGCAGGTGCTTTGACTTAAAAATTTTAAAAACTACAGCTTCTCAGGGACTTTGGCCAAATGCCTTGGGATTCTTCAGACATGAGTATCTTCACACCTTAAAGAGTTGTTGTGTTCTTATTGTTAGATGCCTGCAGTTCCAAATCATAGTGGCCCAATGTACAACTGAAACCCTGCCTGGTGCTGAGTCATGATCAGAATTGTTCTTCTGGTTGAGGCCACTGTCGCAGCCAGTGTGTCAATCCACCTCATACAAGGCCTTTCTCTTCTTCCCTGCCCCTCTGCTTATCCAAGCATGATGGCCTTCCACAGTGTGTAAGTCTGGGTACACAAGAGAAACAAATCCATAGAAACTCATTTGTATATAAGAGAGTTTTATATAGAAGGTAAGTGTACATTAAAAAGGCATCCCAACCCTGTCTAGTCCAAGCCCATAAGTCCAACATGAGCCCATATGTCTGACACCGATTTGCAAAGTTCTCCTTAAACTCTCAAAATACACACAATGATGCCAACTGCAGAAGGAAAGCTGAATCAGTGAGCATGTAAGCATCTCAGTGCTGGCAGGGGTCTTCCCACAGCTGCTCCAGCACCCAGGTTCATGTGACTTCTCTTCAGAGATGTCTTGAAGGAAGTGAGTCTTGCCAGCTGAGGCAAAACACTAGCTAAGGCAGCCCCACAGTGGTCTGACCATCAGAGAATGAGAGACCAGAGAACAAGAAAGGCTAGACTCACCAAGCCGTTTATCTCTCAGTCCTTCATAACCCCACATGCTTTTACTGGCCAGCTTGGCACAATAAACCTTAACACAGGAAGTAGTCTCTCCTGATAGCATGTCTGAAGTATGTGAGCTAAAGGCTTGTCATCCTTGTTTCTAAGGAGCACTCGAGCTGTACTTCTTCCAAAACAGATCTGTTGGTTCTTTTGGCAGTCCGTGATACTTTCCACATTCTTCTCCAGCACCATAATTCAAATGCATCGATTCTTCTTCAGTCTTCCTTATTCACAGCCCAACTTTCACATGCATATGAGGCGATTGAAAACACCCTGGCTTAGGACAGGCACACCTTAATCCTCCAGGTAACATTCTTGTTTTTCTATGTTTTAAAGGCATCTTATGCAGCAGATTTACCTAATGCAATGCTTTGAGTTCTTGACTGCTGCTTCCGTGAGCATTGCTTGCAGATCCAAACAAGATGATCCTTTCTCCATTTTTCGTGATGCTACCTATTGATCCAGTTGTGAGGACTTGGGTTTGGGTCAGTTGTAATCTACACTGAAGGCTTCAATCAGCAAGTGTTTCAAATCCTCCTCTCTTTCAGCAAGCAAGGCCATCTGCATATCGCAGGTTGTTAATAAAACTTCCTCCAACCCTGATGCCACATTCTTCATAGAATCCAGCATCTCTGGTTATTGAGCGACTATGGTGAAAGGGCACAACCCTGACTCACACCTTTCCTGATTTTAAGCCAGGCAGCACTTCCCTGTTTCACTCACACAACTGCTTCTTGATCCACGTACAAGTTCCTGGTGGGCACGATGACGTGTTCTGGAGATCCCGTTCTTCTCAGGGTGATCTGGTTTGTTATGAGCTTCACAGTCAAATGCCTTTGCACAGTCAGTGAAGCACAAGAAGTCATTTTTTTCTGGTATTCCTTGCTTTGAGCCAAGAGCCATCTGACATCAGCAATGATACCCCTACGTTTTTGTCCTCTTTTGGATCTGGCCACTCGCTGTCAATGTGCTGCTGCAATCTTTTTTTTTTTTTTTGCATGATCTTCAGCAGAATTTTACTGACCTGTGAGCATTCTTTTGGGTCACTTTCTTTGTAAAGGGGACAAATGTGGATCTCTTCCAGTCAATTGGTCAAGTAGCTGTCTTCCAAATCTCCTGGTTCATGTGAGTGTTTTCCATATAGAGCTTCTGCATATAGAGCAACTCTTTTTAGAGCAACCATCTAGAGAACTTCGAAAGTTATAAATTTTTACAGGATGGATAGCCTTTTTATGGGTGCAGATACGTTCCTGTTTCTCCTGCAGAACAGATGGTGGGTTTGAACTATTGACCTGTGGTAATTAATACCTCCTGGAGCCAAACTATGGGAGGGAGACAGAGGCAGCCTGCTCCCAGACAGTCTAAGAAGCCCGGAGGATCAGTTCTGCTCCATCTTATTATCTGGCTACAAATCGGAATGTGTCTATAGCATGGAGCAGGTAGTCTTCTTACAGCACAACCAGATGTTGGAGCCAAGGCATCATTTTAGTCATTGGATTTTCTTGAGGGGGAAGAGTGACTGGGTTCTTTAATTGACAGGCAGTTATTGCCTGGCCCCTTTAACGAGTGTCTAGGTGCTGCTGCCTGTCAGAATGGCCGCATGTCAGCTGTGACCAACAAACCAACAAGTCCCTTTGGGCCGGCATCACCATTACCCAACAGTGAGTCAGTTACCCACACCCAGCCTCCATCTTCTCAGTTAGGGGTCCGGCTTCTGGAGATGCCTCTAATTTGTTTACAGACCTTAGGAAACAGACCACAGGACCTTAGGGAAGCCACTTCATTCTTCTGTTCGTTGGTCATTTTATCCCCAATAAAACACAGTGAGATAAAGCTCTGCCAGTCAGTCAATGCTGACCCTTGGCAGACCTCTGGGGGTCAGAGTGAAACTGGGCTCCATGAGATTCCCTCTGACTGAGTTTTCAGAAGTTGATCACCAGGCCTTTCTTTGGAGCTCCCTCTGGGTGGACTGGGACCTCTACCTTTTGGTGACTGCCTGAACTTGTTATCTGTGTTCCCATACCGTGGGACCCCATTCTCTTGACAGCCCCTCTGGATCTCATGGCCTGGGGAGCAAACAGAATGACTGTGTCACAATCTCAAAAGCCCTAGGTTCCAGATAATGTGGAGATACACTTGACTGGGAAATAGTTTTAAAATCTGCTGTATCTCAGTTTTAGGCTCATCTCATGCTTAAGACATATTTCAATCGGTGAAGTTCTCACAATACCCAACATGCATTCAAGTATTCAACCCAGGATCCATGACATTAGTAGGAAAACTCATCGCTCACCGCCATCAAGTCGATTCCATCCGAAGTCACCCTGTAGAGCTGCCCCTGCCCCTGTCTGTTTTCCAAGACTGTACATCTTCATGGGTGCAGACAGCCTCATCAGTCTCTGTTGGAGCAGCTGGTGGTTTGGGATCACTGACCTGGCAGCTAACTGCCCCTGTGGTAGCATACCTCTCCATCAGGTTGCCTGGAAAGCTCACAGCAAGTTCCCTCCAGCAAAATAGGATCATTCACAGCAGCTTGAATGGAATCACCATCATCTTTCTAAAACTGTGCTAAGTTCTACAATAAGAAATGGACGACAGTGGTATTGCACCATTGAAAGCGGGGAGCGACTTTCCGGTGGCTGCTCTTCTCACTCTTCTGCCTCTTTCCCCTTCTTGATCCGCCAAGGCTCTGCCAAGCTTCCACCAGATGGAATCCCTTGGAGAATCTCTTCTGTGGGAGATCCCTTTGAAATCTTTTGGATTTGCAAACTTAACTTAGGCACCCCTACAGGAGCCAGGGTAGCCTCGCCGTTGCTCACTGGGCTGTTAACCACAAGGTCTGCAGTTCAAAAGTACCTTCCATTCTGTGGAGGAAAGGCAATGTCTTCCACTCCCCTAAGGACTTACAGCCTCCGAAACTCACAGGGGCAGTTCTACCCTGTCTTATAGGACCGCTGTGAGTTGGAATTGACTCAATGGCCATAGGCTCAATCTGGGAAAGGGGGAGTCAGCTAGTCGGCACCGTCTTGCAGCAGTTTAAATATCTAGTGACTGTGCATCATCCTGTATTTCTCCAACACCAAATGAATGAGCTCACCAGAAGGAAAAAGAAAAGAGAAAGACAGGCTATTGCATAATTTCTCAAAATCCGGATGTCAGATTTAGATTACTTAAACCCCTCCTTTCAAAATGAAAGCCCTCTCGCTCCCACTTCTGTTCCTCGGGGTAATTCAGAGCTAGTTGTCCTCCTCATGCTGACTTCACCAGTGTTCTTACTTGATGAGCCCTCCTGAGAATGTGCCTGTTCTCCTGGGGCAGATTGCTCCCCCAGGCTGGGTTTCAGACTGCTGGATGTCTATCAGGTACATCGTTCTCACTTCTTTGCAACTAGAACCCCAGCCTCATCTTGGGAGATGTGTGCTTGGCTAAGAGATACAGACCTGCCTCCTCTTGCTAGACCTGAAGCCAAACTCACCAATATTGTGTCGATTCTGACTGCCCCTGTGGGTTCCTGAGACCACTCAGGCTCCTTAATAAGCTCTCAGTGGTTCTCATAACTAAAGGGACTCGATGGACATGGAACCTGTGCCCAGTTCATCTGGAAGGAATGCCTCTTTTCTCCCATGCCTCCTTTTTCAGCCATCCTTCTGCCTGATGAGAAGATGGGATGGCAGCAACAGTAGTCATGTTGTACCCTAAGGGAACTTTGAGGATGGAAGCCACACCCTCAGGGTGATGAGCCACATAGGACTAAGAATCCTAGGACGCTGCTGGTTCTGTGAGGCCGCCGTGCCATAGTCCTCGACAGCTTTCCTGGATTGTGACATAAGATACACTTCAGATTCATTCAATCCACAGTCATACTTCTCCACTGACAACATCCCAATGCCACCTTTAATCAATACCAGGGCCAAATGCCTCTGCGGCCTGTGTCCGCCAGTGAATTAACATTGACTAATCCTTGAGCAACTATTCTAATGCTTCTCTCTCAGCATCTTTGCCAATCTGAGTGTCCAGGGCAAACAGCAACATTTCTAGTTTATGTGTTTGGTTGCTCCATCCTGCCAATCTGGGGGACAGAAAGACCCAGACCAGACACTGAGTCATCTGGTGCGTCACTTCCAGCCCTAGAATAAATGTCAGGCAACAATTCGGGGTGGGGGAGACTAGTGGGGCTCTTTTATGACATCTTATGACTGTGAAAGTGCAGCAAGCCTTGTGAGGTCAGAGTTCACCCTGGAGGTGTTCCGCCGAGGCCAGGCAGCGCATCGTCAGAGGACCTTGAGGCGAAGGGGTAAGAATTGAACTCAGTGATGTTTAAGGTCTCTTCTAATTTGATTTCGGTGGTGCAACCAACTTGCTCTCACCCACCAACCATACGGTTTGAGCCCACTCAGAGAAGCCTCTGAAACCGGCCTGGGGAGTTGCTTCTGAAAGATCAAACGGGGAAAGAGTGGAGGGTCATTGTGCAGAAGACCCAGATGCAGCTGCTCTGCTCTGCCCGGGAAGCAGATTGACTTGGTGGCAGCTGAACCTCAGCAACGATCGTAGAGGCTGGCAATTCCCGCCCACCCAGCGACACCCCGGAAGGCAGACCCAGCAATCTGCTTCCCTAAAGCGTGCGGACAAGAAAACCCGAGGCAAGGTACTCAGCCTCCGTGTGCCTCGATGTGCTTCTCTGTGAAATGAGGCGCTCTCCGTGTCTTATCCAGGCGGAAGGAGCACGGGCAGAGATGATGAAGGGAATGTCTTGGGGTAGTGCCTCTCTCATCAGGGCCTCTTCTAATGGACCGTTCATGAAGTCAGGGGCCTTGATTTTCTTTATTTGCTGCTCCCATGCCAGCCCCACGAACAGTGGCTGGCACAAACTGGCCCCTAGATAGTTCTCGGATACGTAATCAGAATCATTGCGGCGCTAACACAGCCAACCCCCAACAACAACTGGCAACTGGCAGTAGGTTGCAGTCAAAGTGTGAGTGATGAGCTTGATTAGTAGAAATGTATGTCCTTGGTATTTTTAGCATATGCCCAAATCATTTGAATGAAGCAGAAAGAGTAAGTTGAATACAAACGTCATTTCCCCAAATAGAGTATCTTAACAAAAGGGGGTGAGGGAGCTTCACTTATCTTTCCTCAAGTGCTCTCTTTGACCTTTAAAAAATAATAATAGCTAAAGGAGCTGGGATTAGAGCTATGTTGAGTCACTATTTTGATTAAATATTGAAGGAGAATATGTATTTTAAAGCCCACTCCTATCCTTTGAACCAACACTTATTCTCAATGATCCACTCTCTCAATGCATTCATACCAAAAGATTATATATATATATATATATAGAGAGAGAGAGAGAGAGAGAGAGAGAGAGTAATGCAATGGTTTTTTGAAGTCTTCTCATATATAATGTGTCTGATGGCATAATCTCTTGGTTATAGAAGTCAGATGACTAGCCCTGCTTCTTACCAGCAGAGGAAACAGGCACGCAAGACTTCTTAAAAACCAAACACCAAGCAGGCGGCAATCCTGAAATGCTCATCTCCCAGGAGGATTTCCGTTTCCCACTCATTGGTGCTGTTAGCTGCTGGCAAGTTGGCCCCAACAGATGTACAACACAGCAAAACATTGCCCAATCATCTGCATGACCAATGGTATGTTCACATCATTGTAGTCACTGTGTTCCGACTAGGGGGCCTCCTTCAACCTAAAGGAATTCACCCTTCAGCATCAGGTTGGACAATTTTTGTCTGTGATCCATTGGGTCTTCATTGGCACTTTTCTTTGTCTTGGCCTGGAAGCTCTACTGAAACCTGCTCCCAATGGTGACCCTGCTGGAACATGAAAACCCAGACTGGTAGCACAGCTTGCAGCACCCTATCAAGGAATGAGACTCCACCGTAGGACAAAAGTGACAGGTGGTGGAGTTTCCTCTCACGTGGCATCTTTTGCCAGCACTAATTCTAAAACTTGAAGGTGCAGAGAAAATGAACAGTCTAAAGGCTATACCCAGCAACCCCAAGATGCCTGGATGACTCATGGGATCTCTGCAGGAAGTAGGGTCATAGGGATGCGGAAGGGTGCTGAGGGTAGAGAAGCACTCTCTGGGGGCTGCCTCGCAGAGCCCACAAGATGGGGTGACTCTTCTGGCACCCTCAGCTCCTGTTTTCTAACTTCTCCAGTTCTCTGGCATCTCGAGACACAGAGTGGTTATGTAAATACATGTCCTGTTCTTGCTTTCTGTCTCCTAGCTCTAGTCTAGAGATGTGCCCAAGGCAGCATGAGGCATTCCATGCTGAATGCCTCCTATTAGTTAGCTTATGCTTCTGGCATTTGGAGTATAGGGAGCACTCCAGACTCCCCAAGATACCTTCTTCATGAACATCAGAGCCCCTCTCCAATGCCCTGGATGATGGATGAGGGGAGGTCACATTAGGGATCTAAAACTTTGGAGGACCTTCAGGGGTCACAGCTCCATTTTATATTTTGTGAACTCCAAAAGATAGACTAATGCCTCTTTGGAGAGACCACCAGTACCTCAGGCACATCCTCTGTTCTCCCCATTGCATTTGAACCAAACCATCATCCTGACATTTTGTTCAAAGAATCTAAATCAGCGGTTCTCAACCTTTGGGGGTCAAACAACCCTCTCACAAGCATCACCCGATTCATAACAGTAGCAAAATAACAGGAAGTAGCAACGAAAATAATTTTATGTGGGGGGGGGGGGGTTCGCCATAACATGAGGAACTGTATTAAAGGGTTATGGCATTAGGAAGGTTGAGAGCCACTGACCCAAATGAAGAGAGAAACAGCAGAAATTTGCCTATCTGGGTGCATTTCGAGGGAGTACATACAATTCAAAGTGGAACAGCCTGCATTCTGGAGGTGTGAGAGGTACACCAAAGAGGGAATAGTGGTCTCCAGGCAGGGTAGTCCGCCGAAGGGTCATGGTCAAGTCCAGGGTATGTCTCAAATGCAGGGTATGGCCAGACCCTGGAGTTCTTCTCCAAATGGGCTGCCCAGTAGTAATTCTCCAAAAAAGCCCAGTGCCTGACACAAAGCAGTCTTACTTAGAAGGCTACAAGGCTTGACCGGAAGCTGATGCCAGCAAAACCAGTTCCCTCCTGGCTCAAGGTTGAAAATGACACCTGAAGGCAAAAGGTGTGCACTGCTCATGTTAAGTCCCCTACTGCCCTCAGGTTGATTCTGATTCCTAACGAGGTTATCCGGCAGAGCACAAGTGTCCCTTGGGGTTTCTGAGACTTTGAATCTTTACAGGAGTAGGCAGCTTCATTTTTCTCCTATGGGGTGGCTGGTGGGTTGAAACCATTGACCTTGTAGTTAGCAGTTCAATGTGTAACCCACTATCCATCAGAGTCCCTTCACTCTTAACTCCATGGAGCCAGAAATCTGAATTGCTGGAAAAGTTTGAAGCCACCAGCCCATCTGTGGGACAAAGATGGGGCTTTCTACTCCCATGAAGAGTTAGTCTCACAGGGGCAGATCTGTCCTGTCCTATAGGGTGGCTTTGAGTCTACATCGACTCAATGGCAATATGTCAGGTATGTCATACCTGGGCCTGCAGGTCAGGTCCTCTTCTCCCACTATCTGCCCGTAATCACAGCAACGTCTCTCTACCTCTCCAAACCTCACCTGCAGAGTAGCTGTGATGACTCTCATCATTGTGGTTCGCTGCCATGGTGTCTGAGGGTCCCAGACTCAATGGAGCACGAGGAAGCAGAGCGCTGTGCCGTGGGGAGATCGGACCTTTGTGGCTCGGAGACTTTGCACTGTCTGGTTTTCTGAAGCACGTTGCCAGGTCTTGCTTCCTAGTCCATCTCGTTCCGGAAATTCTACCGAAACCTATTCCAACAACAACCAAGCTTTCACTGACAGACGATGCTGGCTGGACATGAAGGGCCCCAAGCAAGAGTCAAACCTGGGTCTCCAACAAGGAAGAGTTCACCCCCTGAACCACCAGTGCCCCCAGCCAATTGGCTACTGCAAGAAAACCAAGCTAAACCCACTGCCCTGGATCCGTTCTGATGCAGCGCAACCTTATGTCGTGTTGCTAAGACTGTACACCCGGAGGGGAGCAATTGGCCTCATTTTTCTCAAGCTGACTAGCTGGTTGGTTTGAACTTCTTACTTTGTAGTTAGTAGTCTACTGCTTACCCAGTAGGGCCCTTGGTTATTGTAGGAAATAAAATTTTTGTGTGTGAAACACTGAGCACCAAGGAGACAGTTAATTCTTTTGACTAAACCCACTCCCTGCTCAGCAACATGGTTGGGTTCAAAAGATCAGGTGAAAACAGACATTACGTAAAAGTGGAGGCTGATCACATCCATTCACAAAATGAAGCTCAATCTTAGCATTACATAACTGCCAGATTATGTCATGATTGCATCTGCCAAATCATAGCATGATGATAACTGCCAAACCGCTGAGAATCGTGGGCCAGTCAAGTTGACACATAACCTTAGCCATCACACCCAGCGTTGTTCTTGCCTTGTGCCTCAGAATGCATTCCTGCCTCGTGTGTGACATGTCTCAAATAGAGGGTAGTTTTTAACCATAGGCATAAATATGAAATGCCATCTGACATGGTGTTTGATATGGGAGGAGTTGTTTCATTTTCATAATGGTAATGTCTAGATAATGCTCTGTGTAGCAAATTACTTAAGGACCACACATAGCTGAAATAACAGACAAGACAATAGGTATATGTGAACTGAGCATTTAAAATCTTTGGAAATTGGTTCATTTTTGTCGACCTAGTCCCTTTGTGCTTCCCTTTTATATGTATCAATGCGATTGACTGCAACAAGCACTTGTGGTTCATGGAATATGTCCTCCACCTTATTCCCTTGATGCCAACACAGTTTGATGAACTCTCTTGGTTCTCAGTCCAGATCTCACATGATCAGAGATAGCTTTCCAACGAGCCCATAGGAGACAGTAACTCCCTTCTCTCCACATCCCTCTCCTCTCTCAACTCTTTTTCTTCTTCACCATGACACTTACACCATGGATCTTAAATGTCTGTGTTTTTGTTTAGTTTTTTAATTGTGGTAGATAGATATGTATATCTACATGTAGTATGTGCCATATCAGTACTCTTCACATGGACAGTTCAGAGATATTAATTATGCTTATCGTGTTGTCCAACCATCATTCTGATCTGTCTCCAGATTTTTCTGTGTTCAGTTTATTGTCTATCTCCAGGAGAAGGAGACGGGGGTGGAGGGGGAGAGAGGAGGGTTTCATGTGTTTTGCTTACCATTATGTCCCCACTATCTAAAACTGTACCTAGACATCCTGATTGTAGTGGCTGCTATAGAGACAATCGTTCTTGATTTTAGTTCTTCCTTGTCTGGTGGCATGTGACGTTGGATAGGGGAACCATATATCCTTGTGTGCCCAGAACACTCTATTTCGTGTTTGTCCCCTGGCATCATCATAACGTGCTCCTCCTTTCACTTCGAAGTGCCCCTGATTGTGAATATATAGTTGTGATCACACTTGCTATGGATTCCAGAGAATTACTATGACACATGAGCCCTTATTAAAGGAACATATGGCTTGGATGAGGAAAGAAATGAAACCACCCTGAACAGTTACAGCTAGCACACTCTGAATGTTCACTACATGCCCAAGGCCTATGTAAGTATCTCCACCAGACTGTGAAATAAGCACCATTTGAATCCCCATTTCATAGTTGAGGACCCTGAAGCTTAAACAGTTTAAGTAAATTTCTCATCTCTTTGCAGCACCAGTAAAAGGCAGAGTGAGGATTCAAATCCTAGAAATAGTACTTGTAACTACTGGGTTCAAGGAGTAAGCACCCAAAGCTGGGTTTTTTTCTCAGGGCAGCCTTAATTTCACCCTGCTTTTTCCTCAGGGCAACCTCAATTTCACCCTGTGAAAATTCTGGAAGGTAGCTATTAATGAGCCCACATTTTTTGAATTAGTAAAACAAGGCTCAGCTTAGTTTATTGACTGAAGTAATATTCAAATCTACAATAATCATACCTATTCGAAGAAAATTATGAACAAGATGGTGCTAGGCTTGAGTCACCAAGGACTGGAAGCATGATTTTATTTCTGGACTCAATCATATTTTCACTGCCTCATGTGTCTGAAGGCATCTATAATATAGCTAAGCATCATGGACCAGTACGCATCATACTCCATCAATACCACCTTATACTTAAAGTTTTGGATGACATCTTATTTGATTCAAAGATTAAATGAAAATGAATGTCTTGGAGGGAGGCAGCTAACAAGAATAAATGAACCTTGCTGCTACATTTGCTGATAATTATCCCCCACTGTTAATACTAATCAGAGTTTCTTCTCAGTGCTCTCTGTGTGTGTGTGTGTGTGTGTGTGTGTGCGGTTCTGCAGTAGAGTTCAGATTTTCCATGTAGGAGACCCATTATACCTCAAGAGTAGCCACTCCTTCAACTCTCAGTGGAGGCAGGAACATCACTAAGACATTGACCATGAGTCCATGGAGCCTGTAGAGTAAGATGGACTAGGAAGGCCTGAAGATCAGCCTGTCAGAGCCCGCAGGATACATCTATAAGCCATCTTGGAGAGAGCAGAGCCAGGTAGCACCTTGTTCATCTGTGCTCGAAGTACCAGGGCCAGTTTGCCTCATATGATCAAGTCTTCAGCCTTGTTGAAGAGCCAGGGTATTGGGAGACCAATTTCTCCCCCACCATCAAGTACTACCATTGAGAAACTTCATGAAGTTTCTCCCACCATCAAGTACTACCATTGAGAAACGTAAGAAGCCACCTTCTTGATGAATTGGGCCAGTGACTCTGGAGCTGATTTTTTTTCACCTCTTCAAGTCAACAAATGATCCCTGGTGGCACAGTTCAGCATTAGGCTGCTAACGACACAGTCGGGTGTTCAAACCTGCCAGCTGCTCCTTAGAAGAAAGGTGAGGTTATGGTTTCCCGTGAAGATTCACAGTCTTAGAAAGTTAGGGCACAGAACTCTGGCAGAGTCTCTGTGAGTTGGAGGCCATTTGGTGGCAGGAATTATCAAGTCAAAGGGCCCTTGCTTCATGTTAATAGACACACTCATTTTGTTTTGGTAAAGCATAGCAGAGGATCAGTGGACTTTTTGGAGGAGTCGGGATCAAGACTTGCATGACCTAGGAAAAGGCTCCCATGACTGCTCTATATTGTTCTTTATCAATTCTGAACAACACATGCATTTTAAATGAAAAAAAAAAAAAAGCTCTTGCAAGTTACTATTTTTAGTTCAGTAACTAAATGATGAATCAAAATGTTTCTTCAAACCCAATTACCCAATAAAAATTGCCATAGTAACCATCACATTACATGACACATCCTGCAAGCTCACACCAAATCTTCCTTAGGAACTGCTACTGCCACCTCCTTGACACTGCCATCTGGGATGCATCTGAAAGGAAGAGGAGATGATGGAGGAGCCTGGCCCCTTGTGAGAGGGCCTCTGATTTGTCCACATCACCGAGGCAAAGGGGTTTGGGGCAGGGACTGGAGCAATCACTGTTTCTATGGAATTCTACAGGGGCTTTCCGCCATAATCTGGAAGTGGCCCAATGTGAGGAGGTAGAATCGTTTTCAAAAGACAGAGATCGCTTCTCTGGGTTTCTGCCCTAATCCCTCCTAACTTTACGATCTTCAGGTGTGATTCTGGCTTTTGTTATTATTACTTTGGTCAACTTTCCCTCCTTCGGATTTTGCCTACACATTTCTTTTCCTTGGAAGACTTTCCTGGTTGTTGTTGTTGTTGTTGTTGTTGTTTTATCCCTACAGGGTGTTTGTAAGTGTAGGGGTCATCTTATTCATTCCTGGGGGAGAGCAGTGCTTAGGTCACAGTCGTTGATTCAAGCATTCTGACACAGTCACGTCGTGAACAACAGGATGGAACATTGCTTGGTCTGGCGCCATCCCCCAGCTGGTTTATGTTTGAGTCGGTTGTTGCAGCCGCTGTCGCAGTCTGTCTCATCCAGGGTCTTCCCCTTTTGTTGATTCAGTACTTTACCAACCACGATGTCCTCTTCCCAGAGACGGTTCTCTCCGAATAACAGGTCCAAAGCACATGTGATGAAAAGTCTTGCCGGCTTTGCTTCAAAGGAGCATTGTGATGATCCTTCTTCCAAGACGAATTTATTTGTTTTTCTGGCAGTCCACAGTATTCTCAATATTCTCTCAAAGCCCACCATGATTAGAAATCATACATGAAGCTTAATAAATACGTAGAAAGTGAGCAAAGATACTGCCTCCATGACAATCATCATCACCATCCATGTAATGTTGTAGAATAGAATCTAGATCACAGTCGTTCTTGTTGTTGGTAGTTGATTAGTCATCCCCAATGCATAGCAATGTTATACATAACAGAGAGAACACCCTCCATTTTTGTGATTGCTGATATATTTGAGTTTCATACAAATCACTTAGCTTAATTAAATAATGCATTCAAGAGATCCATTGAGTCGACAGATATTGGAGACTGACTCCATCGGTAAGAAGGGTTAAAGCTTGCTGCTGGCTGCAGGGAGGGTCTTTGGGGAAACAGTGACGAGATGAGAGGGTTAGATGTTCATTCAAGAACGTCATTGGCATCAGTGCTTGGGGAATGGAAGGGACGACAGCAAAAAAAATGAGATGAAGAGGCAAGTTGTGCCCTGATGCAATATCGACAGAGCCCTCAGTCAGTCATAAAAGGACTCTTGAAGCTGGGATGCCTTTCTGAAACAGGGTTATTCTGAAACAGAATCATTTAGGAACTTTGATGCCTCCCTGCTGATCAGTCAAGGGGGAGGGGTCTTGGATGAGAAGATGCTCCACAGCTGAGGCTAAGAGAGTCTGCCAGCAGGGTTCCTGGGAGTGTATGCTCTTCAGTCCTGAAGGGGAATCTGGCATTCTGGCCACAGGCCACCCCTTTTGCTACAAGAGTACACACATTCAGAAGACCTTTTGGAACAGTCCCTCCATGGTCCTGAAAAGCATGTCTTCTGGGAAGAAGAAGAGGGAGGTAAATTACAGCACATTCCTGAGGTTGGTCTTAGGGATCCAACTTCTATCCATTCTTGATGCTTGTCATTCTCAGAAATCACCTCTGCTGCTTTTGGTGGCATCCCTGGTTAGCCCAGAAGCCACTTACATTTCTCATGTAGGATGTAGCCTTGGGCTGGATAGTGACTCTTCTTACTGGCTTGTTCGTGTGCATGAGGAGCCCCCAAATACTCAGGTGATAGCTATTATTTTATTTATAGTTCAATGTGTCACCTGTTGAAGCTGCAGAGTCTTGGGCAATGCAAACTTATAAGCAAAGAGAGTCCAGAGTTGAAGAGTTTGAAATCACAAATCTTCCAGTGAGTCAGTGGAGGTATTGATGAGGGCAGGGTCACTCACCGGTTTCCAGACTCATCTATTCCACCAAATGAGGCTATCGGACCAGGTGAAGGTCTTTGTTGAACACATGCTTGCAGACACTTGACGACCAGGTGGCCTTTCAGCCTAGCCTTCACTGAGGCGCCCTCCCCATCTCCCAGGGTGTCAGTTCCTAGAGCTAGGGCAAATGCCACTGTCTTGGGTCACACCACCTCCTGCTCATCCCTCGAGTTTTTTTCTTTTCTTTCTTTTTGAACTTGAATGAGGGAAACTTTATTAGCCTGCGACACAACGGAACTAGAATTCTGGAAGATCTGAGCTCCAAATGATGGAAGAGCATAGCTTCCATTCAGACGTGTGCAGGGTGACAGAAGCGAAATGGGGTGGGGTTTCTTGTGCAGAGGTGGTCCTTAATGAAGGAGGCAGGGGGTCCGGGGAGGGGTGCATCCCAGGAAAGAGGAAGTGCATGAGATGCGGCAGCTGCTTGTGGGTTTCTTTTCAGATGGTTAAAAGTCCCCCGTTAGGATTTTCTTCTCATGAGGTTATTTTGAATTTTGTGGGGTTCTTTTTGTATTTTACTTCCTTATTGTATTTTAACAGTTTGGTTGGCACATAATTCACATATCTTACAATTCAACGACTCAATCATATGAAGAAGAGTTGTACAATCATCCCAACAATTTGAGAACACTGTCTTCTTTCCCGTACTCATTGTTACTAGCTTCCCACTTCCCCCCAGCTGCCCTGCCACAACCCCAAGAAATCCTCCATCCTGTTACCATCTTTATAGATTTACCTACCCTGGAGTTCATATACAAAAAAAGGAGGACAAGAAAACCCCTAACAGCAATAACAAGGTACAACCACATTTGTTTGATCCTTATTTCCTGTTACTGCAGAAGGGGAGAGTGGTCTCTAAGTGCCAGCCACTGCATTCAGATTCGGATTCCACTCCTGATGACTTGTGAGGACCGTTTGCCTGAGGCTTCTTTCTCCTAAAGGGGGGGATAACAGTCACAAGGAGCTCACAGGATGCTAAGAGATCATCTGTGCCGAGTGCCTGGCTCACAACTGGGAGACGGAGCACACTCAAAAGTACCTAGATCAGAAAATGTGCCAACTGTCAGTCTGAAATGACTCCCTCTTCCCCAATTTATATCGTTCACATCAGATGTTTAAATAGTAACATTGCTAATCCTGCTTTCTGTGAAAGTGTATTTACCTGTTCAGTCCTTGCCCATTATGTTATTTCAATCTTGCAGTGTTTTATTTTAAATGTATTTCTTGTTGCCAGAATCTTTAAAAAAAAATTCACTGCCATTGATTCACTGCTGATTCATAGCAACCTTACAGGACAGGGTCGAACTGCCCTGTGGGTTTCCAAGACTGACTCTTTTTGGTTTTAAAGGTAGGTTTTTTTGGTTGTTGTGGTTGTTGTTGTCGAAGCTGATTTTTTATTCTAGTGTTTTTCCCATAATGGATGTGTGAGCTAACTCTGTTGGAGGGACTAGAATCCTGTGGGGAGAGGCAACTACACTTGAGCTGTTCACCCCAAGATGAACTGTTCAAACTCAACCATCACTCCACGGGAGAAAGATGAGGCCGCCCGCTCCCATAGAGATGGAAAGTCTTGGAAATCCTGCTGGGCAGTTCTCCTCTATCCTGCAGGGTCACGACGAGTCAGGTGGGACTTGACGGCAGTGACTTGTTTTGCTTTATTGTAGTGAAACCTCTCCAGGTCCACACTGGCATTCCCCATTTCAGCTCTGTAGTGGACACCTTGGGCGAAGCACTCTCCAAGGTAGTAGCTGACACAGGTGCTCAGCTCTTTGGGACACGGGTGTCAGGGACTGAGAGTGTGGTGGAGGTGGGAGTTTTTTCAGGGACCTGACCATGAGGGTCACCAGGAGGGGAGTGACTCCCTTGTGTCTCCCAGGCCCCATCAAACTCTTTTCCTCCTTTCAGTCCCATCTATTAGGTGCTTTTGGTGCTGGGCCTGGCAGGTTCTAGAGACAGGGAGAGAATCGAATCAGTGTCCGCTTGGGTCTTCAAAACCTATCTGACTTCCTGCCTGTGAAAATTTATTTTTAGACTTTCTTTTTGAGCAGCGTTTCACAGTGATGAACCCTTTAGGATGTATCCACACGTTTCCAACCGCCAGTAACACTTCCATTCAGCAGGTGTGTGGTCTGGCGCTTCTCCCATTGCCAGCTTTATTGTTCGGGACTGTGTGCATCTGTCGTATATCAGAGACACCCAGAAGGATGGTTTTTCTAATGTCGACCTCTTGATTCATGACTATGGGCCTTCTGTTGTGTGTCACAAATTATCTTTGGTGCGTTCTCTTTTTCTACTTGAGTAAAACCAATTTACCCTGGAATGCGAGGGTTACATTTTAATGTTGACAGCTGAACCAACAGCAGGCTTTGAAAACCCCCTTGGATGCCCACAAAAACAAATCAGTAAGTTCACACAGCCAAGGTTCCATCCTGGAGAGTTGAGCTCCAGATGACACAGTGAGCTTGTGTTGAGGAGTCATGGTAGATGGGACAGGTGTGACTTGAAACCTGCGGCAGATCAAGTCCAGCAGATGGGCACATGAGGCAGACTGCTGGTCCTCCCCTTTCCATGTAGGATCATATGCCTGGTGGACAGTCCTCATCCTCCCAAACCAGATCCCATGGATCATCCCTCTTCCCACACTGGATCCTATGTCCGGTAAATGGATCTCATCTTCCCACTCCAGATTATACATCTGGTGGACAGACAGCATCACCCACAGTAACTGTCTACAGTACTGTATCTTTCTTCTCCCCCCTTCAACCCATTTCCTTCTTTTTCTCTCCCTTCTCATCTCTTTCTTATACCCCTTCTCTCCTTATAAACTAGTCATTAAAATACACAGACTGAATTCATGTAAAAGAAAAAGCCACTCTAAAATGGGTAAAAAAGCCCTGGTGAGATGGGTAAACCCAATGACACTGATTCGGGGTGACTGCAGCATTATTAGAGAGTGATACTAGGCCTCTGAGGTTTCTTGTTGGCTGATTTTCCAGAAGTCCATGGCCAGGTCTTCTGAAGCCCTCTGCCTAAACCTGAACCATGATCGTCCCATGAGCAGCTGATCATTTGGGCCACTCAGGGGTTCCCATCATGGAAATCTCAGGACCCGCAGAGGGCCATCCCCCGATACCCTGTGGACAAGTGATATGACTCTGGCCCTGGCTCTCACTCATTCTTTTTTGCAAACAATGCCAATTGGAGATACGTGCCATAGTCCCTAGAAGTAGTGTCTCTTCCTAAAACTACCCTTACCAACATTGATGCTAATATGAATCCTGGGTTAACGACCTCTTGGACTGCAGAGTTTTGGCAAACTGTCTGTGAGCCCTCGGGTAAGCAGGCCCAACTCTTCTGAAGTGGGAGATCAGACGCAGTGAGATGGAACCTGTTTGCAATGAGACCAACTCCCAGCCACAGTTCGTAGTGTATGATTTGTGGCAAGTTGATGAGCTAAGACCAGGTTCTTAGCTGGGTGATTGGGGGCGCTGTTCTTTACAGGACTGGCATGGGATAGAAGGAGCTAATGACACTGCTGTGGGGAGCACTTGAGCTGCAGGGCTGACCTCACTTCCCTGGCCCTTGCTTTGCTGACTCTTCCATTTCTAGACATTCCACCCTCCACACCCTCCTCTCCAGCAAGGGCGGACTTTTACTTACTCTGCATGTGCTTCTGACTTTTCCGGTCACCCAGTTTTCCCATGTGTTCCCCTTCAAAGCTCTTTGATACCCTATTCTTTCTTGTTTTGCAGTTTGCATAACAAAACTAACCAGTTTAAGGCCTCCAGGTGGTGGTATTTGGTACATTCACCATATCCTACAACCACAGCCTCTTATTTAGCCTTGGAGCAAGTTCTTCTCCCCAAAGGAAAATCCATGATCCATTAACCCATCCCTCCCTTTTCCCTTTTCCTCCCAGTTCCTGGCAACCATTGAGACACCACTTCTCAACCACTAGGATGGCTGTCATCTGAATAATGGGAAAGAATGGCTAATGGCCGGGCTGTGAAGGAATGGGAATCCTCATCGATTACCAGGGCGAGGGGAAAGGGTGTGCCATTGCTGTGAGTGCGTACCCCCTATTAACAAAATCCAAACTCACTGCCAGCTCCTCAATTGTGGCTCACTGCCACTCACCAGGCAGGGTAGAACTGATCTTGTGAGTCTTGGAGACAATCTTTACCAGAGCAGAAATCTTCATTTTTCTTCTTGGGGAAGGTAGGTGGGTTTGAACTGCTGACCTTGTGATTCACAGCCAAACACATGACCCCATCATCAGGGCTCCTGTACCAACTATAGCAGTATGAGAAACTTTTCCTGTTTCTCAAAATACTGCACATCGAATCCCTGACGTTGCTATCTAGTAGTTTTGACTCGTGGTAAACTTCCTCTTTTTCATTAATTCATTCATTCTTCTTCTTCGTCTACTCCTCCTTGTAGTTCTGCTGCTGCTTCTCCTTCTTGCCCCAAATTCCTTACATATGTAAAGCCATTGTTAACCTGCCAGTCTGGCAAATACAGGCACTGGGGAGCTGATGTTGTTCACCTGCACCATGTGGACCCCTGCAGAACATGTATGGAAACTCGGACTGGTGTTCCCAGCCCTGACCTGGTTTTAAAACAGGAAGTCCCATGGCCCGCTCTTGGACCAGTGGCAAAGTCTATGATCTTGAATAATTATAGAACATCCTCATACTTCACTTTCCTTTATTATGAAGGCAGTGTTCCTATGGATTGTTTAAAATAACACAGGAGTGATGTGCATGGCTGCTAGACAGAAGGTCAGGCATTCAAATCCACCAGCCATGGTATAGGATAAAGACTGAAGCCCTAGGGACCCACAGAGGAAGTTCTCTGTCTGACAAGATCACTGCGAATTTGCAGCCACTTGACACTGTGTGCTTGGTTTTGGTCTCAAAATCAAGCACAGTGCCTTGTCCAGAGATGAAGTGAGTGTCTTCGTTAGACTGGGTTGACTAGAGAAACAAATTCAGAGACACTCATAAATGTGTAAGAGACAGCTTTATATCAAAGGGTAAATTGTATATCAAGATAACATCACAGCCCTGTCCAGAGCAAGTCCATAAAGTTCAATATTAGTCCATATGTCCAATATGAATCCATAAATTCCTCTTCAGATTCATGTAGTCACTCACAATGATTCCGAATGTAGGAATCACCCACAGGCTGGTGAGTGAAAAGTCTTGTGGATCCAGTGGGGGTGGAGCATTTTAGTGCTGGTGCTGGTCTCCACATGACTCCTCCAGCTCTCTGAGTGTCTCCTCCACAGGAAGGTGAAGCAGAGAGAGAGTGTGACCCACCTTCAGGAGAAAGTGAGGAAGTTCCCTGAGTCCTCATGAGAAGGTCATGCCCACAAAGAGACATCATCCGGCTATGATCTGATTAAAAGGCTAGACTTTACCCCTTCACTCTTACTAGCCTCAAGTTGACATGAGGTTATGTAACTACTATAGTGACCTAACATTCTTCTCAAAGTTTCTTTGCTAAGAGATTTGTGGGAGATATTAAGTGGTAGAGGTATCTCGGGAGGCAAGACTCTCGTGGGAACAATTAAGGCCTCTTATTCTGCCCTCTTTCTGAAGACAGTGTGTGGTAGTTACATAATCTGTTGTCAATTTGGAACAACAGTAAAGGGGTGGGGTTTCGCCTGTCAATCAGGTTGCAGCTTGATGACCTGTTTGGAGGCACAAAGGAGATAAATAGCTCACTGGAAGTGGGGCACAAGCTCACTTCCTGAGGAGACATTCCTGTGAACAAGATACATGGAACTACACAAGAGCCTGGAGCTGAAGGAGCCATGTGGAGACCCCTGCCAGTGCTGAGATGCTTCCACTGCCACTGGCTCCTCAAGACTTTCTACCCACTGGTCTGTGATCCTGCATTCAGCATCAGTGCATGTGCTGCCTGAGTCTGAAGAAGAATTCATAGACTGGGAACAGACAAATGGGCTAATATCAGACTTATGGACTTGATCTAGACTGGGCTGGAATGTTTTCTTAATGTACAATTGCTCTTTGATATAAAGTTCTCTCCTACACATATATGAGTGTCCGTGAATTTGTTTCTCTAGTCTACCCAGATGAACACACAGTGAAATAAATTTTAAAAATTTCTTTGCAATGGGGTCAAATTCAACCCTTGTGTGTCGGAGTAGAACTGTGCTTCATAAAGTGTGCGGTGATTTTTCTGAAGTGCCTCGTCACCAGGGCTTTCTTCTGAAGCACCTGTGAGTAGGCTCAAACCTTGACTCTTAGGATTGGCAGCCGCATGGGTTAGCTGTTGTCACCACTCGGGGGTTCCTGCATTGATGGGACCCATGAAATATGTGAATGCTATAAACAACTCAGCACCAACAGGTTGGGGGCCTCCCCATCCATTGCTAGTCCTAGTGACCCTGCAGGCCAGACTGCAGCTGCCTCGTGGCATTTCCAAGACTGGACCTCACGGCAGAAGCAGACAGCCACAACTTTGTCCTGTAAAACAGCTGGGGAGTCCAACTTCCAGTGACCTCTAGGTTAGTGGCTGAGCCTTTAAGCATTGGGCCACTTGAACAAGCTCCTCTTTAAAATTATTGCTGGCACCTGTTATACAGGATTCCCTTATTAAAAAGTAAAAACTCTTGACTTCACTTTTGTAAACCAGTCTCTTCTTAAAGGGTGTAATCCCTTAATTGCCTTACCCTGTCCTTTCTATGCTTCACCTTCAATAATTTGACTTCCTGAAAAATCCCTTCATTTTTTCAAAATCTGTTTTTTAAATCCCCATAGTGTTGGTGTCATATTCATGTAAATCTTTCTCTTTTTTTCACTCTCCCCTTTTGACCTCCTGTCAAAAGGCTCTTCTTTCCCCCAGTCACATGATCAATAATTTATCTGGATATTATTCTTTGAGCTCCATTTGTTTATTTTTTAATGCATGTTTTTTATCATTAAGTTGTCTTTATTGTACACCACCACAGTTCAGTGTAACTCAAGGGCTATCTTTTTTTCACTGAAACTTGTTATTGCATTACTCCTTTTATGATTTTATTTAACTGTTATTTATTTGATGCTTCGGTGCATACTATTTATAGTCCCCCCCCCTAAATCCAGTGTAGATAATTATAAAGGATAGTCAGGAAGTGTGGGCATGGGGCTGGCAGCTGTGAGAGAGCCATGACCTCAGCAGAGGATACTGGTGGGTTGTGCTTGCCCCTCCAGTTGGCTCTGCTGCCATCCTGAGTGATCCTCCCAGCCCCTCTGTTCTCCCTTCTGCTCGAGTTCCTTCTCTGTGTAAACAGGGTGGTAGCTCTTCATTCAGCATCACTAGCAATTTCTAAGACTCACACCTGACTGTATCACTCACCTGCTCATACCCCTCAGAGGGTCACTCATGAACGACAAGAGACAACAATCCTGATCATTCCCAATAACCACAATCTAAGCATCCCCAGCAATGATGTCATACCCTTTGCTAATTGTATTCATGCATTATCCAGCAAGCGGGTATCATTTTACAGATGAGGCACACGAGGCCCCAGAAAGGTAGGTAACCAGATCAAATCCGCACATAGAACTGGCCTGACAAGGAGCCCTAGTTCTTAGCCACTGGGTTAGGCTGTTCAGCTCAACGTGGCACAACTACTATCTGCTGTGACCAGGTATGTGACCTGAGATGGTTACAAGGAAGCTCCAGCTGACTCCTGAGGTGGTTTATCAACCACCACCTTCGCCATACCATGCCCCAAAGAAGGGACAGACATCTTGGCTATAAACTATTAGAAAATCAGAAGATATTTGCAATATATCGTGGTTCCCTAAGATGCCACTTCACCTGGTGGGGCAACATCCATATTGCAACATTTACTAAGAAATGAAGTCAGAACATTATAACCATAGGCCCAACTTTGGGGAAAGAGGCAAAAGGAACAAGACCTTCAATTTCAATACATCCAACATTTACTGAACATGTTATCTGCCAGGAACCATCTCATTGTTGGATAGCGGCAACAACTCCTTTCCTTAGGTTCTTCCAAAGCTTCTAAAATACAAGGTCCTCCAGGGCCAGAACCAGCAGTCAGACAGTTTCCTAGCAAAGGTCTACGCCACCGTATAGCACTTGGCTGTGTGTTTCCGAGAGACCCAGCAGTCTGTGGAGGAGTGTCTTTCCCTTTGTCAAACTGCTTGGGCATTCTTCTCTGGACAGTGTGTTGGGACCAATGAGTATTCAGGATCTCATGTACTGAGTGGAGAGCACCCCCACCCACCCTGGGAACTTATTTAGACTCCTTGGTAATTTGGCCAGGAAGGCAGTAGGAGGATGCAGTGGGAGTACCTTTCTGCTACGATGACACATGAATCCTGTATCCAATGGATGAGTTGACTCTGTGAACTCCCAGGCATCAAACTGTAGTGCCCACACTGTGACTCTGGTCCCAAGGAAGAAGGACTTGAAGGATCAGGCCTTCAACTTGTGGAGGTCAGAGGTGAAGGCAGATAGATGAAGGTGAGGAAGATGTCTTCTTCCTCTAGGTGAACTTGTAAAGGGCTTCCCAACAGAGAATGACAGCATTCTCATCGGAGTGACTAGACAACTGGACCAAGGAGGCAGGGAACTGGAGCGAGCTCATGTTGCGACATCACTTCAGGCTTAAAGGACATTTATTTATTTATTTATTTATTTTAATAAATCATTTTATTGGGGCTCTTAAAACAAATGATACATGGATTATAGGAAGGCCATTTGTCCATATGTCATCATCAAGCTTTCCCAAACATTTTTTTTGCTACTAGAGCCCTTGATATCAGCAACTCTTTTTCCCCTCTCTCCCCCTTAGGCTACGAGATGGGGAGCCAATGCATGCTGCGCGGCCATCTTCCTTACAGAATTCTGAGCTCACTGATCAAGTTACAGTATGCCAGTGCTCAGTGCTGGTTCATTCCCATGCAGCAGAGACCTCTGGTGCAGCCTGTGAACCCCCTTTGGGAACTTGTTTTAGAAACAGAGTCCTAGGTGGGTCACCTGCCATGGCTGTTCACTTCATTGGAGTGGCACCAGAGAATCTGTGTTTGGAAACCTCACAGTGATTCTCTTGTGCAGTCTAGGTGATCAACTCAATGCTTTCTTCTCTTTGCCTCATAGTCCACAAATAGCCCATCAGTGGCTTCTGTTGTCTCTTCCTTGGAAATATATTTCAGGACTGGTTCTATCTCACAAGCTATGCGATAACCTCCCTCAGCCAGAGCAAAATCTCTCCACAACTGAGTGTTCATAAAAGCTCTCTAATTTGTCTCCTGCCTCTATCCCTCCCTACTGGTCTGCAATCTCTTTGCAGTGGTCAATTGAACTCTTAAAACTGGAATGTAGGGCTTGTTCACCTGCTGGAAACTCCCCAGGGTATTACCATCTCCCCCAGAGAAAAGTCAGTGTGTCCACCAATGATCACAAGGCTTTCCTTGATCTCATGCTTCACTGCTTTTGACACTTCACCAGCATTGCCTCTCTCTGTCCAGGTCACTCCTTCTAGCTTGCATGGGATCCTTACTTCTCCTGCCTCTGTTTTCCCTTCCCCTGGAAGAGACTTCCCAAATATCATCATGATTCACTCACTCACTTCGTTCAGATCTGTGCTCAAATGTCTTCTTACTAGAGAAACCATCTTCAAACTCCCTATAAATGAACACCATCAACCCCACCACCTTGAGCCTCCTTCTGCAGCTATGTTCTTCGTCATAGCCTTTGCTTCACATGTGCACCCAGCATGAGTACCAACACTATCATGTACTCAAGATTCCTTGGTTTATTTATTACCCATCTTCCTCAACTAAACTGATGGGAACTAAATGTATCCAACTTAACCTGCTACATAAAACGTGCTCCACAAATAATCATGAATGAATATATTAACTAAGGAGTGAAGGATTCAGAAGACTTCTCAAAGGCAGTCTACACCTGTGTGGTGGTCATATATTTGTGATGTCAATTCCATGATTGGGATATAGGGGTGGAGTCTAGTCTATTAATCTGGAGAGAATCAATGAGTAACCGATGAAGCCTTTGTGTGGAAATGACCTTCTCCTGATAATTCTGGGAAGTCTTGCGGTATTTCCCAATTGGAGAAGAGAGACATGACTCTCGGTCTCTGGGAGTCAGTCTCCGAGACGACGAACTACTGACAAGACAAGATGGCAGCATCCAAGAGCCAGAGGAGAAGTCACACAGCCTTACGCTGATGGAACCAGACCTCTGAAACTTATGTGGAGACCCCTGCCAGTGCTGAGTTGCTTCTACCACCACTGGATGCTGTTGATGGGCCCTGAGCCCTGGAAGTGAGGATCCATGAGGAGACCCCTGCCAGCACCAGGATGCTTCGACTACACATGCTTCGTGAGTCAGAAGGAGACTTTATAGACTGGTATTGGACATAGGGGCTGTTGGATTTATTACCTTGGACTGGACTGGGTTGGGATGCTTTCTCAATGTTCCATTCCTCTTGTATATAAACCCTTTCCCTTATATCCATATGCATGTCCATGAATTTGTTTCTCTAGTCTACCCGGACTAACACACCCTGTGTATGATGGGTCAGTTGAACAATGAATAAGGAAGACCAAAAAAGAATTAATGCACATGACTTTGGGGACTGGAGAAGAATATTGAAAGAATTGCTAAAAGGACAAACCAATCTGTCTTGGGAGAAGTGTGGCCAGAAGACTCCTTAGAGGCAAGGATGGTCAAACTTTGTCCTGTATACTGTGGACATGTTGCCAGGGGAGACTAGTCCATGGAGAAGAACATGATGCTTGGTACAGTGGAGGGGCAGCAAAAACGAGGGAGAACGTCAAGGAGATGGATGGACACAGTGACTGCAACAATGGGCTGGCTCAGGCACAGGGACCATTGTGAGGATGCTGTAGGACCGGGCAGTGTTTGTGTCTATGGGGCATTGAGTCACTCCAAGTTGGAGCTGACTCAGTGGCACCTACCAACCATCTTAACGAGAAGGAGAGGGGAGTAGTCTTTCATCGGATCATCAAGTGAGCACTTGTGTGTGATCCGTTTCTGGGCTCTCTTCTCTCCTGGGACTCAAGAGCCTTTGCTCTGCCAGCCCTGTGAATTTGTGGCCACTGTGCTGTCTCTCAGCTTCTCCACTGCCTCCTTTGATATCTACAGATGACTTAAGGAAGAAAGAAGCTCAAGTGTTAGGTTCACCGCTCCTTCCACTGGATCTTGACCCATTCCCTCTTGTACTGTCTTGTTAGAACTTTATCAGTGAGCTCTTCTGTCACCAGCGGTGCAATCAATAATTACTTCATGCTCTGACATTTTCGAATGCTCGCTTTGTTCACTGAGAACCCCCATCGAACAATCTAATAATCCTAACGTTTAACTCAAACTGCAATATCATTTAAAACAAATACCAGGTACAGGGACAACACACGGCATTATTATTTCAGCATTGTAGTCCCCATAAGCATCGCCTTCATCAGTGTACTCAGCCTGGTAGAGTTGGAGAGAGTGGGTGTTGATGTCTCCGTGGTTCCGAGCTCCCTGAAAAGGCAGTGTCTCTACTGGGTTTATGTAGGCAGTTCAGCTGGCTCCTGGATGTCATTCTGGAAATTCTGTGGCATCCATCCAAGTCTTATTGGGGTCCCCCCAGACTTTCTGGAGTGACTCTTCAGACCATCGCTTGGTTCTTGGCAGTGGCTCAACATTTAAACTGGGTATACATATTATACTTTCATTTCTTTCCCAAATGGGGTTTCTTGTGTTTACATCTAGAAAGGTAGTTCAGCGTCTTGCAAGGTAGTTCTATAATGTTCTCATCACTGTTCTGAGAAACCTGTTTCTCCCATGGCACTTTTCCCACACACACATATGCACACGGCGATGTAAATGTAGTGCATGCAGATGTCTATGAAGGAAGCCTGGTAGTACACTGATCAGGTGAAAGGTTGACAGCGGACACCCCCCAGGGACTGAGGAGGAAACACCTGGAACTCTGTGTTGATGCACGGCAGTCTCCACAGTCCTATGAGGCTCTTCCACTCTGGCCGGGGCTGGGGTGGGGGGTGGGGGGCGGGGAGGGGCTTGTGTGGTCTATGAATTGGAATCGAATGAGCAACACACACCATTTTTATTATCTGCTACTTGAGTTCAAAGAAAAGAAAGAAAAAACACTGTCATTGAGTCAATTGCATCTCACGGAGACCCCATGGGACAGGGCATGACTGCGCCTGTGGGTTCTGAGCTCCGGTGGTGTAGTGGACCAAGCACCAGACTGCTCAAAACAAAGTCAGCAGTTTGAAATCACCAGCTGCTTCACAGAACAGAAAGATCCCCTGTTCTATTCCCACAAAGACTCGGAAACCCCCCTGGGCAGCTTGGACTCCAGGACAAGGAGCACCCATTTCAATGTGGCTGTGGTAAAGAGACCATGCCCTAGGCCTTCCCAGGCCAGCGGGCTCGCCCTTCCTGGACAGGTTTTGACCAGAGCTTTCAGATTAAGGCAGATGATGCAGAAAGGTCTGGGAGCTCCTTCTGAAAATCAGCCGCTGCAAGCCTTCGGAGCTGCACAGGATTGGGGCTGATGGAGTGCAGAAAGAAGCATACCCAGGACTTGCCACCCCCGGCCCCAGCACAGCAGCGATTGTGGAGCCGGTGCAGAACCAGGCATGTTCCTGTGTGTGTGTGTGTGTGTGTGTGTGTGTGTGTGTGTGTGTGACCATGAGGCAGGGCTGAGTCAGCACAATTAAACAACAACTAGCCCCCTTATGTGCAAACATTAGGGCTGCCTTGGATTTATGTGGAATCGCACTTTTACATATTACCTTTTTACTCATGTTTCTTCTAGAATTGCTCCCAACACAGCACAATTCCTTCAGCTGTTCCCTCTTCCGGCGGCATGACTCATCCGGCTCTCACGCTTTCCTCCTCAGATGAACATCCCGCCCCAGACATTTCTGATACTGCATCTCATTATTTCCGTAGGTTAGATTGCTACCAGTCGGGTCAGTGGGTCAAAAGGAATGAGGGGAAATTTGTAACCTGTTGCCAATTTGCTCTGTAGACATTTTCCAGTAAATGAGCCTCAGATCAGCATTGCATGTGCATGTGTTCATTAATCAATAGGATGCTCATTGCCATGGAACCAATTCCAAGTGGCAGGGATCCTGCACAGCCACATTGAACTGCCCTCCACGGTCCGCGAGGCTGTCATCTTCACAGAAGTAGACGGCTTTCCCCCTTGAAGCAGCTAGTGGGTTTGAGCGACCCACATCTCGTCTCAGCAGCTAAATGCTTACCCTCTCTGCCAGCAGGACTCCTCCAGCACAAAGCTGGGGCTCGGTGAGTGAGTTCCAGCTGAGAGCTGCTCTATGTACAGCAGAACACACACGTGAGAAAGTAGTCCGCTTGAATGGGAGACTTCACTTATGAAGTCTGCTTAGTAAATTTGAGTGATATGGTGTCCTTTTCTACATTATCTGTTTAGTCTATTGGCATTTACTTTACACATGGTGTCGGCTTGGGGGGAATGGAGCCCTGTAGGGTTAGAAGTTTCGAGTTGAGCTGCCAACTTCAGGGTCAGCGGTTTGAAACCACTAGCCGCTCATCAGGGAGAAAGATGTGGCTTCTACTCCCGTAAAGAGTGACAGTCTTGGAAACCCACGGGGTCAGTTCTCCCCTATAGGGAGAACTATAGGATTCTATAGGGTTCTATAGGTTCTATTGGCCTATAGGGCTGCTCTGAGCTGGCATCCACTCGATGGCAGGGAGTCTGCTTGTTTGCTGTGGGGCACACACCTGCCAATGTTTGTCCTCCTGTCTAACCAGTGATGGCAGGCACATGGTGACATGGAATGAGTTCACGTGAGGACTGGCATTCTTGAGGCCACTGTTTTCAACAGTTCCCATGCAGAGCACTGCTTGCTTCCGGGTACCCTTTCTTTTCTACAGGAACCCCACATACGTCCTGATGAAGAAAGTTCAATTCTAACCTCGGTTTACTAAGATGTCTGTTTTCTAATTAGAGGATATTTACTCTATTTTTTTTGTACCATAGACGCACTTGGTTCCCCAAAAAACGTGGGAGGGAAATGACAGTGCATCTTCTGGTCTGAAGGTGTGGTACCCCAGGACATTTACTGGTACTATTTGATTCAGAATAGTTTTTTTTTCTGTTTTCCTGCTCTAAAAACTGAGTATGTCTTATGGTCAGGTGCGTCTTATGGTCTGAAAAATGCAGTAGTTTAATATTAGTTTCCTCGATGCTTTTTCTTCATAAATGGGATGAGATGTGTATATCTAATTCCCCCCCTTCCATTCTTTCTGTCTGTCACAGCTGAGCATGTGAGTTCCCTGGTCGTTGTCAGGTGCCACAGGGAGTTTCCACTCACAGTGACCCGACGATGTACCATGCAACGATGTGCTGCCTGGTGCTTGTCAGCCCCACGATCACTCCCATGTTTGAACCCATTATTGCAGCCACTGCAGTCCTTGGTCTTCTGCAGGGTCTTCCTGGCTTTCACTCACTCTCCACCAGCACAGAGTCCTTCTTGAAGGCCTGTCCCTCTGCATAAGGGGACCCGAGGCTTGGAGAGGAACTCTCTAATGAGCATCTCCATCTTCTGACCAAGTGCAGTGTTGTCCACTCCATTGTCTGTACCAACATTGTGGGTTGATTGGATAATGCGAAAGTCACATTTGGGGTCAGTACACTATAGTCAAGTTGAGTGATCTTTTTCTATGCATTGATGAATTTGACCTGCCAATATTCCGCTTCGGGACTGTCCCTTCCATCATCATGAGTGAGGTTTGCCTTTGCTGATCTTGATTACGTGAACTGAATTGTTCGGGGTATTAAGGTCAGGCTGCCAATGTAAACTGAGGTGGGAAGTGTTATTTCTGTTTCCTTTTTCTGAAAAAGACAAATGACTTCTTCCCAAGTTTGTCTGAGGAGTGCTGGGCTGAAGCCTTTTGGGACCCCATTGATTTCCTGGTGTAGCAATGTTTAATGACTATTTTCATTTAGCTAAGTTTCCTTCTTTTTTCTTCTTGGATTTGTTTCAGTAAAGATGTATTTTAGACATATGTAAATATTAAGATTTTCAATTGCATTAAACAGCATAATTTATTTTATTATCTATTAAATTGTTTCTGTTTCTTTGACTAGCTCTCATTTCATGAGAGATTTTCATTTTCATATCCGCTAATTTGTTTCTATTTTTTTTAAAAAACCTCATATGTGTTTCTTTTTATTAGTGTTTTCAGAGAAGAGAGTTGATTTTATGGACCATGTTGTGTATTGAAATTAATTTTCTTTTCACTAATTTCTGCTCCTTTTATTGTTATTATGTCCTTCTTTAGGTTTAATACGTTATCCTTTTGCTAAACCCATAAATTGAATGGCTTCCACATTCAAGAAATGTCAAATGTTGAGTAACTATCACCATAACCCAACTTCTAGAAATACTTCCATCACCCCCAGAGAGTCTGGATTTGTCACAGTTGATCATTGCTCCTACTCCTAGCTCACCTTGCAAAAAGAAAAAAGAAAATTAACAACTTCATGGCCAATGAGCAGAAGTGCACTTGTGGGAACCTCAGCTTTCTTGTGAGAAGCTGATGTTGGATTTGAACCACTGACCTACCAAACCTCTTCCAGACTTTTTAAAATAATAAATCATTTCATTGGGGGCTCTTACAGCTTTTACCACAATCCATCCATCCATCCCTTGTGTCAAGTCCTTTTGTACATATGTTGCCATCATCATTTTCAGAATATTTTCTTTCGACTTGAGCCCTGTTTTTTTCTGTCTGACTTCCTTTACTTAGCACTTTTCTGGACGCTATTCATGTGGAAGCATGTAGCGCTAGTCTTGTTTCCCTTCTGATTGCTAACACTGAAGAGGCTTCCAAAAGTTCATGAAAAAAAATCCCATCACCTTTCTATTCTATTTTCCCATGAACCTTTTGAACCTGCCTCCTAGTGTTCCATTGTGTGAATTCACCACATTTCTCATCCAACCACCAGTTCATGGATACGTGGGTGGTACCTATTGTTCAGCAATGTGACTAGAACTGCTGCAGGTATACACAAGCCTGTGAAGGTGTACCTGTCATCTTACTGGAAGCTTTTGTCTGCTGTCTTAAGGGTTGTTTTTGAGATGGCAATATAACTGTTCTTACTTGACTTTGAATTAATAGTGTACCACGTCACATAAAATGTAAACAGGTTGAAATGATAAAAGCTCATGCAATATGTCGTTACACTTTCCTTTGAGCTGCTTGGTTGTTCTGTGCGATCGGGTCGGGGCTATTCCACCTCCCAGCAGCTCTTTCTATCACAGAATGAAGCTCTGCTTGTTTCTGCACCATCCTCACAGTTTGGGGGTCCATTGTTGCAGCTAAGGAGCATTCTGGCTCTACTTCTTCTAAGACAGATACAGTAGATTCGATATCCTTGGCCAACACCATCATTCAAAGGCAGCAATACTTTGGCCTTCCTTATTCATTGTCCAACTTGTGTACACATTTGGTGTGACCAAAAGTGCCATGGCTTAGGTGCAGAGTGCCTCATTGCTTCAAGGTGGCATCCTTCATTTTAAACTGTGATAAAGTACTGTTTCAACAGATTTGCCAGAGCAGCGCGTTCTATCACTTATGACTGGTCTTTCCATGGCCACTGAGTGATGATCCACGGAAAAGGAATTCGGCACCAAATTCAATCTATTTCTCACAATGTTCTCTCTTGGCCCTGTATTGAGGAGTTTTGCTCTATGTGACCTCATTTTTTTCCCTTTTTCTATTCCATTCAAAATGCTTTCCATTTCTGAAAACACAACTGTAATCTGTTGGCTGCTTGGCTGTGACTTCCCAGGGTCCTTTTTGCTATCGTTATCACATATGTCCTCTGCACTATAAAGCCTAGCAGATGATGCTATCATTTTTCCATTTGACAGGTCACATGTGTTTCAGAGAAAAGAAGAATACATTGTCTTCTGACTATAAATCAGACACTTGGCATTTCTGATGTTCTCCGTTCCATCTGAAAAGCTGTTTCCATATGGCATTGCCATTCTTTAACCCAAATAACTTCTTTGAGCATCTCTACTAGGAAGAAAGAGGGAAGAGTGAGAAAGTTGATTGTTATCCCCTTTCTCAGCTCAGGTGTTCAAGTGCAGAACCTGGCCCAAAGTTGAGTAGGGGAGAGGCTTGACTGTATATTTCAAGGGGTCAAGGAGGTCGCTCTGAGGTGGCACCATTGACCCCAAACTCAAATCAAAGGTATAGTTTGATGAAACTGGCACTAGACATTTGGATGACTCTGTAAAATGGGTGAAATGTTCCTGGTTGTTTGGTTTTGCTTTTCTCTGCCTCCCCCACAGCTCTTGTTTAAACCGCTTGACCAGGTTGTGCGTGTGCTTCCGTTCCAGGTCCTGGCCCAGGCAGTGCTCTTCATGTGCATGAATACAGCAGGGATCTTCATCAGCTACCTGTCAGACCGGGCCCAGCGCCAAGCCTTCCTGGAGACGCGGAGGTGTGTGGAGGCCAGGCTGCGCCTGGAGACGGAGAACCAGAGACAGGTACTGAGTGAAGGGTGTGGTCCAGGCACCCCATATAGCCAGTCTCTGGATGCCAAGAGGTTCTTTGCCTCCCCAAAGATGCCTGAGGGACAAAAGGTTCTCTCAAAATCTGTGAATTGGGATTCAGTATTTAGTTTCGAATAGTTGCATTAGACCTGACTTGCTCCTCCACACTCAGGTACTTGGTCCCCAGGAGAAATGGAAACATTTTAGTTCTCAGAATGTTTTCCCCACATCTTGGACTGCTGACACCTGTGTTGTGAACCAAGACAAGGTTTCCCCAAATGATCACCAATCTCTTCTATGAAATGGGACACAATGATTTCAAATAAAAACATCACATCCCACGGCAAGTCAGACTGTAGTTATCTCGTAGAACTGTTTCCCCCAATTGATTCCCAAATCCTCACCTTGCCCTTTAGAAGAGATGATTGTGCACAACCAGGTCCATGACACATAGAGGCTTTCCCAGCATGGGGAGGGGGTATAATGGAGTAGGGGGTGAAGTCAGTGATGAGCTCCAGTTGGAAGAGGTCAAGATCAATGGAGTTGCTTGGGCATTCTGACATAGCTTTCCAACAATATGATCCTTAAAAATACAATTAACTGTCAAAGAATGAATATTTGACCCAAATAAAGCTATTCATTTCATCATGAATTGTACATATCAATGGCCCTGAAAGCAGTTTTCCATCTCAGGCCAGTGTTTTTCAAAATGGCTTTAGAATCAACATCTGGTCGCCTAAGAGTATATGGGCTTGGGAGATGTTGTGTTCAGTGGGTTATGAGTTCTCTTCTACTAGTACTTTACTGGAGGCAGAGTGGAAAAGGACTCAAGGTGTTGTAATGGATTACATGCACTGTAAGGTCAGCAGTTTGAATTCACCAGTTGCACCTGAAGAAAAAGACGAGGCTATCTCCTCTGGTCAAGGTTTAAAGTTTCAGAAATGACTGGTCTCTAGGGTCCCTATAAGCTTGAATGAACTTGGTGGCTATAGGTTTGGGGTAATTTGGCCATGCTTGGCCTGATTATTCTGCCCACCTCCTCCTTTTTTTTTTTTTTTTGTATGTTATTTCTCTGGCTATCCACATATGCTTTATAATTGAGATTTTGTATATTAGGCCTTAGGTGATTAGCAAATTAGTCTTCCCATCAGTGATTCATACACACATGGTTCAGTGGTTGCAAGTCCCCCCATATAACAACACTCTCTCCATTGCTTGCCTGGGCTCCGTGACACTCATCTACTCCCCATTCCTTCCTGGTTTCTCATCTCTGGCTTGGGCAAATGCTGTCCTTGGGGGCCCCCATCCTAAGAATCCCACTTTTCACAGATGTTAAACTCCAAAACCAAACTCACTGCCATCCAGCCGATGCGGGCCCATAGCAACCCATCAGACAGGGTAGAAGTTCCCTGTGCATTTCTGAGGTTGAAACACTGTATGGAGTAGACTGCCTCATCGTTCTCCCAAACTGCAACTGTGTTCTGGAACTTCAGATCTTGTAATCAGCAGCCCAAGGAGTAACCACTTCACCACCAGGTCTCATAGGCATTCATGCTTATTGTTTAAAGGCCAACTCACGGAACAGAGTTCAAGCACTCCCTTAGGTTTTCGAGACTACACATCATCACTGAAGCAGACAGCAGATCTCCAGTATGATCTGGCCGAGAGGCGGTCTCTGCAAACGTCTGAGTTTCCAATTAGAAGACTATCCTAAGGCACTAATACAGGGGTTCCTTCAGTCCCTTTCGAACCTCTCTTTAATTTAAAAAAGAAAAAGATTTTTGTGATTGTTCTACCTTTTTATGCTTTCTAAGCAGAACTTTGTACTCTGGTCCCGGTCCACCTGAGTTATCTAGTGGTAATCGGCACCAATGATTTCTTCTGGTCCCAAGTTAGAGGAGGGGCTGGTTTGGGTGGACCATAAGTTCTTCACATGAAACACTTTGGTTTTCTTCATTCTCCCGTGCTCCAGGTGGAACACGCTTGCTCTGCTAACTGTTCGGTGATAATGACTGAAGAAATTATGTATATGTGCATATATAATTGATATACAGAAATGAGTCACAGCAGATCTATCTATGTCTGTCTATTTATATATAAGGGGCAATAATCTAAGGGAAAAGTATTCATCTTCACACAGGCCCTGAGTGTGTCTCCTTCACACAGTGTAGAAGGTCTAACAGTTATGTCACTATAATTAACTCTGGGACGTGGTAAATAAGGATGATTTCCTTAATGACACACATGATACTTTAAAAAATATGGAGCTTCATGGTGAATTCTACCCACACTACACCTTAAGAGAATCACCATCTTGTGTGTGTGTGTATATATATATATATATAGTTATATATATATATATAGAGAGAGAGAGAGAGAGAGATATCAAAAGACTCAATGCTCTGTTACCTTCATCTGATCAAATCCTCAGTACAATCAGGATGACTGAAGTGCACAGAGCCAGGTCTGTGTGCTAATAGGTGAGGACGACAGGTAGGTACAATTTGACAAGACTCAAGTTCACTACCATATATTATGGCCAGATGTCTAGGTCCTAACCAGGACTCACCAGAGTAGGAATCATATATATCATGTTTTTCAGACCATAAGACACTCCAAGTTTTTAGAACAAGAAAACAAGAAAAAAATTATTCTGAACCAGTATTGTACCAGTATACTGAAATATTCTGGGGTACCACACCTTTGAACCACAAGATGCACCCTCATTCCCCCCCCCCCCACTTTTTGGGCTGGGGGTGGGGGAAGTGTGTCTTGTAGTCTGAAAATATGGTAATCATTTTATTGGGGGCCTCTTACAAATTTTATAGCAACCCATCATTCATTTTAATTAAGCATACTTGTATATATGGTACTGTCATCATTTCCAAAATATTTTCTTTCTACTTGCCTTTGGTATCAGCTTCTCTTTTTGTAACCTCCCTCTCACCCCACTCTCATGAATCCTTGCTCTATTACATATTATTTTTGTTATTTCAGGTCTTACACCATTTTCTTCATTCACCCACCTTTCTGTTATTTGTTCCCCTGGGAAGTGGGCTATATATTCAACCTTGTAATGGGTTCCCCCATCCTGGCCTTCCTCTCTGGCAATCCCATCTCTCCCCTACCCTCATGATATCACTACTTCCACTACTGTTCCTGAGGGTTGTAACTGTCCTGAATTCCATGTTTCAAAAGTTCTGATCTGTACCAATATGTGTATGTTGGTCTAGTTTGTAAGGTAGAACTGGGTCATGGTAGTGGGGGGATGTCCAATTGTCTACAGATGGACTTTGGGTCTCCACTCCAACCCCCCTCTTTTATCTCGATGTAATTGTTTGCTTTTGGAACAGAACCGCTAATAGTTTATGTTGAATGTCCCCTGGATATCGCTGTGGACTGATTTAGACAAAATCACTTTAAGAGAAAAAGTGTTGCTTAGACGTGAACGTCTCGGGGACCATGTATGATGTTCCTCTGCAAACCAGAGCAGTTGCCAGATGGGCACGTCACTCTTTCCATGGGCTCTGTGCCCATTCAGAGAATGCTACCGTATTAATAATATATCTCTCCAGCTGGTCTGGATGCTCCATCTCCCCTAGAGCTGCAGTTGTGGATGAGGTGTCTGGGATGCTCGGTCTCTTATTTCATGTTTGTGAAACGTTGGAAACACTGAGAATGATTCCCGGCTCAGGGCTGTGAGACGCTGTCTCTTCTCCCATGGCTCACCTTGGATTCTTGGCTTCCATGCAAACTTTTCATCTGACGTGGTGGAGAGCTCTTCCTTCACCTTTTCTAGTTCTTTAGATTTGCTTGTTCTTTATAAGTTGATGGAAGAATGGAAGAAAATAATTGTAATACAGAGGTAAGAATGGACGGTAATTAAAATGTCCCCTAAAATATATGAATTCATGCTACGACGGGTCTCTCACTTCCTCTTTGAGTCACTAAAGTCACTGCTCAGCTTCAGATTCCTCCTGTCTGGGTGGAGGCAGTCTCTTCCTCTCCAGCAGAGTGCTTGCCACGAGCAGGATGATCTGTATCAAGCAAAATGAAGACGACCTTGTTGTTCCCATTAAAGGAAGACCATCCTGCTCTTGGATGCAGTATCCTTTGGTCTGGAGCTGAAGTAGAAGATGATGTAGGCTTTTGTAGGCTTGCCCAAAGTTCACAATTACAATAAAGTATTTTTGGCATCTTGAACACCTAACTTCCACAAGAGAGTCTGCCATAGCTACCCCGTGTATCAGTCAGTGCTAAAGTTACTTTCCACTGACATTTAATCTTTGCTTCAGGTTTCCCTGTATCCCAGAATACATCCCAGTGCAATCCATCAGAGAAATCCGGGGAAGGTTTTTGAAGGAGACTGCCCATAATTTTTAAAGTCTTTGCTTAGTTACCTACTAGCCTTGTGAGTTTTGAGCAAGTGGTTTTACCTCTCTGAGTGTTAGCATCTTCAGCTGTAGCCTGGGGAGATAAGGCCATCCCCACAGAGTCTCTTCAAGGGTTAGAAATAAGTGTGTGAAATGACCTCCAGGTTCAGTGAGAGTGGCTATTAGCATTAGTGTGCATAATGATTTCTATGAATCAGGCAGCGGAGCAGACCCCCAGGAGAGCTTGTCAGAGAGGCCATTATGGATGGACAGCCCTTGACTGAAAAACCAGCTTTGGGTGATTTTTGTGGAGAGAAATCAAGATGACATTCTCTTCAGGTGTACGTACCGTGGGTGGAACTCACCATGTGAAGCTCCCTATCTTTTAATGTATTGTGTGTCAGTAAGAAACTTATCCCTATTTACCTCTCGTCAGAGCTAATTATAGTGACATAACTGTTAGACATTCTACACTGTGTGAAGGAGATACTCTTGGGGCCGGAGTTGAAGGTGGATACTTTTTCCTTAGATCATTCTCCCCAAGGAGATGAATGAGTAGGTTCATTTTTGTACTTGTCAGATACAGAGCCAAAGAGGTCATGGTCCACTGGTTAAATTGTGGGTCTTTCTCTCGTGACTGCATACAAGGGGGGAAAAAAACTAAATGATCAATGTAATCAAGTCTTCATTGATTAATTGATGGGAAGTCTACTGTGTGCTAGGAGCACTGATGTACATTGGAACTATCATGAAGACAAGATTTATTAAAGAGGGAAGGTGCCAGACAACTGCAAAGGTGACTGTGACACAGGTGTATGGACCAAACCTAGAGACCCATTAATGATGAATTGATGCTTTACTTGATACTTGAATAATGACTAGGATTTAGCACAAGGTAGAAGATATGGTTTCCAACAGAGAATAAAGAACATGTGAAAACTTCCCAAAGAAAGGGAGGATGTTGTGTGCCGAGGAAGTTAGAAGCTCTCCTGTGATCCATCTCTCTCTCTCTACCTGTCTATGCATTTGTTTGTTCTGGAGATAGAGAGACAAATCTCTTTTAGTCTCAGACTTGATCTCTGTTCTTGACTGGACCTAGAGAATGAAGAATACTAATTAAGAGATTAGATGGAAGAAAAGGCAAAGCAAAGATACTGATGATGAGTCACCTCTGGTTCACCAAAGGAAACTGAGCAGTAAAGCCTTTCTGATGCCCCCTGAAAGTTTATGTACTTTATCGAATTGTTGACCTCCACATTTAATGAAAATAGGTGCTTGATATTATTAACTCTGCAGCAGACAATTTTCAAAGTGCTGTGCATTCCAAAGTGAGAAAAATCTGTGATAAAGCTCTATCACCTTGTGGAGCACTGGCTCTCAGTCTTACGTGCATATCTGGTGGGGAGGGTAGATTGTGCATACTTCTAGATATCACCACCTAACAGGACTTGAAAATCAGGGTGGAATATGTGCTTTTTGGTGCCTGGGTTAGCAGTTAATAATGACTCCTCCTTGTCTTTCTAATTAGCAGCAGTTAAGTAAAGGGACAGATGCACATGAACCAGTCCACCTCCTATTCCATGGACCTCATCACATGATAAGATGCTTGCAGCCCTGGGGAAATGGGTATTTTCCTTGAATAACCTGAGGTTGAATAAATGGTTCATGAGATCAAGAGTGAGCAGGAGAAGCTTGCTGTTGTAGCTAAGTGATGTTGAGTCAGATCTAATGCATAGCAACCCTGTGTATAACATATCAATATGATCCCCATAACCAGTATATTTGAGCCCACTGTTGTAGCCAACTGTGTCACTCCATCATGTTGAAGGTCTTCCTCTCTTCTGCTGATCCTCTACTTTACAAAGCACAGTGTCCTTCTCCTTGGATAGGTCCCTCCTGATAACATGCCCAAAAGTTCATTAGACCAATTCTTGCCATGTTCCTTTCCAAAGACTGTTCTTGCCAGACATCTTCCAAGAAATGTTGGTTCATTTTATGGGTAGTCCATAGTATATCCAGTGTTCTTCACTCATATCATAATACAAATACATTAATTCTTCTTTGGTCTTTCCAATTCATTTTCTAGCTTTTATATTCATTTCCAGATTCTAAATGAAGATAATGAAAAAAAAAACATGGCTTGAGTCAGGTGCAACCCAGTCCTCGATGTGACAATTTGCTTTTAGACACCTTTAAGGTCTCTTTTGCAGCAAATGTGCAGCAAACCAATATACAATTTGATGTCTTGATTATTGCTTCCATAGGCATTGATTGTGGATTCAAGTAAAATCCAATTCTTGGCAACTTCAAACGTTTTCTCCATTTATCGTGATGTTGATTATTAGTTCATTTGTAAGGTTTATTTTCTCTGTGTTAAGGCAGCATCCATTCTGAAGACTATAGCCTTTGATCTCCCTCAATAAAAACTTCAAGTCCTCTTAGCTTTTAGCAAACCAATTTGCATCATCTGCTTATCCTTGGTTGTTAATAAGTCTTCTGCTGATCCTGATGCTGGATTCTTCTTCATAATGAAAGACTAGAAAATATTAAAAATCCTTTGCTTCATGTCACTTCTAACTAAAGTTTTTCATTGACTTAAAGCTAAAGATGGCTCTCAACTCTTCAACATCTCACTTCCCTCACACTTTAGTTGACACAGTGTCAGGAAGAGAGTACTAAATGAGTCCAGTGGATGAGATGCTTCCTTTAGATGGCTCGTTTCAATGAGAAGGTAGAACATGCATTGGTCCTCTCTTTTCAGGAGACAGGTCTTTTTTGCTTGTTTATTTGTTTTAACATCATATACCCAGTTGAAACTGGCTCACAACAGACAAAGTGATTAGACTCTGGTCACTTCACCTTCACTTTCTCTCCCTCCAATCTGGTCTCTGTCCCCAAAACTTGGTCTAGTTCAGAAGCAGTAAAGGATAGTGAGAGAGAGCAAGACATTTTGTGTCAGGAAGATCCAGGTTACAGAATCCAGACTTCCTACCTGAGGCCCTTAGGTCAACTGGTTCCTCCTAGAGACCTTGATTTCATACTTGTGAGGCAAGCATGATAACCATACTTTCCTCAGAGGTTTATGGTGAGAAGTAAGGAGGTACAATGCTGCACTCATGGCAGAGTCAGTGCCCAAGGCTTATTACAGAGGTGTTGCGATGGTGTTGATGGTAATACCATTCTTCTCTGCTTGAAATTCCCCAGTGACTTCATTTCTTCCCTGATTAAAGTCAGACCCCATGGGCAGCCCAACACTATCTGGATCCTGCCCTGCCCAACCCTTCCCAGAGTTTTTTTCCCCCACCACCTCACTCCTTACAGGATACCGAATGACCTCCAGCTCCCTAAATGCCCTATCCCTATGCCAGGTGGATTGTTTTCCTGCCTAGAAAGCCCTCCTCCCTCATGATGTGTCTGTGCTCCTGGAAAATCAGCCTCCACCATCTCCTCTCCCATGAGGCTCTCTCTCACCTCCCTAGGTTGAGTTGAGATTCCTCCTTTGTGCTTCTAGCATGCCTTGGAAGCTAACTACTTTATAGCACCTGTCATCTTTCTAGGCACTGGTTTGCATTTCTCTCTCTCTCTCTCTCTCTCTCTCTCTCTCTCTCTCTCTCTCTCTCTCTACTGAAAGCTAAGAGCATCTACTCTAAGACATCTTTGACTCCCTGGTATTTACTGAGCACAGTGCTTGGGCTACCAGCTCTTCTTATTTATGTTTATCTAACAGAGTTACATTGAATTAACTTTTAGCTCCTGGCTTCATCTACTGACATGAGGATTTTGTTGTAATAGTTCTTCTGTGTAAAAGTAAAGAAAACTTTGCCCATCATGGCTCCCATTAAAAAGCTGGAGTATTCCCTCTTGTCCAGCTCAGGAGAAGCCGGAACAAGCTGAACCCACATCAGATACAGACCCACCAGGGGCACATTCCATCCAGATGCCACATCTTGGAACATCTCTCATTGGGAGTTAGATGCTAATTGTTGTGGTTTCTTTGGTCCCGCTTCTCCTCCCAGATGATCAGAGTAGCAAGTATTTATTTTAAATATTAAAATGAATTAATTGGTTGGTTGGATGTCCCCACCCCCACCCCTCACTTTGAGAAGTGCCTAAACTTCCTTATGGTAATCATGGCATTTCGAGGTGTCTCAGAAGCTCTGGGACTCTGGAATAAATTTCTGATGATGCCATATGTTGCAGCAGCAGGAAGATTATTTTTAAATGCAGCAGATGTTTTAGCTGTATTAAAGCAATTTTGCTTAGCCAAAATAACTTTGTTAGACAATATTGGTGTAAGCTCATGTTTTGGACAGTAGAGTGGGTGAGAAAGGTAGCTTCTGTAACGAGCTCTGTGTTGATGAGTCTGGTGCCCTGCAGCAGACGGGCAGTTGCTTTTAAAGCTATGGGTACTGTTGAGAAAGAAGGCAAAGTCTCTGTGTTCATTCATTGATTCATTCATTCATTTATTCATTCATTCAAAGCAGCATCGAGGTTGACTTGGCGATGACAGATGTCAGAATATATTTATATAGGTTCCTTCTCCTCCAGTGAAATGGGTCTTCTCATTAGATTCCCAAACTTCCTTATGCCATCTTTCATCTCTTAGACTACCCTGCCATGATTGGTGGCTATGAGTCAACATCAACTGGATGGCTGTGAGTTAGCGTTGTTGGTTTTAGACTCCATATAACCCATGTATCAACTTCCAAGCCCAGCATGATCAGATTTCAGATTCCCCATTCCCCAACTCCTACAGGTGTAATCCCAGTTTCCTACATTTCTCTCTTCCCTTCCCACATGCAGGCCATTGCTTTTGCTCTTTGCTCAGTCTGTTCTAACCCAGCCTTTCATCTTTAAATCCTCAGTCACCTTTCAAAACTCAGTTCAGTGTCACCTCCTCTCCGAAGCCTTTTTCTGCTCTCCCCAGCTGTGTGTGCCATGGGTGTTTCCTTTGAGCCTTTTGTTATGGTATGAATCGCTCCCTACAACCAGCTATGCCGTTTCTTATTTTTACTTCTATTCTATGAACTCTTCAGAGATCAGAGGCCCATTTCATTTGCCTTCTGGATCCAGAAGAGAGAAATTCAAACAGGGAAGCAAAGCAACAGAGAATGGGTTCTGCTTAATCGTGTTTTGCTCATCTTCTCTTGCGTAGTCATATTTGAGGATACATCATTTTAGAAAATGCTTTCCTCCTCCAATTTCTGGAGGTTTGTCATGCAAAACTAAGAATCTGATCTCTCCCTGACAGCCAATCACGTTCATGAACTTCCTCCATGCATCCGTTCAATGTTGTACCTTCTGTGACTTCTTTACATGCATGTCTTCAGCCTATGTAGATTGTTTTCTAAGCCACATTTAAAAATCTAAACAGAAATTTCACCTAGAGATAGCTTCCCAATCATCTTAGCCGATGAGCAACTCTACTGCTATGCATCATTTCTTTCATAACCAGCGTTTCCAGAATGAAAAATAAACTGTCAGACTTTGCACCCTCCTCCCCTAGTGTACTATGCTCTGTCACAACCCTGTCCAATAAGGTGCTGGTGGTGATGGAAACATTTTATATACATGCTACCCAATCCCCATGGCCACTAACCACATAGGAGTCGAGTAGCATATCAAATCAGATTCTTCATTTGGTCCTCTTTCAGTAAGTTTCCATTTCAATACAAATATGCCCGCGTGGCTAATGGCTCCCTCTTCACCACCATAAGTGTTTGTTCTAGATATTTCCATGCAAACGTACTGTTCTTGGTTATATCTGTTTCAAGCAAAACATGGGCGCACTGAAATGTAACAAGACTGGCTTGTTTTTCTGGGGCTCACACGTTTCCTGCCTTTGAGAAGAGGACACGCTTACCATTTTTCTAACACCCCCCCCCCTAATGGAAAACATTTGAATTTTCCTTCCCATCTTATACAGGCTCCCATCTTATACAGGCTCCAGCTTTGATGACTTTTATAGAAGAACCTCTTCCCAAAAAGCCTAGTGTTATACCAGGGCTCCAAACACAGCCTATACTGCAGAAGAGCAAGATGAAGCTATCTATTCTGATAACAAGTTACAGAATCCCAAAGGGACAGTTGTTCCCCATCCTCTAGAGGCTGCGTGAGTCAGAATCACTCAGGAACCATGAACTGGAAACCTCTCCCCACTCACTTAGGGGAAAAAAAAGAGAAGAAAACGGTATTGGAAGGCACCTTGCAAAGGTTCTCTGCCTCTCATGTTCTTGGGATGGTGAGCTACCATTAAGCCAGACCCTGGTACATGGAGAGCCAATGGAAGTGAGAACAAACTGGTCCCAAGTCCTACACCAGTCCTGTGGTCAGATCATAGTGTCCATGGGGTTTTTATTGGCTGTGTTTTAGAAGTGGGTTGCCAGGTCTTTCTGCCTAGTACATCTTAGTCAGAAAGCTCTGGCAAAACCTGTCCGCATCATAAACTCAAAGGAAAACCACCACCACGAAGTCAACTTCAACTCGTATTGACCGTACAAGTCACTGTAGAATGGCATCTGTGGATTTCCAAGCCTGTAAGTGGTTACAGAAGCCAAAAGACTAATCTCTCACCCGTGGAGTAGTTAGTGGGTTCAAACTGCTGCTCTTGACTGTAGTATCCCAAGGTGTAACATGCTACTCCATCAAGGCTCATTAATACAAAACAAAACAAAAAACAAACACCCCTCTGCCATCTAGTCGATGTCCACTCACAGCAACCCTATAGGATGGGGTAGACCTGGCCTCTGAGTTTACAAGACACTGTCTTCATGGGAGTAGAAAGCCTCATATTTCCCCTGGGGAGTGGCTGGTAGTTTCCCACTGCCAACCTTTCAGTTAGCAACCCAACATAGAATCACTATACCCCCCAAGCAAGCCCCTTATCTCATTACAATACGCAATCCACCCAACAGATGGTGCATTGCATTGAGTTGCATTGACTGGAACTTGAAACTATGGCTCTCAAGTGGAGGAGAAGAACTCCACTCACCTGCAAAGGCTCTTCAGTGGAAAATGGCCATGACACAAGTTCCTGAAATTTATGTCTCCTCTGATGTGGGGAAGATTCCAGAACAGAAAAACTCTTAAGCTGAACTGGAAAATAAGATCTGCCTGATAAACCTTTGGCTATGTGTTCATTCAAGACCAGTCATGAGAGGGAGTGCCACACCGCAGCAGCATGGCCACCGGGAGCTGGCACAACACAAACACCACTGCATTGCCCTGCACCACCCTCACAGTGGTTCCTCTACCTGAGCCCATTGTGGCAGTCACTGTGTCAGCCCATCATGTTGAACACCTTCCTCTTTTTCACTGTTCCTCTGCTTTACCAAGCTTTAGGTCCTTCTCCAGAGACTAGTCTCTCCTGACACCATGTCCAAAGTATGTAGAATGAAGTCCTTGCCTCAAAGGAGCACTCTGGCTCACTTCTTCAAAGATAGATTAGTTCGTCCTTTTAGCACTCCATGATATTTTCTTTCAGTACTCTTCTTCAGCACCACAGCTCAAATGCATTGATTCGTCTTTAGTCCTCTTTATTCGATGTCTAACTTTAACATGCACATGAGACGATTGAAAATGCCATGGGTGGGACAATTGCCCTTTAGTCCTTAAAATAACTAGCACCATTGATTTTCAATACTCTAAAGACTCTTGTGCAGCAGATTTACATAATGCAACTCATATTTTGATCTCTTGACTATTGCTTGATTGAGCATTGATGGGGGATCCAAGCAAGACAAAATTCTTAACAGCTTCAGTCTTTTCTCCACTTATTATGATGTGGATATTGTAAGGTCCAGTTGTAAGGATGTTGGTCTTCTTTACACTGAGTCCTAATCCATACTGAAGGATGGATCTTCATCAGCAAGTGCTTTGAGTCCTTGTCACTGCCAGCAAACAAGCTTGTGTCATCTGTGTACTGCAGAAGCCTTTCTCCAGTCCTGAAGCTATGTTTTTCTTCTTATAATCCAGATTCTCCAGTGATTTTCTCAGCATAAAGATTGAAGGAGTGTGGTGAAAGTATGTAATCCTGACATGCACCTTTCCTGATTTTAAACCCTGTTCTGTTTACACAGCTGCATCTTGATCAGTGTACAAGTTCGACAGGAGCACAGTGAATTGCTCTGGAATGCTTATTCTTCTCAAGGTTGTCTATAGTTGTTGGTAGTTTGTTATGATCCACACAGTCAAAGGTCTTGGCAAAGTCAATCAAACACACACAAAAAAACCGTGACATCAGCATTTATATTCCTTGCTCCACATCCTCTTCTGAATCTGGCCTGAACCTCTGGCAGCTCGCTGTCAATGTTTTGGAGGATCTTCAGCAAAATTTTACAGGCACGTGATATCAATGACATTGTTCTACAGTTTGAGCATTGTCTTGGGTGTTCTGTTTTTGGAACGGATACAGAATGGATCTCTTCTAATCAATGGTTCAAGTAGCTGTCTTTCAAAGATGAGTGATAGCTGCGTGAGTGAAACCAGTGCTTTATCAGGTTGGTGACATTTCAGATGCTTTTCCAGCAGTTCCTGGAGTCTTGTCTAATGCTATCCATGCAGATTGAGCTTCTTCCTTTGGTACGTTTGATCTTTGCTCATTTGCTACCTCCTGAAATGATGAAAGCTCAACTAATTCTTTTTGGTACTGTGACCATGCCTTCTTTCCATATTTTTTTTGATGCTTTCTGCACCATTTAATATTTTGTCCATAGAATCTTTCCATATTTGACTTGAATTTTTCAAGCACTTTGGGTTGAAATTTTTAATGTTTTCAGTTTAAGCTATGCTGAGTATGTTCTTCCCTTTGGGATTTATAGTTCTAGGTCCTTGCACATGTCATTATAATATTTTCCTGTCTTCTGCAGCTGCCTGTTTACATTTTCTATTCAGCTCTTCGACTTCATCCTTTCTTTCATAAACTTTAGCTACTCTATGATTAAGAGCAAGTTTCAGTCTCTTCTGTCATCCTCTTTGATTCTTTCTGTCCTGTCTTTTTAATGACCATTTGCTTTCTTCATGCTTCTTCATGAATGAGGGTTTTGATGGCCTCACACAACTCATCAAGTCTTCTGTCATTAGTGCTCAATGCATCAAATCTATTCTTGAGATGGTCTTATAATTCAGGTGGGATAGACTTAAGGTCACATTTCGTCTCTTGGAGGCTTGTTTTAATTTTTTAAGCTTTATTATGAACTCATACGTGTGCAATTGATTCAATAATAAGCACTGGTCTGGTTTAGACTGCTGATACTGAACTTTTCCACTGTCTCTTTCCATAGATATAATCAATTTGATTTCTGTGTATTTCATCTGGAGAAATCCATGAAAAGAGTCAACTTGTGTGTTGTTGAAAAGGGTATGTGCTATGAACAAGTTGAGATGGCAAAACTCCATCATATGTCCCCAGCTGTTTTTCAATCAGCAAGTCCATATTTTCCAACTATTGCTCTTTCCTTTTTGTTTCCAACTGTTTCGTTCCAATTTCCAATAATTATCAATGTATTTTAATTGCCCATTTGATCAATGTCTAACTGGAATTGTTGGTAGAATCCTCTAATTTCTTCATCACTATCTTTTTAGCTGGTGCACAAATCTGAATAACAGTTATTTTGACTGGATTTTCCTGAAGGCGGATAGGTCTAATCCTACCATGGACAGCCTTGTACTTCATTATGTATTTTCTCATGCCTTTTTCAACAATGAAAGTCACACTATTCCCCTTGATTGTGTTATATCTGACATAGTAAATCATATGATTTCCTGATTCAAAGTGGCCAATATACCAGTCCATTTCAGGCTCACTATGACAGCAACCTGTATGTGTTCCATTATATTTCTGAAAACTTCCAATTTTCCTAGATTCATATGTCATACATTCCAAGTTCCAGTCATTGGCAGATTTTTGCAGCTGTGTCTCTGTATCTTCATTTGTGCCCCATCAGGAAGTGAAGATCCTGAAGGCTCCACTCCTACAGGCTTTACCCAATTCACATCTCCATGGTCAATTCCACTCACCGTTCCAGTGTCCTCCGACCTCCGAGGCCCATCTTCTGGCTGTGTCTTTGACAATGTTCTGTGCTCATCGATTAGATGTTCAGTATCTGACAATGTTTCAAAGATATACATAAGGTTTCCAGAGGATCCTTCCTCTAAGTGGGGACCCCAGTTTTTCTTTGTTGTCTGTTCTTAGTCTGGCAACTCTGCTGAAACCTATTCACTTTGGGTGACCTTGCTGGCATTACAAGTACAAGTGACATATCTTTCAGTATCACAGCTACACAAAGCCACCACAGTATGACAAACTGATAAACAATTGGTGGATCTATGCACCAATTCTTCCTGCATTTTACATATCAACAGGCAAGTGATAGGCATATGTATTAATTATCCCCATATTTTCTGCATTCCTACCTTTTGGAGTAATCTCCCTAAATTCTTCCTGCTACCACCAAAGAACATTCTATACCAGCGGTGTTCAAACTTTTTAACCAGGGGCCAGTTCACTTTCCCTCAGACCATTGGAGGGCCGGACTATAGTTTAAAAAAAAAATACTATGGGCAAATTCGCTGTGGGCCTTGGATGAGTTGGGTGCTAAGGAGGACAGCAACAGTGGTAAAAATATACAGTGGGCCAGATAAATGTCCTCGGCAGGCCGCATGTGGCCCACAGACTGTAGTTTGAGGACCCCTGTAAAATCCTTGGAGCCCTTCACCCTAAAATTCTCTTGTTCAGGAAGTTGTATTACCCTTCTCTTCTTCCTCTGCATTTATGAAGTAGGAAATTTATGTTAGTCCAAGTAGACTAGAGAAACCAATCCGGGGAAAATCATATGTGTGTAAGAAAGAGCTTTATATACAAGAGCAATTACGAAGACATCCCAGCCCAGTCCAGATCAAGCCCATAAGTCAGCTACTAGCCCACGTGTTCAATAACAATCTATAAAGTCCTCTTCAGATTCACAAAACATGGGCTGAACCCTGGTGGCATAGTGGTTGTGCGTGGGGCTGCGGCGCACTGGGTTGAAGGTTCAAATCCATCAGCAGCTCTCCAGGAGCAAGGCTAGGCCTCCTACTCCCACCAACAGAAGGCAGTGATGCCCCCCCCAAAAATAAGAATTATAAAAAAAAGATTCACAACACACATACAATGACACCTAATGTAAGAAAATCACAGGCCAGTGGATGGGAGGTCTTGTGGATCCAGTGGTAGTAGAAGCCATCTTAGCTCTGGCAGGGATCTCTGTGTGATTCCTCCAGTTCAAGTGAGCTGAGAGAGAGAGTGAATTCCACCTCCAAGGAGGAAAAACGGGAGTTCTCTGAATCCTCAGAAGAAGGCCATGCCCACACAGGGAGCTCATTGGCTATATCCTAACTGACAGCCTAGACTCCACTCTTTGCTTAATCCTCAAATTGATACAATATTATGTAACTACCACAACTATGTACACAGTGCACCTCTTGGAAATGCCAGGGGAGTGAAACCACTTCTTTCTCTCTACCTTTTCGCAACCTCTCCCTTCTTCTTCTTAAGAAAGTAAGGTAGACAGCCATCAATCTTGTTTGTCCAGAGAGGGGCGCTCACACATTAAAGGTCATGACGTCCTTGTTATGCATAAATTTTTGTTGGGTCAGAGTGTGACTGCTCTCTCTCCTGCTCGCCATCCCACCCTGGCAGCCTCCATGGCATGGCAGAGCCCTGTCCCTGCTGTGGGCCCAGCTGCTCTGGTTCTGGGCACAAGGTATCAATCATTACCAGTTGCCCTTGAGTTGACTGCAACTAATAGAGACTCCATGTACATTAGAGTAGAACTGGGCTCCCTGGGGTTTTCAGTGGCTGAATTTAGGGAAGAAGATCACCAGGCCTTTCTTGCAGGGGGCTGGGGTGAACTGAAAACTTCTAGCCTTTCTATTAGCAGCCAAGCATGCTAACCTTTGTTCCTATCCAACAACATGACATTGGTAGTGTGCTATCATTAGGATAGGCCACAGACTCCTTCTTTTTGGCAGAAACAAAGTTTTGATTCCTGTCTGCCTTCAGAACCAATTTCTCCAGTCTTTCAGTTGAGAAGCGAAGCATGTGACTCGCTCAGACAACCCCCCCACCCCCGCCACCAGAGTGCAATCCTGTCAGAGTCATTTTGGTACCCCATACAGATGATGCAACACTCCATACCACACCCCTCCAAGGAACTGCAAGCTCGCCATCCTGTCCACATCCTGTCTGTCCACATGTTCTTTCTTTCTGTCTTTTTAACAAATCATTGTACTTGGAGGCTCTTACAGCTCTTATAACAATCCATACATCAATTGTTTTGTGCACATTTGTACATCTGTTGTCATCATAATTTTCAAAACGTTTTCTTTCAACTTGAGCCCTTGGGATCTGCTCCTCTCTTTTTACCTTCCACCCTCATGATCCCTTGAAAAATTATAATTATTGTTGTATTTTTATCTTACACTGTCCACTGTCTCTCTTCACCCACATTACTGTTGTTCACCCCCCAAGGTGGTGGGAATGGTGTTATGCTGGACCTTGCATTCAGTCCCCACTTACTAACCCTTCTCCCCCCACCTTACCCCTATCCTCCTGGTATCACTACTCCCATTGCTATTCCTAGGGGGGGGTTTATCTGTTCTGGATTCCCTGTGTTGAGAGCACTTATCTATACCAGTGTACATGCTCTGGTCTAGTCAGATTTGTAAGGTAGAACTAGGGTCGTGATAGAGGATGAGGCAGCATTGAAGAACCGGAGGAATGCTGTGTATTTTGTTAGTGCTATACTGCACTCTAGCTATGACTATTCTGTGAGGACTGATGTCCAATTGTCTACAGATGGGCTTCGGGTCTCTACTCCTATATCATTCATTCATATTAGTATGATTGTTTTGTATCTTCTGATGCCTAATACCTGATCCTGTCAACACCTTGTGATCACACAAGCTGGTGTGCTTCTTCCATGTGGCCTTTCTTGTTTCCCTGCTTTTAAGACCCCAGGTGCTATAACCAGGCACCATCAGTTTTCTTCACTACCTTTGGTTATGTACCCATTTTGTCTTTGGTCTAAATCTGTAGGGTAAGCATCACAGAATGCTGTTATTAGAACACAGTGTTTTGTGTTGAAAGAGTACTGAGGGGGCTGAGCCCCAGTGGTGTAGTGGTTGAATGCGGGACTGCAGCCCACTGGCTTGGCGGTTCAAATCCAGCAGCAGCTCTCCCAGAGCAAGGCAGGGCTTCCTACTCACACCAGAGTAGTGAAGCCAAAAAAAAAAAAAAGAAAGAGTGCTGAGTAGAGGCCCAATGTCTGTCTGCTTCCTTAATACTGAACATTTAAATATATGTACATAGACCTTTATCCGTATCATTATATATTGTTATATTGACATGTACAGCCACATATTCAATGTCCCTTCCTTGTACACCAGCACTTCATCCCAGCAGCAGCTCTGCCCGCAATCTGCTCTCCTAGGAAGTTGCTCTCTCTGTGCCTTCTAGATCCATTTCCCAGTCTTTGCTGCCTTTTACTTTGCTCCAGAGGCTGACCTCTATGGGCGGATCAACACAAAAACTCTCCTCTGGTTTCTGGTTGGGTTTGGACCCTGGAAGGTACCAGAAAGTCATTTGAAAGTGAGACGGCAGGGGGCTCAGGGCCACCCCCCACCTCCCTACTCTCTTCCCACCTTGCCAGGCTGTGGATTAACCGTGGCTTTGTATCTCTGTCCAAGGCCACTACTCTTGTCAGGTAGCTCAGTCATAAAGTTACAGGATTTGACAGGTTTCAGGGATGTCAGTGACTTCCCATTCTTGCTGGCCCGGGGCCACTTTATCATCCATTGCCGAGGTCCTTAACCTCTCCAACAAGTTCTCCTCCATATCCCCTGCCAGAACTCTTAATGATAAGCTCCTAGGGTGCAAGGTGGTGTCATTGAGTTATGGGTTGGGCTATTCACCGCAAGATCAGCAGTTTGAAACTACAAGCCACTCCCCAGGAGAAAGATAAGGCTTTCTATTTCCATAAAGATTTACAGTTTCAAAAACTCCCAGGAGCAGTTCTACTCTGAAATCTGCAATCACTAGGCATCAGAATTAGCTCAGGGCAGAGAGTAATGGAGTGGTACCAAGGATTCCCTTCTCCAAGTCCTCGCTATATTTATGAGGTTGTTCATAGTGTAACTTAGAGTCATAAAACCTGTCGGTTCTAAAATTAATATGGAAAGAGTCGAGGGAATACACAAGAATAGTCAGGGTACATAGAATATTCTAAAAGAAAAACAAGATAGGGAGACTGGCTGAATGTACCAGCTATGAAACATTAAGATAACACCATAGTGGGTAAGACATCATGATACTGTCCCAGGATGACACACATTGAACACTGGATGTAAATAAGAAAGCTCTGAACTATAAACATACCAACCTGACCATTGGGAATTGAAGATTTAAGGAATGAAAAGAAAGCTCTCATTGAGGGGAGTTGGGACAATATTTTTATCTACTTGGAAAATAAAGTCAAAGGACAACTCTACCGTATGATATGTGTCTTGATATGTGTCTCATTAATATTGAGTTGTGCTTGGGGCACAGCATATAGACCACACTTCAGAAAACAGTGGCCAGTCTCCCACCCCACCCCACCCCCAAAAAAACCCAACAACTCCAGAATATAAAACAATCTCATTTATAACTTTTTACACGCTGATGACATATTGGGATGAAGCTATTCTGGGATGTCTTGGATTAAATAGGACATGCTATTAAAATGAATATCAGCTATTTATTAACGTGGCTCCTAGGGCACTCACATTAGATTTCTGCTATTTCAGATGCTGGTCTCCTTTCTATTTCCAACTTGGTAGTGTGACTCTCAGCAAGTACTCAAACCACTGTGTGTGTGTGTGTTTCCTCATCTCACAATTAGAGATGATCACTCCTGCTGTAACCCACAGGGGTGTTCTGAGAGACTAATAACATAATGTTGGGGAAAGTGTGATTTCAACTGTAAAGAGCTATACAAATGTTAGGGCTCTTTCTGTGGAAAGATCACCAATTAGTGCACAAGTGCCCTCCTTAAGGCAGCTCCCTCGAGTGCATCCAGTCAGAAATTCTCCATTTTTCCTTGACATTTGGAAAGGTTTAGTTAACAGGGTTTTTTTACACTCTGCCTTGTGTCAGCAAGGTCCCTTCCAGTGGTTTGTGAGTGTCTGAGCGGAAAGAGACACCAATATTATTGCACTGTGACCTTCATGCAACAACTGGTTTCACTCAAAGGACTGTGTCTACCCAAAGTGGGTGGGATGCCCACTCATGCATTCCATTTGGCTCCTGTTCCCTTGCACACTACACAACACATGATGTGTGTTTTCTGCAGTGGTGGAAGGAGTGAACAAAGGCTTTGAAGAAGGACAAATCTGGATTTAATGCCCAATTCTGATTCTTGGGTCTGGTTGACCCTGGTGCATCACTTATACTTCGGGAACCTACACTTCTTCATTGTCAAAGGTCTTGATCCCTACCTCTCAAAGTTGCTTTTAAAGAGCAAGTGATGTGTGTGAAGCACCATGCCCATTGATGGGCCTAGTAGGGCCTCAGTGAATTAAGCATGGGTCATGGTTGGTTCTTTGTAAGACCACCCGAACCATACCCTGAGTTTCACAGCTGAACACAATGGGTTGCTTCTGACTGCAGTTTTCCTTCCTGCTATTAGTGTTTTTATTCTGATTTAACAGCCATGGGCAGAGCTCATTTTAAACACACGCTCTCATTCAGAGAGACCAGCAGCCTCTGCTCACTTGCATAAATTAACATTTCCAGGGACAATTCAGAAAGAAGGAATCAATTACTATCATAGTGTTTGATTCATCTTGGAAAAACCTAGGAGCAGCTGAGGTGACACCTGGGAACTGTTATCTCATTAATCTGCCCAGAGAATTTTGACTCAAGTCATTAGAATTCGATACTGAACACAGCCATCCACCAAATACTAAAAAGAATTCATTCTCTGTTGCCTGGACACAGTAGAAGGCATATTTTACAAGTGACTGAGCATAGGAGAAGGAAGTTGTTGCTGATGTCATGACTAGGGTTAAGGCCTCCTGGACTCATGAAGACTCCATGAACAATGGCACAAGATACTGCCTGGTCCTCCATCGTTCCTGGGATTGTTTGTGGAGCAGAGCATGTTCTGTTCTGATCCATAGGGTGGTCACTGCCTGATTTTGAGAACTAAACTACCAGGCTGTGCTTCCTAAATCATCTCAGGCTGGAAGCTCCACTAAAACTTAGCATCAGAACAACATGCAACATTATTGACTGCGCCTAAGCCGTGTTGTTGTTGTTGTCGTCTTTGCTGTTGTTGGGTGCCATCAAGTGAGTTCCTACTGGGTGCTATGAACAAGAAAATGAAACACCGTCCGGTCCTGGGGCCTCCCTCACAATTGCTCCTACGTAAGTTACATCCACCAGGAACGAAGCCTGGTCTACCGCCTGGGACAGTCCAGGAGTGACGCCCACAGTTTGCAATTAACAACTAACCTAAGAGATGGCCATTGGAACCCACCCAGAGACACTGCAGGAGCAAGGCCTGGCTGTCTGGTTCGAGAAAGATTCCAGCCAAGAACATGCCATGGAGAAGCTGTACTGTAGGACCCGTGGCCAGGCCAGGAGTTGCAACTGACTGGAGGTCAGGTTTTGCCTTGTTTTTGTGGCTCTCCCACATGGAAAGTGAGAGTTCTACCATTCAACTACCAATGCCCAAGTTCACGGCCATGGAGTCCATGCTGACTCATAGCGAGCCTCTATGGACAAGGTAGTATTGTCCCTGTGAGTTTCTAAGATGAATTCTTCGTGAGAGTAGGAATCCTCATTTGACTCCTAGGGAGTCATTGACCTAGGGAGAACTGGAAGGGAATTAAGTTTTTGCCTTTAATCTTTTTTAAAGGAAGCGAACTTAAATATCTTACCTTTGCCCAAAGCCTGGAGGGTACATTTCCATGTAACTCTTCCAATTCTCCAATGAGACCTTTGAGCTTGGGTCCACCCAGGAGATCCCTTTATTTTCCTAAATTCTTTCAGAATAATCTGAGTAGAGGGTACTTTTAGGTTTGCCTTTCTTTCCCAATCTTTTGTCCACAACTAATTTGAAAGCAAGATTTGTCTTTTGCTTTGATTTGCTGTGTTTCTGAGCCATGAGACTTTGAGGGCTTCCAAAGCATTCAACTTATTTTTCATAGAAACCAAAGCTCTCTTTGTTGGCGCCCGCATTTTTATTGTTTGCACCCTACACAAATCAATTTGGTGATAGCAATAGCAGGTACAGCTAGCAACCCCAAGCTTAGAGACTGACAAACACTGTTGCCTCTTGGTAAATGTACCGCATAAGATGGAGCAATGGTAGTGGGTGGACTCTCCAGGGGACAGCTTGCTGGGAGGCTTCAGTGTGAGGGGGCCTCCACCCATAAGATCAGTTAGTGAATAGACAAAGTGATCTCTGTAAGGCCACATTGTCCTGTCAATTATTTATGGGGGGAAACTATGCAAATGCATCATCTAAAAATGTCTAAATTATTCTGATTTGCAGACAGAGGGTGAAAACTTTGATCTCAAGGTAAGGAGAAACCCAGCAAAGTTTGAAAAAAAATCATTTGAGCCTCCCTTTGCTCGGCAAAGTGGACCCTTGCTAGCGTAGTGATTAAGAATAGGGCTGCCAACCATAAGGTCTGCAGTTCGAATTCACCAGGTACTCCACAGGAGTAAGGCAGGGCTTCTATTCCTACAAAGAGACACACTCTTAGAAACTCACAAGGACAGTTCAACCCTGTTCTATAGCGTTTCCAGGACTTTGACATCCACTTGGTGGCAGTGACTTTGTTGGGTTTTGTTTTCCTCTGGACTAGCAGTCCTCTTTTCCGAAGTCACTTGTCCCTTCACTTTTAAACGACACCAACTGTCCATCAGTTCTCCAAGCTTATGTGACAGAGCTCCCTCTGTCCCCCTGTGCTAGAAGCCAGTGGCCATTGAGTCCATTCCCATGCACGGCAATCCCATGGATAGTAGAGTAGAACTGGACACCATTAGATGACCATAGGAATCCAGTTTTCAAAAGTAGAATGCTCCAGCCTTCAGTCGCCCTGCTGGTGAGGAATTAACTCAGCCCCATGTTAGAATTATCAACCAGTCAGACCCAAAGGGCAGCATTTCCCCAAGGGCACAGGTCCAAGGGCTAGGAGAGAAGAGAACACGAAGCAGTGGGATAAGCGACGGCGCATTGAGGTTGGCAATGGATTTGTTGAAACAGGATGTGTCTGAATCGTCGAGGGGAAGAGAATCTGCTCTGCAAACCGTCATTCGACTCAGCATAAGACAAAGTCAACCTGCATGCCTCAGCAGCACGCTAGATCTGACTGAAAGTTGGGGGTCGTTCGGCTCCCGCCTCAAGCCCTTTACTGTCCTCTCTGCCTTGCCCCTGGGAGCCCTGCTGGCGCAGTGGTTACATGTTGGGCTTCAATCCACATGGTGAGCAGTTTGAAACCACCATGCGTTCCTCCAGAGAATGGTGGGGATTTCTACTCTTGGAAACGCTGACATTTTTGGAAACCCACATAGCAGTCCTTAGGAGTCTGCATTGACTCAGTGGCCGTGAGTTTGGTTCGGTTTGGGTTTCGTACTTCCAGAAAAAGTTACAGTGGAAGAACTCTCCTGGGTAGCTCTACCCTGCCTTTCACGGTGACCGTGGATCAGCATGGACTCAAGAGTAGTGAGTGAGTGTCATGGCCTTCAGGCCTGATCTTCCCCAGCCTTGCTTCAGAAATTTGTCCATCTGAAATGTGCTCTATACGAGGAATCGGGCTCCCTGCCTCTTGGTGGCTGGTTTATCTCATACACGAGAATGTTTGTGAGGTCCGTCTGTGCTGTTGCATGTTCATTTCCCTTTGTGGATGAGGACTAGCCCATCCTATGTATGCACCACATTTTGGTCATCCATTTTGCTGTGGACAAGTACTGAGACGGTTTCCACCTAACTATTTCCAGGGAGGGGGGATCCTGAGATGATCAGAGACTGGCTTGAGTTTATGTAAGTCGTGGAGGGCGTCATTTGAGACATTGAGTATGTGAAAAGACAGAGAGAACCATGAAATTGAATTTCCCTTTGTCTTATGCAAGGATAGCGGGTGTTTGCCAATGAAAATCATAGCAGAAAGAACTAATGAATGGATGAGCATGCTGGTATTTTGGGGGGAGTGGTGCAGGCTGTGCTGTTTGCTCCTCTCAGATGTAAACAAGAAACACTTTGACTGATCATAGTTTTCCTCCAGAGCAGAGCTTGTCTTTGAGCACCTGTGACAGAAGTCCTGCTGAATTGTGGAGCCAGCTGGTGTTGCAGCTTCGGCAGAAGGAATCGCAGTCCCTGTGCCCACACCTGAAACACTGTTGTCTCCAGCAGACTCGTGGAGGTGTTGTGACTAAAGGCCCAAGAGTCAAGGGCCTGGTTGCCTATCTGGCCTCAGAAGTCATGCTTTTATACCCATAGAGATATCTGAATTCGGAAGCCCTGAGTGATGTACTGCTCAGGGGCTACTCCACAGATTGGATATTTGAACCCAGCTCAGAAGAGGTGGATTTTTCTAGACTCTATAGTGGAGTGCTATCTGGTCGGACAGTTCAAACCCACCAGTTGCTTCCAGGGAGAAAGATGAGACTGTCAATGGCCAAACAGGTTTACACAGCATTGGACACTCCAAAGAGGACAACTGTGGTTGTGAGTTTGGTTCTGGTTTGGATCAGAGTTTCCCAAAGTTGGCAATACCATCCTGTGGGTGAGCGCTGTAGGATGGGATGTGTGTGTGTGTGTGTGCACACGCACATGCACAAAAGCAACTATCTGTACTTCATCCTAGATTTTGAACTATAGTATGAACGTTTTTCCTTGCCACAGGGATGCTAAGTTTTTGCTTTATTTTCTCTGAAAATGGGAGCTAGGCCAAAATTCAGGAACCCGAGGTTTGGATGAAGCTCAAGTTTTGGGGCCCCTTGTTGACAGGACTGTTGCCAAGTTCTCTATCAAGGTGGTGCCCTGACTCTGCCTTGTGT